>JBBMJY010000024.1:12193546-12258974 GCA_037833715.1 Toxotes lorentzi | reverse complement strand
GAAGAGATGGATATGAAGCGCATCGACATATATATATATATATATATATATATATATATACACATACCAGTGAATATATAGATATATATATTCACTGGTATGTCTGGAAAAACACGACTACAGCTCTAGACTCTTGAAACAACAGTGATGGGAATACACGTGGCAGATACAAATCTGAGCATCTTGGATGTGACAGAAACACAGTGAATGGGGGTGCGGACAGATGCACGTGAATGGGAGAGGCTACACACACTCCATAGTGGCGGGTGTGGCTTTGAGGGAGCCCTCCTGCCAGTTTAGCACAGGCACAGGGATGCAGGTCTCACTGATGGTCTCCTGACAGCGAAGGGACAGGGGAGGCCCGCTGTCAAGTAGCAGCTGAGCGTTGCTCTGGACTGTCTCCACTACAGAGGGAGGTGGAGGGGCAGAAGGGGCAGAGGTCAGGAGGGGTTTTAGAGGTAGAGAGCCAGGTACGCAGATATGGGGACAGGAGGCCAAGAGAGGAAGAAGGAAAGAAGACAAGGAAGACACAAAAACATATGAAGCAAGAACAACTGAACATGAGACAAGAAAGCAGAGTCAAGCCCTTAGTCGAGCCCACTTATCGGAACCACAACTGCTTCGCAGTCACATACTGTTCGTATCACACTGTTCTAAGATTATAAATGTCCTGGAACCTGCTAGTCCTAAAATCTTCTGCACTAAACTAAAATGCATCTTGAATTTGTCTTTAAAACTTTAAACTGTCTTTTAAAGCACTGAAAACTTTGTTAACTAGTTACACAAGGCGGACCTGAGGATATTCAATGACAGCCCATTTGATGAAAGCTATCACTTCTAGGACTCTGACATATCAAAACCCTGGCCTGAAGTCACTAAGAAATATCTTCATGATTATTATCCCGCATGTCACTCTCTAATAAGCCCTACTTCCTGGTTCAGTGGTGGAAGCTATTTCAACCTAAAAATCCCTGCTCATTAGCAAACTATAATTTCTGTGTCCTTAAATTTACATTTAAATACTTGTGAATGAATGCAATTCCTCTGTTTTCTTTGGGGGAATCACAGACAGAGATTTGTGTAAAAAGGCTCTAAGGGTTACTCCACTATAATGACCAGTCTGAACAGAAACCACCAGCAGGACTATGACCACATTGAGATGAATAAACTGCTTCACAAAGGACGTTGAAGCACAAACAGTAGAAAAATGTTTCATTTTTCTTTGAGACAATGTTTACTCTGTGTGTGTGAAGGAACTCGAACTGTGCTGCTAAAGCATCTTTAAGGCATGTGTTGTCTATGGCATGCATCCATGGGAAACAGGGACAGTGTTCGAAGTATCAGCTGATGTGATCTCAAGTTCAAAGGAGAAAATAAACAGCCATCTAAGGGAAATTCGCATTTGTGTCTGTGCATGTGAATCAAAGTCAGAACTACAAGGCGTTTCTACACTGTAATTCATGATTGGATATTTACTGAATTGACATTAATGAGGCTTTTATACATCAGCGGGTAGAGGGCTCACCCAGTAGGGCAGAGTTTCCATCTCCCAGGGGAAAGCGTTGGTAACGGGGCACGTTGAAAGGAGGCAGGAGGTGAAATTTCCTCTCCAGAAGAGGCTCCAGGCGGGAGGCTGATGGATCGGCTGGGTGGAACAAGTTATAGACCTGCTGACAGGCAGGCCGCAGCTGGGCCACTAGAGGGAGAGAGTGAACCAAAGACATGCGAAAGGAGAAGGGAAGAACCTAAGGAAGGACCTTTGATTCAGATGGAAAAGTGGCGTAACAATATATTTCTTTAAATATCTTCTCTCAAAAACACGAGGTCTCCTAGCAAGTACTGATAACATTAACCACAAATATACTTCATATTTTTATGATATCAAACTAATTTGAAGGTAGAGATAGGGCAGTTGACCTGTTTTTTTCTAACAACATACACTATAACAAATATTGCATTCCACTGTATGAAGTAGCTTACCATCTAGCATAGGAATGACAGTCTTCCTCAGGGCGAGTACCAAGCCCAGTGGAGAGCCAAAGAGGAAAAAGTCAGACACCTCAAAGTCAAACTTCCCCAGGGAGCCTCCGTCCAGCATAGTGCTGCTGCTCGACCTGCGTGAAGCAGCATCGTTCCGCAAGACACTCGAGTGTAAGCTGGAAGGACAGCACAAAGTCATTTCCTCGCACAGACCTAAAAATAAATCACACTCTGACAGTACATGACACAAGGATTGAGTGTGTTTTTTTTTTTTTATCTCCCAGGTAAAGATTTTTATCATCTCCCACACAACACACCTGGACAGGAAGGCTTGGTGCTGTTTTATTGTGTCCAGTTCGTAGGTGGAGGAGTCACTTCTCTTGCGTGGCAGTTGTCTCTTAGTGTCGTCCCCCACACTGGCACGAGGGATGTCGATGTTACTGCGACTGAGGTGGCGGCTGCCCTCCAGGGTTGGAGAGGATGACCCGTGCCCGCTGTTGACAATGATGCCAGGAGAGAGGAGGTCCTGATCCTGTGGGGGAGATTCAGGAAAGCGTACAGCACTTTAGAAAATGCCCATAAATGATCCCATTATGATTAAATTAAGAATAGTTAAAATAGTCAAAAATACACAATCACTGCGCTGAATGTTTAGTCTCTTACCTGTACACTGATGACGCTGCCCCTGCGGCTGCTGTTCTGACTTTCATTTACTGTCTGATTGCTGCTGCACAGGGCATCAAATCCCAAGATTCCTCCCACACAGTCCCCAATGACGCAAACCTAGAGAGATCAAGGATCGGAAATAATGTTTTTGACACAATGAATTCTTATGGTTCAGGTTTACAACTAAAACACTGACAAACCTTCTCCAACATAGTTCAATAATCCAAAATTGGACCATAACATATGAAAAGAAACTTAAGAGGACATTCATAGTTACACAGAGTCAACTAACGAAAGTGGGTCTATCTGTGCTTTAATATTCTGTTATAAACGGTACTAATACAAAATAAAACCTGGCTCAGCTGTGATACTGTGATTATGAACATCCATATATTTGGAAACAAACACAAAAAAATATAGCTCATTATAAAATGGAATATAATAAGAGCCAGACAAAAAAAAACAACCAAAAACTGTTGGCATCAGAGAATTCAACAGTACTGATAACAGGACTGTAACTGACCTGGCCGGAGAAGGCAGACCCATCCAAGGACTTTATAAATTCAGAGTACACCTGGTTGGCTCTGACAATGACGGTGGCCACAGCCTCCTGGTACTGTGGAGCAGAGGTAGCCAGGAGGGGCAGAGCTGCCAGCGGGATGTGGTCCTGGCTGCTGGACAGGCAACCCTCGTCATAGCTGTAAGGGCTCAGGCTGCCGCAAAAGACAAAAATGGACAAAATCAAATTATGAATCATATTGTAAAGTCCAAAACAACCACAGAGGAGTCTGAAGAAATAAACAGGAAGAGGGGGCGATGGTCAAGAGCTGCACCTGGACCTTTTCCATCATAAGCAAACAGCAGCCACAGCCAATAAACAGAAACCTTCAGTCACTGTTCACAATGCTTGGAGCCTTGAGAAAATTGTGAATGTGCTTGTCCTCTTACTTGGACACCAGGGAGAAGGCCTCGGCACAGATGGCAGGGCAGGGTACCAAGCGGATGGCGATGCGTCCCAGCGCAGCAGGGTAGTGAACACGCATGACTGTGTCAAAGGCCGTACTAATCGTGTTGACGTCTGCCTGCTTGCTGTTCTGGTCCCCTCCGCCTGTGTCCAGGATGTTCCCTCCGTGCAGGACCAAGATCAGCACATGGATCTTGGAAGGCTGCAGGCACTGCTGGGACGAGCTCTCCTGAGAACAGCGAATTAAAAGAAGGGTGACTTGTGGGAACACTGAGGAACAGCTCTTGGAGAATAGTTACTCATGTTGACATCATCTTTATTAACATGGGCAAAGACGGCTAAAAAGCATGCTCACTGAGTGGAGAAAAAAAAAATTACAGATAATGTCTTTGCAATTGGGCATCAAATTACTTTTATCAGATTTGTGAGTCATGGCTTCTGACTCTTGGAGTCCATCTCTTCAAACACGGACCACACAACAAACGTCTTTTCACAACCATAGAGGGGCGGAGAACCATGAAGGGAAACAGAACAGAACCAACCTACACTCCACCTGGACAACCATTCAACTAACAGATAACAATGACAATGCTTCCTGAGGACAAGTCACATTAAATAGAACAGCACAATCTGTAGTTTTGTCTTATACGTCTGATCCAAAACTTCACATTTCCATAGAAGCACTGTATGTACACTCAACGCCACAGCTGCAAGAACACGGGAGTTGAACAGAGGGGTGGTGAGGTTGAGGAGTACACATGGTTTTGGGTTTGGGCAACGGCAGGGAAAAGGGCAGGGGGCAGAAAGTACTGGGTTTGTTCAGGCGGATCGGAGATCTCTGTGGAGCTTATGTAGTCCACAGTGCACTGGGGCCAGAATGTTTACTTACTGACTGGTGCCTTGTTACCGTGATGGTAGGAATGGGAGAGCTATCGGCTTGGCCGCTAACAGAGCCACGCATCTGAACACAAGAGGACAGAGAGGCTCAGGGACAAACAGCCCTTCTCTTACCCTCCAAAGTGTAAAGCCTGATAGAAAACACTGAGTTTGTTTTCCATAGTAAAACCACAACTAAAATTAAATCAAGTTTAAGAAAAGCTTTGGGGCCTGAAGGGCATTTTCTGCAGATGGTCTTTCAGGTTTATTCATTTCAGACATGTTTCTGTGTCAGAGACAGCTGGTTAGGATTGTGTTTTGTACATACACACTCAATGTCTGAAACACTTACCTCATCTAATCTTTCCTCACTGGTTGCTCTTTCATAGTCCACGGTCATTTCCTTGAACAGCTCACCTGAAAACACACACACACACACACACACACACACACACACACACACACACACACACACACACAGATTCTTATCCTCAAGTATCACAGCTGTGTGACACTGTGATGAAGTGCTTGTGGTTTAATCATACCAGGAGTTTCCTCTGTGTCTGCAGCTTCAATCTTGTCCATGAGGTCATTGGAGTTCCACTTGGCGATTTCCTTTGGGAAGACCTCCTCGCCGTCTGAGAGATCCTCTGCAGAGGCAACGCAAGATAAATCATTATCAGCTTGTCATTACACCAACAGCATAACCAATTTAGCGATTAACAGGGTTGTACGAGCTACATTTGCTTATTCAGTTATATAATGAAAGAGCTGGCCAACGTAAAGGCACCTCGTCAAGCTTTCCCACAAGATACTGTCACATAAATCATTAAACAGGTATTATCCAACTACTTCATATCAAGCATCACTCACTGTGGGGGCCATCAAAGCCATATTATGCCAGATGTTTTCATGTTTGAAGTATAACCTTTGTGTTCATCTATGGCTTATGAGCATATGTTATTATGTAATCTCAAATAGCAGGTGCATGCTGGGGGGGTTCGATGAGAGGTGGTGCAATTTTATTACCATAATGGATTTTCAAAAAAGAAAACACATCTGTTTACTAAACCCCTACCTACCTACAAAAGGTTTTAAACCACTATGTGTCTGTGAAACTATCTAAATATATTGATGGGCTGTGTTATCCATCCACAGACATTAATCCGTGATTTAAAAAGAAAGGTTCAGGATCTAAAAAAGAATATCCCCTCTTATCCCATAATATCTCTCCTGGGACATTTGTTGTTATACTGCCAGTATCTTCATTTCTGAGAAACAGGCAGCCACCTCCTGTTCACTTTAGTTTGGGTTTAGCAAGTGAAAAATAACACCTAACCTTCTATGTACAAATCTCATGTAATTCCATTTACGTCCACAGCGGTTTTATTACAAATAAATAACGCAACAGTTGGGAAGAAATGGAAATCGAATTATTTCACAGTGGCTTAGTTGCAGCCAGTTTCTCAGAAACACAAGCGCCGGAGTAGAGCTTTTTTTTAAAAACATCTAAAGATAATGATTCATTCGTGAACTGGGTGAATTTCAAAGGAAACATGATGTGTCCTGTAAACAGATCAACATCATATTTCATTGCTTTTAAATTACTTCCTCAGTTACTTCATTTTACTACTATTTAAGTAATAGTAATTATCAATTAATTACTTCCAATTATAACACACAAATAATGATTAACACAAATAATGATCCAGTCTTAAAGTGGAGAAAAATATTTAGTGGGATGATTTAGTGGGATGGTGTTTAGTGGGATGATTATCAGACTTTAATTTAACTGTAGCTGATATATTTGTTGTTACTTATTTTTAAAAACAATTTCTGCCGTACTAGATTCAAATCTCTGATCAATAAGTCTTTGTAACACATTAAATGTGGTATATGACTTCTCCTCCTAAAGCAATTCGTTATTCATTTTCACTAAACAAATATATTTCCCTGCCACATAGAGAAGGGGAGCTTGAAGGTTAAAAATAAACCTGGACATGTATCTCAAGTGTAGATGTTTACTGCAAGACGGCCATAACCACAAACTTTAAAGACAGAAATCTAATATCAAAGGCACTCTGAGCCAAGTCAGCCTGTTTCCATATTTAATTTGTGTACCTCCATCATGTGATTCTTTCCTGCACCCAAGCACATGCTTGAAGCTCATTTACTCTGTATCTCAAGTTCATTCTGTTACACCAACATCATTTATTTACTATAATTAAATAAGTAATTATTTTGTGAGGTCATCTTTACAGTGTAGTAACATCTGTAAATCATAAATAACTGAAATGGGCACTGGAGCAGCACAAGGGTAATCAATGTATTAACCATCACTGAGACAGAGGCATGTGTACACTAATAAATGACAGCGCAGTTATAACTTTAATCAGTTCATTTGATAAAATATGATGTGCTTTGACTTCAGACACCCAACACACACATTCATTAATCCATACAAACATGAACACCGCAGCTCAGAATAAATTACCGAATGTCAACACAATTCAGTCTAATGATTGGTTTCCAGTTACTCACAATGTCATGAGCAGAGACTTATTAAACCTGGAATGGGTGGAAACTAATGAGTGAGAGCAAAATCAGTATCAATATAATAAATGACACCAGCATGCAGGATTTTATTCATGTTTCATCATCATGACTAAATGTTTCGAAACACTGGTGAAAAAAATGGTGAAGTATTTTGGGGGACGGGTGTGGGGTGTGTATCATGCTTGGACGTATAATGACTTGTAAAGCTTTTGTGCGTGTGAACGGTGATGCAGGAACAGGAATGTGTCGGTGAGTGAGGGACTGATGGGCAGGAGCGATTGTGATTTCTGAACTTGACGTCAGGACGAGACACCTGGCCTGTGTTCCTTGGCCAAACTCATCCAGCAGTGAGCCTGGGTGTTGCGCCACACCCACCTACTTCATCTGCAGCCCCAAAGCATGCTGGGTATCTGGGAAGCTTAAGAACTGATCTGTGGTTAAAGAGATGCACGCAGAGTCAGGGGAGGAGGGAGCGAGCAGGTTCTTCGAAAACTGAACACGATAAACATTGCACATAGCTTCTGCCTTTAATTTAAAATCAATTAGGTGATTACCATGAGCGTCGAAGAACTCGTCATCCGAGCTGTCGTCCGAGTCTCGCGCTATGCTCTGCATTCTCCACTCTGAGATGCTGTGACGTGACGGGCTCACTGAAAAAAAAAAAACACACACACATGAACAAAAAATCCACAGTTATTTTGGGACATGTGTTTCAGCCTCTCTCTTTCCCTTTTTAACAAACACACACACACACACACAACAACAACAACAAAGAAATATTGCACAAACTCCCCCGGCCCACACACACATACACAGTGTTATATAAACATGCAACAGTCTCTGTGGTGAATTACTTCATCACAGATGGACAGCTCGGTGGTCAGGGGGGTGTGTGGAATGTGAGGCCCAATGTAACACAGAAACCAAAAACTAAATGCCAGCTGAGGAAAATGGCGATACTAAAAGCAAGCCTTGTCTATCACGCGTCTTCGGCCTATGCCTCATATATCATTAGTGTGGAGGAAGAAAAGCGAGGGGGTGTGTGGTGGGGGTCGCTCTGAGGGGAAAAAAGGCTGGTGAGAGGGGGGCACAGCTGTAGCTGTCAGCGCACAGAAGAAAACAGCAGTGGTGGAGGGGAGGGTCACTGCGAAGAGCGTCAGCCTCCTCTGGTCTGTGATGTCAGCACTGCTGCTAAAAATAGCCCCGGAGAAAACCACAGGGGGGGAGTTACAGGGGTGAAACGAGGCACGCTGGATTGGAGTCAGGGTCCAGGTGGCAGCTACAGTGAGCGCTGCCTCGAGGTAGGGGTGACACTGGAGATGGGTGTGTTCGGACATGTGGTCCGTGATGTCAAAGCCGCTGCTAAAAATAACCCAGGTGAGCTCCACTGTGATGTAGGGGTGAGGCGAGGGAAGTTAGGATTGTACAGCAAATGTGGAGCCGTGAGTAAATATAGTCCAACGGAGTAAAAACATTCCAATTAACATCAGGCGCCGGACAGAAAAGCAGAGCGTGGTACAAAAGCTCAGTGCGCATACTAAAAAGCTACTCCTGAGGTGTCTGGCTGTATTAACACCAATTCAACAACCTGAGCTCTGAGCTCTTTAGTAGGCTCTTGATTCATTCAGCCTGGGAGCAACTCTCAGTGTGTACATGTGTGTACAGCTCCACTAAAAAAATACAATTAGAATAGTTTTGTATAGAAGATAGATTGTTGTCTATTGCAATGTATTGGACTTTCATTACAATGAAGTGAAAGGTATGGGCTTTGGAAAATAATATGAACCTTACTGGGTTGAAATGGTATTCAGTTTTTTATGGTGAAAAAGGTGGTGATTAAAAGTTTTAGGACTGCTTCTTCACTAGGACCTGTGGCTTAAGACCTGTGGCTGTCATCAACTTGAATTTATGTAGATTGATGGTGGCAGATTTAGTTTTTTTTTATTACAGCCATTACTCTACTTCTAGAGGAGTTTTGAGGAGGTGAATTTAGCCATATTGTGGAAAAATACACTTTTTTGGAACATACTGACCACAGAAATAATTATGCAGAAGACTTTATTTGAGAAGTTTCTGTGAATGTTTTAATAAAAACTACCCTTATACGACGTTGAGTCATCCAAATCATTCAAACAGAAAAAGCAAAGCACTACTTCGGCTTTGCACGAGCTTGACGCATGACCTTCTTGAATTCTACACATACTAGCTTCCAGTGTAACAGGCTTCAAATATCACAACTGGCTGTGTTTACTCATGGAGCAGTCTGACTTTACTCTCAGTATACATCAGCCTTTAATGTGGGAAGGAGTCAGGTGGCATGATGAGGTGTAAATACAAAGAGTACGAGGAGAGCTAAAGTAAAAGAGGATGAAAAGGATGGTATTCATAATGAATGCAGGTTACTCTGATACCTTCCACACCAGTGTTACTCTCACACACTGGCATACACAGAGGTGACACAGGTGGATAGATCAACATGCTCCTCACCTCCTCTCTTGGATGAGCGGGATGATCGTGAGGAGGTGGACCACTGCTTGGTGAGTACACCTCGTGGCTGGAGAGTCTCTCCTCCTCCTGAGCTGACAACCACCTCCTCAGCTTCAATGGAGCTGATCGCCTCTTTAACTTCTTGGTCTTTGTCTGGAGACGGAGCACCTCCATTGGCCTCGGTGGCCTCCTCTGTCTGGCTGAACTGGGCCATCTTCCTAGCCAGGGCCAGCTGGGTTTCCAGCTCCAGCTGCCTGATGTCCTCCATGGTCAGACCGTACCACTCATCCTGCCAGCACCAGGCCTGCCGGTGGGCACGCACCATCACCTTTCTCAGTCCTAAGGAGAGACGAAGGGAGATATCACACACCAAACACAGAAAATCCTAAGGTTTGTAAACATAAACAGAATGACACCCACATCAAGATACACTGTTACATACAATCACATGAAAGACTTTAAACATCTGTGACTGTTTGCTCACCAACATCATGAATGAAGCGTTCGATCTTCGACTGCATGCCCCAGTAGCGGAACTCCACCTTGCACAATTTGTAGGCACACATGATGGGGGTCTTCCCTGGGTTATTGTTGTACTCTTCTATCCAGTCATCTCGCAGAGGACCCCTCTGAGTCTTCATTGACTTGTAGAGCCGTGGGTCCTCCTCTGCCTTGTACTCATGGGGGGGAATGGGATCTGTCACTATGTCGATTGGGTCTGACAAAGACAGTTCATATGTGGAAAGCAGTGACTAACGTGGCCAGGTGTTCTGATTGTAGTGTACCAATAAAACATACGTCTGTTTGGTTTCAGTGTTTTTAATATCTTGAAGGTCATGATGTGAACATAATTGGGTGGGGCAGTACAACTTGTGTGGGCTTGTGTTTAAAGGCCTGAAAATCCTTTTATAACTGAATTTCTGGCTGACAAACAAATATAAGAATGGGTGACTGATTAAAATGATTATGGTGTTGTATCTGGATCACTGCATGCCCTAAAACCACTCATTTCTGAGCACCTTCATGTTTGATGGGCAAACATGACCTCAACCCCAGAAAAAAACACATGCAGTAGCATTTAAGTGCCACAAGTGGGCCTCACCTGCTGCTTATGTTTGAGTGACTAGAAAACAGATCTCAAGACACCATCAGACTAAAAACAACCCTTTCAGTCACATAAATAACTGATGGGAGATGAGCTTATTACTTACTGCGTCGTTCTCTGACATGGGTACATGACAGAACATGTATTGGGCTTGCTATGAGGTGCACTTTGAAAGTTAGAGTACCCTGAGATACACTCAAGTTAGTATTTTAATATCTGAGTTGATGTTGTTGTAAAGGTTCAAGAACAATAATGCCAAATGGTCTCACCGATAGCCCTCTGCCTTTTCTCTGCTGCAGACATGTTGAAGACATCTGCTTGGTTGCCTGTGTCGGGTTTGTAGTAGGTTTCGATGTCGATGGAAAACTTCTCAACAAAGGGACATGTGTATCTGAAGGAAAAGAGGTAACGACATCAAGTCGAAACAGCAAACGGACACAGAAGCAAGAAGCAAGAGTGCATTATGGGTTGACATCTGTCTTCATTCAGAGATTTAACTTTTAAACTGAATGGCTCAAGATCAGAATTAATTTATTAAGAGTGACATAGTGTGCGTGTGTGTGTGAACTATGCCCATCTGTTGCATCTAAGGCGTCTGGAGCGAAGCTGTCACCAGCTGAATAGATGTGTCAACAGGCGCATGCAGTCCATCAATATCCTGACAGTATAGTCAAGGGCACATCTCTTTTCAGCACCTTCACATCTCTGTGTTTGCCAGGCCCCACACAGGCAAACAGACTGACACCCTGAGAATGAGGGGCCATCAGCATCTAACAGCCTGGGAGCGTGTGCTGGCCACACGCCGATCTGATGGTCTGCTTGGGAATATTCTGACAATTTGCTCTGAGGTCTTTATTTATTCTTGGCTTTTACTGAGGGACAGCAGATTGAGCGGTACTTAAAAGACCCATCATCAAACTCACCACTCATGGTATTTTATATTGCATTACACTTAATATGAGCAGGGTTTGAGTTATCGCCTATTTTGCAAACAGGTGGGTGTTGAATTTTTGTCTTTGCAAGTGTTTTGCAGACATATTTAAACAGCCATCTGCAGCAGTTAGACACACAGGCACCAAGTTAGAGTTTTTATGCAGCTTTAGAAGAGTTTAATGCACTCTCACTCCTGCTATGAAAGGGTGTGGAGGTGGCCTTCCTGCACAAGCGAACCTCACCTGGTGCGGGTGTAAGGGTAGGCGTTCCAGGACTCCTCTTCAACCCTCAGTGCCGCTTTGGGCAAGATAGAGCGGAACCAGCTAGGAATGTGCATGCCAATGTGGTAGACCTTGTGGGTGTACTGGCCTGTCCCACCTGGTCCATCTGTGTAGGGTTTATTCTCTAGGATTTCCACCCCACTGCCTTCACCACAGCTCTCTTCTCTGCTCTTTTTCTGAAAGAAGAAGAAATTAAATGAGTTGGAAAGGTGTTTTTGTCTGCATATAAGCAACGGAGTGCTGCTATGCAAATACTAAGCTGCATTTAAAAATGTAAATTCAAGTTTTCTCAATCTGAAAGAAGGAACTGAAACAGCTGAATGAATGGACACAGTGCTGTTTGCAGATAAGAATCTGAAGAGTTAGACACAGCGAATTGTTACAGCAACAATTCGCTACAACAACACAGACACCAAAATTAATAGCTTCCTGAACGCTCTGTCAGAGCTCAGTCGCAAATCAGGAAACCCAGAAACGAGCTCATGGAGCCACACCTTTCCCATATTTACATTCCAGGTGCACAGAGGAAGAGAAGCTGGGTGGAGCCTGCAGTTGCAGTTGAGTAGAACAACAGCTAGGTGACTCTGAGCTTCAAAAACAGGAATGCGTGGCATGGCGAGAGGGTGATTTGTTATGAAATCAATGAAAAGGGAAACCAGACGGCAGAGGCATAGTCCAAGTGCTGACGCTATTAAAACGGGAGCAAGGAGCATAAATGTTAGAGATTACTGATGTATCATCTTTTCTTTTCCTCTTATCAGCCCTCGACTTTCCAGTCTTTCCACATACAGCTCAAAGTATATTTAAAGTAGTACTTAGTACAATGGCAGGATAATAGGGAGATGGATTTCTCCAGTCAGTCCAGCGGGGGAGAGGCGATGCAGGCAAAGTGGTGAATCAGTGGAGTAGGAAGGAGGAAGCCATGAAGCGGCCAGAACTCCGGACCTTATTACCTCTGACAGGTCATTCATTAGCCACCCGCTCTGCTCTCAACAACTGAGACACAGCTCCAAAGACACAGCACAGACGCCACAGCAGCCAGTACACGAGATGTTGGAACACAGCTGGTCTACAGTAAATGTCAAGTTTACAGTGTACTGTGCGCATACAAACACTATGAAAATGTATGCCACCAAGAAATGGACACATAAACAAACAAATGATGTGTCTTCACAGATTCACAGACAATTTTAAGCAATCATATATTACATGTCTTTCCACTTACACAGAGTATTATCAGTTGCTTTTACAATTAAACTGATCACAAAGGACAGTGTATTACTGTGAGTACTATTATCATTATATTTGGAAAAAGAAACTGCTGCTGACTTTTCCAAATGTAATTATTTCCCTTACACAGCTCCAAATGTTGCCAAGTGATATCTGGATGTCAGCGGACTGTCCCTTTAATTAGGGACAGGTGACTGCAGCCCCTCAGATGATTCTCTCCAGTTCACCCAGAGAAAGATTACAAAACACTGGCCAGGACTCAGCTGTTCCCTTAGGGTACAATGGGACGTAAGGGAGTAGATAACATGCTTCAAGTTAAATGAACACTAAATGTAATGTTAGATTCTTAATGAAAACAGTGCGCTTTGTTCATTTGTGTGAAGACTGTCTAAACTATTCCTGTGGGGGAACAGGAATGGAGAGGCTCCGCAAGTGTAGCGACTGGCCTCGGGAGGAGAGAGAGGGGGGCTCTCATCTACACCAGTCTGCTGTACTGCTCCTATTTGGCTCAGTACACGAGGACAAAATGCCCACTGTGTTGTGAGTTCAAGCCCTGCCCTAAAACCTTTGCCACATAGCTCTCTCTCTCCCTCTCACGTTTCTTTAAAAAAGCCTTCAAACACTTACAAAATAAAAAATGCTGTGTGTGTTAAGATCCGACAGCTCTGGCAGGATGGGAGTCATATCCTGGTTTTTTCCTCCTGCCATCTAGTTAGTGAGGCGTGTTTCCTGTTTGAGACGCAGCTTTTCGCTCTCCGCTCCACAGACACAGTTGCTTAGTCAGAATATGATGGATGTGCGGGTATGAATGAGACACAGCGAGATCCTCTCATTTTTAATTTCTCGCACATTACGCATTTGCTTCGTACATTACTGCAAATCCCTATGCGGCGATGATAAATTTACAATCAGCTATCAAATGAGAAGGCGGTGTTGTAAGGGCAAAGGAAGGCAAGCGAGAGGAGAGGTGGGGTATAGTCTCTTGAGGTGCAGATATGGCCAGACTGTCCTAAGGCCCTGACTTCATCTATAAGGCTTACATCGGGGATGGATTGCAGGCAGGCAGGCCTACATGCTGCAGTTGCCCTGGCAACATACAGCAATGAAGCGAGGGTATCTACAGACACCAGCAAAATCCTTGTTTCCTCTCTGCTCAGAATACAGCTCTCTCTCTTTTCCTTCCACCCCCTCTCTCATTTCTTCCCCTCCCTCCTTCGCAGTCTCTCTTTTTATCCTCCATTTCCTCTTTTTATTCACTCCCTCTCTTGAACAAAACCTGACCACCGGCACGCTGCTGATGTCATGGTTGCCATAGTGACTGAAGCCTCACAGCAACCAGGTTGTGCAGAGAGGGTGAGGTCAGGGGGAAAGGTAACTATGGGTCACTAATGTAAGAAATCCACTTCCTGTGATTTGTTTACATGCTTATGGGTGCATATAAGACATGCACTGATTTAGTTTTTTTTCCCCAGAGACAAAGTCTTTGCGTAATCCTGGTTGCACATATGTCATGTTTTGCAAAATGTCCTGCCTGACAAAATCTTACAAAGGTCATGCAGAATGTCTGGGCGCAAGGCAAGTCAAAACAGACACTGTAGTTACGTGTTTCACATAATGAATAATTCTCAACAATACACTTTCCAATACGGCAAATGTGCTGAAGAAATGATCAAGTGTGCAGAAGTGTGGCGCAGTGACTGGTCTGTGCTGTCTTGAAACGTCTCCTTGCTTTGGGGCATGTTGCTGAGTCATGTTCCCAACCATCTACAGCTCAACTGGATTACCTGTCTGTTTGGTACACCGGAGGGAAGATATGAAGAGAAACAACAGAACAACAGACAAGGTTGTCAACTGAAAAGTCTGAGACCAATATACTCTTCATGGACTTGTGCTTACTTTACTACAACTAAAGTTAGTATTCAGACAATGTCAGGAACATTTTCAGACAAACTGTTTTTATAGTACAAAGACAAAAAAAAAGGGAGCGGCCCTCTGAGGCAATACAGGTGAAAAAAGCTGTAGCATGTGTTGTAGTACTGTTACACCAGTGGGTGCATATTAATATTAGACAATTTTGTCGACATGAGCGCTCATTAATTTGGGTGTTAGATTAACAATTAAAGGAGAGAACTGTCTGTGGGAAGGTCAACAGCTTGTGGGCATGCTGGGGTTCCGTTACTCAAAGCCTAAATTTTAACCTTCTTCCATGGAGCTGCTCCCTGAGGGCTGCAGCTCCAATGTATGGGACCTAACTGAAGTGTATGTGGAGAGTATTAGCTGAGTGACACTTAAGTACATAAACTTCCGGGGTCCATATTTTTCTTTGGGCTGGCTATAAAGGGAAGCTGATGTAAACCTACAATAAATTTCTCAGTTAGCTGCTGATTTTGCTTGACAATGCACTTTGAATATTTTATTCCCTTCTCATGATTCTTATTTCCTGATTGAAAACGACCTCCTTCAGTCACATTAACTCCACAAAACAAGATTTATAAAGAAGCAAGGCACCCAGAACCTGGCAACATGCCTGAACCTGATCAAATGGGCCTGGAACTTCAACCTGCTCTTCAACAAGCATAAAATTGCCACTTGTGCTACACGTTACATAACCATGCAGCTCAAATCCCCCACAAAACTGCCGAATGTCTGTCAAGGTCAGCATGTGCCTCGAATGACCAAAAATGTAAACAGAAAAATACTCTTACATGTCTAAATTAGGGATGCACCGAATATTCGGCCACCGAAAATTTTCGGCCGAAAATGGCCCAAAAGTGCATTTCCGGCCGAAAGACTTTTATCACCGAAACAACATGGCCGAAACAGGATGATGTGATGACGTAAGCGAAAACCGCGGCCAGTACGAGCTTGTCTGGAAGGGCCAACGTGTCTGCGGTGTGGACGTATTTCAGTATATCTGAGAAAAACACACGGATAGCGATTTGCAAAGCATGTAATGCCGAAATTTCAAGAGGGGGCGCATCTGCAAAGAATTTCTCCTCGTCGGGTTTAATTTATCAGCTGAAATCCAAACATCTCGACTGTTATGCTGAATATGAGAGGAACGCAGCACAGAAAAGGAAAATCCTTCCAAGCACGCCCACTCCGTCTGTGGCGAAGTTAAACATTTTATTTTGAATTTTGTTGTGCATTGTTGGAATGTGCTAAATAAATATTTTCATAATTTTGTAACTGATTTATTCTTTGAAACATTCATATTAATTTATGCAATCACAATGCCTTGCAACTTTAGTGAGGTTAGTACACAGTCATAGCCTTAAATGCAATGGTACTAATAATTGGCATAATTTCTTTCGGTGTTTCGGTTTTCGGCCTTGGTTTCCTCATTTTTGGTTTTCGGTTTCTGCCAAGAATTTTAATTTCGGTGCATCCCCTAGTCTAAATGTATACAATATGTCTAGACAACAGCATCTAAACAATGCTGAATTTTTACCACAGTCTGTCATTGTGATTGCCTTACATGCCTCTTCTTTGTGCTGCTGCTCACAGTGCACCTGGCAGTACCACTGGATTAAATAACTCCTCCTTCACGTACACATGCCATATGAAGAGAAAATATGTTGCAACACAGGATACCTAAATCTGTTTAAATCAGCCTTTCCTTTTAGCAGCTGTAAACCCTAAAGCTCTTATACAGACCCTCAGTCTCCAGCTAAGGGCCTGCTCAGACAAATGAAACACATACAAAGCAGTATGTCCATCTCCATCATGAGGTAAATCGGTGCACCGGGCCTGCAAAGAAAGCAGGTTGCCCTCACCCTTCTTCTGAAGAAACATGCAGCCTATGACGAATGGAAACAGCCAGCTTCAGAGAGTTTAAATTGGATAATCTATCAGCACACAAGCTCTCTTTGTTCCGTTACTCCACCAGTGTCAGACACCGTATGACCAATCATTTCATAATTGGGCGCGCTGCGATCGCACTCTTGATAAATCCCATGTTAATTTATCTCCTCTTTGACTGCGTGTGTTTATCCCCTGGTTTCCGCATCACTTAGCCGTTTTTGGCCCAGGTGGCGTTGTGACCTCACCTGGATCATATAGAGCTGGGCGATGCGATACTCCTCCACACTCATGGGCATGGGGATGCGGTACTCCTTGATAAGCATGGTGAATCTTGGAATAGGGGGAAAGGGGGATCAGGGAGAAGACTGACAAGGGAAGGGGGGAGGGAGGGACAGAGGGAAGGGAGGGGGAGAGGGGACAGGAGAGACTCCGGGGGCTCCTATATGTGACTCGTCAAATCACCAGCTGAAGCCCACATTGATGGCTCCTGTGGGGACAGAAGCAAATGAAAGCATGAGGTGCGTAAACTGTGAAAATAATGAAAAATAAATACAGACAAGCATCTGATCACTGATGTTTGTTAAAGTCAAAACACAATCTTAAGCCTGACGGTGAATCTCCAGAGATACTGGTATAGATAATGGTTTTTCAAACAGGTCATCAATGTCCATCACTCGAAAGCAGAGACCAGCTTCAATCAGCAACAAAATCCATCATGAGCACAAGACTAAGCTGAAAGATTCCTATATGCATAACCAAGGACAAACATTCATTCTCGTGGCTCACACGCAGACGAAGAGAAGAGCCGGCCCGTCATTCAAAATATAATCTAAACGTAGTTACTGTATGTCTGGTCCAAGTCTCAGCATCCAGGACGAGCATCAACGTCGCATTTCCATCCAGCATTTCAGATCCAAGTAAAGCACTTCCCAGGATAAACTTCTCTTCTTATACACAGGCCACAGCTCAGTGTGTGTGTGTGCGCATGTGTGTGTGTGTGGGGCGGGTGGCCAGAGTCTACGGAAAGCACCCGTGCTTTGCCGACGGTGCCAACAGCCACCCTGTCAGTCCCAGCCCTTCAGCATCGTCACATGGGGGGCTCACTCAGCATAAGAGGGATTACAGTTGAGTGGGGAGCATTACATAACTTTGTAAGAGCCCCCTGTGCATGATCGAGGTTTCACAAATAGCAGCCTTAGAATTACACAAAGCATTGTTTTCAAACCACTGGGCAGATAGGGGTTGGTGTGGGATATGCATACGCAACGTGTAGGTGGCGTGAGTTGCAGAAGTCTGCTTTGACCGCTGAGGGAAGAACAACTCTCCCAAGCCAAGCAAGTACAAAAGATCATGACTGTACAGCACTGTACTGCGCTGTAGTGGGAGTTTATCTAAATTAAATATCACAGGTGTCAGCTAAGGTGACACATTAACTGAAGAGGAGTCAATAAGGAAAAGGAGATATCCACTAGTTCAAAGAACTCTTCTGTCAAAATGAGTGATGGCACACACAAAGAAGCACATTATTTCATATATTTTTTTTATCTTTTCTTTAAAAAAAAAAAAAAAAAAGAATGGTAACTTCAGTTCTTGAAGGGGAAACAATTACCACCGTTACAGGCTGATTCTTAGGTTACATTTTTATTTCTCTAGTAAAAGGGGAAAGAAAAGCTACACACTTGCTAATAATTGAACTACAAAGATTTAAAAGTCTAGTTAATGAAGGCACAGTTCAGTCTGTGTTCCGATACGCCTGGTGGAAGCACAGTGGACAGGATCTTAGTCACGGTGCTGAGGAGGCACGGTACAGTATGTGTGAGGGAAGACAACAACACTTTTCTGGCACAGCCTGCATTTGGCCGTCCAAATGTGACCACACAGCATTGCATAACCCCAATATTCACTCGTTTCTGACCTGTGGCAACAACTGGACCTCGCTCTGGCACACGGCCATTCTGTCTAATCAGACTAATCACACTAATATTCCCACTGCGTCACTTATCCAGCGAACAAAGGCCAGCTTTGGTGAGGGTCCTGGTGTAAACAAGGGTTTGACTGCGACTGCTCACCCCCACAACTCCCCACTCAAGACACATTCCCCTCATGTGTCTGACGTGCTGCCAGGACAAAGGTGGAGCTTGTCTAACTTTTTAACCTGGACTAGGCGTTTCCTAACAGACTGGGAGGGACTCTGGTGAAAACATTGACTTCAATACATTTTTCATATAATGCCTTTGCTGTACTTACAAGAACAACGCATTGACAAAATCGGAGCAGAGCACCACGTTTCGCTGAAAATAACTGCACTCTTGGGAAAAGCTGGGATAAAACTAGGCTAGCTGGAGCGACCCAAAGAAAAGCCTGCGGCATGAGAGGCCTCTAGATGTTAGAGCCAGGCTATACAGGGGAAGGTCACAGTGCTCATCCGTGTTGACAGCGATGATAAACAGTTTCACAATCTACTTGAAGCATTGGTTCAACAATGTGGCAACTGATGCTGCAACCAACTCCTGAGTGTTTCTGAGAAATTCAACTCTGAATGTGACATCTGTACTGGTCTGAAGCAATCCAGCGTGACATGGTAAGACAGACTTTTACTGTCTGATTATCTGCCAGAGAATGACCACTGTGTTAATCAAAGCCCAGCCAGCTGCCACAGGCAACCCACATAAAGGGAAGTGACACCAGGTATGTAAAGAGAGACAGGAAAAGCTACACATAGAATAATAGAGGGCCGTACAGTCATCGCATTACTCTGTCCGGCAGGAAGTATTAGGAGCCTGCAGTGATGATACTTTACAGGGATTTGTAGAGATGCTGGTGTATGTGAATTATGTGCCCAACTGCCAAGCAGGATTATGACAGTTTTACTATTTGTTAGAGCTGCAACTAACTATTATCTTTATTATGAATGAATCTGTTGATTTTTTTTTTTTTTTAGTCATTAAAAAGTCAGAAATTAGTGCAAAAGGCCAATCGCAATTTCCCAAAACCAGAAGCCAAAGTATTCAAATTGCTTGTTTAGCTCAAAGACAATCAATATAAAATCATATAAAGCAATAAAAAGCAACAAACTGTGAAGCAATTAAGAAGCCTGAGCCAGCAGATGATTGGCTCTCTCTTCATGGTGTCTCAAAATATAATCTGTTTTCAGCCAATCTATAAATCAGTTTATAAATATATTATATTTATACATGTTGCCTTGCAGTGAGTAACTAGCCGGGACAAAAAAAAAAAAAAATTTAAAAGAAATCTGATCTTTTTTTACAGACTTGTTAAACAGAAAGCCTACGTTCAGTGTTCCCCTTCCTACAATCTGTTGTTCCTGTTGAGATAAACCATTTTATGTTTAGTTTCAGCATTGCTTTCAGTAAAGTATGAAAATCTTGCAGCCGACTGTTTTTCCAGTTTCTGTCTCTCCTTTTCTGGCTCACGGGAGCAACAGCCAAAGATGGACATGACCATCCTGGCTCCCACAAAAACGTGTTTGCTACATATTTGGCCTCTGTTTATCAGTAGTGTCAGTTTGTGATGTGGATATTTCAACTTAATTACAATGATAACACAGCACACACATATTTATGTTAATGCATTACGGCTGTGGCTTTGATTAAGTATGCAATTATTTCTCCTTTAATGATCTGCTATGGATTAATGTGGTTTTCTGACTTTGCCACAAATATAATCAATACATCTCCTCTACAGCAGAACTGCAGACACAGACTTACTCTGAAATGCCACAACTCCCTAGTGGTTTAAACCTGTATCTCTCTGACTCTTTCCTTTGTGACTGATGCAGATGCTGTGCACAGCAAAGGACCTGTATTGCACGATCCACCAGCAGCCTCGAGAGAGTACTGGCACCATGCTTGACCCAGAAAAAAAAAAAAAAGCCCTATCACACACAGAGATTAAAAATAGCCCGGTCACAATAATCCTAGCATACGCAAGCAGAGTGCTTGACGCTGTTTGTTCAAAGAATATGCTCATTCCCTTCTAAAAATACAGTCTCTGCCCCCCTCTAGGCAGTGACGCAATAGCAGCACACGCCAAAGCACAGCGCTCATCACAAAGCAGCCTCCAATGTTTCCGCTCCCGTTTCGACAAAACCGAAGCCAGCGATAGCTACAAGATACTTGTGGTGGGGACTGTGTTTTGTAGACTAAGAACGCCAACAACGGCGTTCTTACTCTGTTAAAGGTGTGACCAGTTGTGGCAGGGCCGTGCAGCCTGAGATCTACAATGCTGCAACTACCTCATCTGTGACCCTCTCAGAAGGTGTGATGAACCATCAGTGGTACTGATCAGCCTTCCAGGCAAAAAGCATGACTGTTTAAAACCACAGCTTATTCACTTTTATGTACATATATATCTATATTTAAAAGCAGAATTAGGCACTAAACATCAGCTAAACGCTTCTTCAGAATGCACAGGTGAGCTATCAGTCAATCTACTGAAACTTTCCAAACAACATAACACTTAATACCACAGGAGCCATAAGGACGGTGCCTGTAAACACAGCTCTGTGTGACTGCAAGAGCCAGCATAAACAATCAAGCGTTCAGAGATGTGCACATCTGCTCACCTCTAAACAGTGTGTGACTTAAACAGATGAAACCTGCTTACTCCACCGAGCAAAGACTGGATTATCCGTCACAGACCGAAGGCTCTTGCTTCCACCTTAACATTTAATCTACCTTTCCCTCTGAGATCCATTTTCCTCTCCACCTCAGGCTGTTCTGTACCACAGTAATGGAAAGTGGCATTGCTAATTTTGTCTGAAGGCACAACATATAGCTTAGGACTGAAAGCTATACGCACGGCAGACAGGTTGACCACAGGACAGGGAGCAACAGCTGGGTCTTGATGTCGACATAAAGTAGAATACTGAGGGGGAGGTGTTGACTCACAGCACCACCATTGTGGCCTTTGGGAAAAGGCCTCAATGGTGGTGCTTCTTTAAATTTAGCCCTGTTTTAGAGAGCACCACTTTAAGGCGGAGCAACAGAGGAGGTGGTGAATCCCAAAGGAGATTGGGAGGGGGGGGCAGGAGTTCCCTCATGACTGACCGGAGGCAAGACCCCTTTAAAATACTAGTGGAAAATGTTAGCCCCTGGACTGCTTAAAATACCATAGATCCATTTCACACAGTGTTGCCTTGACATTGTGGACACAACAACTGCTGCAAACACAGACTCTGCCTGTGACAAGAACCCTTGATTGAGCTGATGGGTTTATCCAGCAATCCAGTTAAAATGTCAAAAGGCTTAAGACAATGCTGTTCGTGCTGGGCTGTGCACACTACGTGGCCAGAGCGAGGGAGTTTACCATCCACCTGCAATGACCAAAGAGGCCGTGAAGCATATTTCAAACAAGCACACAGTACAAAGGTAAGACTTCTCTGTCCCGTGGAGTATCTAATAAGGGTAGAATATGAGGCATCATTAATCAGGGGTATAACTGTGATAAATATAAACTATTTGGCACAGATTACTGAACACAAAATTGATTTACACCCTACAAAATGTGCCCCCCTCAGGTCTTAATGAAGTCAGACTGACAACTTTTATTTATAGATGAGAACTTTTATTCTCATCTATAAATCTATCTGTATTAAGGAATTAAATGGTAACTTGGGAGGCTACAAGTTTTATCTGTACCATATTTGTGGATGTTCAGGGTATTAATCAACCATTTTCCCCTTGATACAAGATATTTTTATCTCTAAGCCTTTTAAATACTCCATGGGACTGTAACTAGAATATTTCTATAAAGTATTCAGGGTTAGTTTGGGTGGGGGCTTTCGAACAAAGACCATGTTTTTGCTTTGCTTGACTTCAGTAAAGCACCGAAGGGCTGAGCAAACATTTATCCTTTCTCCATATTTAAAAAGTGGCCAGGATTGTTTGCATGCTATACCACACAATGCACAAGTGAAAGACAGGAGGAGCAAGAGCAGGGAAAACATTCTGAGTGATCCATTATTTAGTCTGCATCACAGACTCAATTTAAACAGAGGCTGAGCTAACAAAACAGACCGATGTAGATGAAACATAATGTGATCCCCTAACATCAGATCTCTTACTATCAAAGATGAGTACTCCACGAAGAAACGCCGCAACAACATGAGTAACCACTGACACTAGCACTGCCATATGCTCGCAGAGTGGTTTGATCATGTACAACGCAAGAGATAGAAAATGTAAATTGCAATACATAGCGGTGCATCATCTTGTGCCACATACTGTAAATACAGTAAGCCCCATGATGCGCCCCAGAATAAGGCCATCACTCTTCCAGTCCCTCAGGCCCATGCTCCTCCACAGGCTAAGGAGGTGGGATGCACAACCTGCCCTTGTTCTTTTCTCATCATCGAAGTGCAAGGGGAAAGCTAAAAATATTCGACACCCTGTGAGCATCTCCTCCATTGCATTCCTCCTCCTTCTCCTCGTCCTCTCCCTCCTACAGTCGTCCTGCAAGTAAGAACTGCTTCTAAAAATGATCCTCGTTTACACAGAGAGGGAACGAACAGGAACCACAGAAACAGCAGAGAATGTGGCGTCGTGAGGAAAGCAGAACTTTGCAGAGAAGATTACTGCAGAGTAACAAGATAAACAGTCAAACAAATTATTAATCATCAAGTAACTGAGTTTTACTCTGCATATGGACAAAGCAAGATACTTATGGCAAAAGAAAAATCGCAACATTTTCTGCTTGAAAAGGTTTCAGAGAGCAAAACATGAATATATAAAAAAAAAACACAACACCACAAATATAGCTGTTATAATGATATAAGCAATTTTTTGCTCTTTCTAACTACAAAATATTTGGTTAGAGAGTGAGTTCCACAAAAATAGCTGTACAAAATCTCATGGCAAACAAGAGCTCACTCCAAGGCAGATCAGCGAACGTCACGACATCTGAAGCTCTGAACCAGTGGAAAATAAGTAAAGTTTTAGATTAGATACCCCCACAGCATGTAATTAAAAATTTGACATAAATAAATCTGGTGCCCTGTGACTGCTGAGAACTTTAAGCTGCTTTAATAAGTGGAGCCATTGTTTTCTTATGCCTCAGTGGTGCCGTTTTCCAAAACGAGTCTGTTACATACCAACTCTATCTCTAATCAACGCCACGCTTCGCTCTGAACAAAATTAGATGACCTTATATGCAAATTATACTTGGATTAATCAGTTACGTGCTAAGGTTAAATGAGGATCTCCCCTCGCTGTCACTCTCTGCGAGCGCTCAGACAGCCTAAATCAACTGCACAGAGAGCAGTCTTATGTAACTTGGACAGATATAGAAAAAGAAAGCATTGCTAGCCTGGCATTCTGTCCACTACATTAGTTAATTCATGTAGCCCACAGACCACAGCACAGGAAATGCTTTTGTATGCTTAGACAATCTCTCTCTAACATCGCCATCAGCCCCTCTATGAGCGTTTGGTAGCAACAGGATTCAAATCAAGACCTTCTTGCTAATGTCGACCGTACTGCTGAGCACTTGCTCACCACTGACACTACAAAAGCTTGGCACAAAGGCTTGGAGGAATAACAACTAATGGATTCCCAGTATCACTGCCACTAGCAATCTCTCACAATAGTGCAAAGTGGCTTTGACTCTATGAAATACCACGGCAATGTGGCTGAGACTGCAGTGAGACAATACCTACATAATCAGTCTGTGGCAGAACCCAGGCAGATTCTCACATGCATGAGAATGCCTGGGCACTGAGATCAAAAGTAATTAAAACATTTTTTTTATTAAAAATAAAAAATAATTATTGAATGTAAAATGAGGCAAATACCAATAACATGTTATTGGTATGAGGCGTTTCCAACATCTGGAAGCTTAAGGAGTCTGGACAGATGTTTAATATTTATAAGCTCTGACAGCAAAACATCCTTACACAAAGACAGAGCAAACTTCTGAAGTGACAAATTTGTTTAACAGTTTATTTTAGATTTTAGAAAGTGGCATAAAATCAAACACAAACCGTTTTTTGCCCAGTCTATTCAGTCTATTTTTAGTTTCCCCTCATTAAAGAAAAAAAAACTTCAGCACTCTAATAACTGCCAATGAAACTTTTTTTTAAAAATAACTATGTCGAAGAAGAGAAATGAAATGGATTACACTCTACAAAACTTGTGAAGAAAAATGTTTTGCCTGAGGCCAAAATGTATTCCCTTTCTTGCCCCCTTATCCTCTCCATCATTGCTTGAACGGGCGGTTACCATGGAGACACAGAGGGCCCTTTCCTTATTGGTTGCCAAGATGAAGTCAGAGTGACGAGGAAAGTAGAGACCAGACGCTGCTGGGGCTGATACTTCTTTCTCCTGTTTCTCCTGTCTCCACTTTCACTTTTGTCAGTCTCTGTTCTTCCCCACCACAGCTCATTTGCAACTGATCTGGTTTCTGTCTTCTGGCTACAGCAGCCGCCAACAACGCTCGCTTATTCAACCACATCATCAACCTTCATATATGCTACTGTGATACATGTAGATGACAATTCTCTATATAACCGAATGCGGGATTAAAATAAAGTGGTGGGTGTGATGTACATTAGCTAAGCCATTAGTCCTAAATACAGCTATGTGGGCTTTGCAGATATAGCATGCTGGTGTAAAAGCACTTCATACTTAATGTTAATAATGTACTTTGGTTTAAAATAATGTCAAGGTAAATCTGCATCACTTGGAGGATGAAAAAATGCCATATGCAAGTATGATGCAAGCTCTCTTTATATAGTATAAGATTAACTGAGGAGACTGCTAATAGCTCAGACTTCAGAGATCTAGCAGTGAGTTAGAGGAAGGTGCAGAAAAAGAATACTGATATTCAATTTGTTGAAAGCCTGGGAAGAAATTAGTCTTCCTGCCCCAATTTCTCATGCTCTAGCAGCTGAGAGGAAAATTGATCTGAAAACTTTGGTGTGAACTTGGGAAAGAGGAAGAGAAAAAAAATACGCAAGCATGAGCCGAAAAGGATATTACCGGAACGGTGAGGAAACTAGGGGGGAAAGTGAAGTTTGAATGGTGTTTAATCTGCGTTTTTACTTGACAGACTAACTCTTACTTTAGTTTTTGTTTATGTTATGGCAAATCAGCTTTCATCTAAAAGACGGGGCAGATAAACCCCTCACCAGGACAGTGATTAGATTAGAAGACTAACCCCTTGTTTAACTGACTGCTAAAGTCCTCAACCAATAAGTGCATAAAAGGAAGGACAACACTCTGATCTTAACACGACAATCTCCACCTGTCTCAGCTATTGCTTTTATAGTGCGTTCTTCTGTCTTTAGTTTGTGGTTTAAAGAAATTTGAATCACTGAGTCATCGGTTCAGTGAGTAGGCCTGTATTCATTTAGAGGACACCATGCATCAAGGCAAATTAACTGTCAATGATAAGAAAGCTGCTCATAAAAAGCAGGGGCCGTCTAACTGCCCTTTGGTGAAATACCTCAAATCCTCTTATGCAGCACAAATAATGCGGGCTTCCCAAAAGTGTTCTTGCCAGTGACCAGAGACAGAAGCTGTCTCTCACACTGACCATAAAAGGCAATTTTCTATGACGCTCACGGTCCTATGACTTTGGCTAACATTTCAATGGGTTCTGAGGTCAGGTTTCCAGCTTTGCAGAAAACCAGGCTTTATCATCTTGGGATTTTCTTATCAGAGCCAGAGCCTATATAAACCAGAAACTCTCTTATCGGTCTTATCAGTTTACTATAAAGGATTCTGACATCTCTCTCACACAGAGACATGCCACTCTGAATGGGGACGTGGTGCTTTGTCTGGCAAGTGGAAGCAAAGAATGGGCGTAACGCAGAGAGACTCCTCAGTAAAAGCTTGTGCACCAGGAGGAAAAAGGGAAAGAGACGAGGGGCAGCGAGGAAGAGGGGAAGTTAGGGTCTGAAGGAGTCTCTAATTTTAGCCTCAGAGAAATCAGGTGTCTGCGGCCAGTGGAAAAGAAAAGGGAGCATGGGTAAAGTGACATGAAGCAGCGCTGTCGCTTTCATTTTACATGATCCATGTGAGTCAGAGAGCGCTGCGAGGGTAGGGGCTGGGGTAGAACAAAACACAAACAAATGTAAACTGGCATATATGGTCCACACTGACATGAAAGACAAGAGGAATGAACTCAGCGTAAAAACTGTAAGTGTAAATGTGATTTATAGACTCTGATGGTCAGCCACAGCTTTACAATTAATGTGGACACACTGCAGTGTGGGCAGGAAGAGGTCCACTAACCAGCACTTTCTTCAGTGATTGGGTGGTGCAAGCAGCATCTCTATTTCACAGCAGACTATGCACCTTGCAGATTAGATTAGTTAATACATCATCTGCTGGGATTCAGGACTTTGCCTCACAGAGGCAAATATCATTGTATCTTTTTGCTTAGGAGCCAAGAAGTTTCCTGGTAGAGAAGGTGTGCTGTCAGAGTGCCTCGATTTTATTTTGTGCACAAGCCAGATTAACAACACCCCCCCCCTTCCATGATAGGATGGACATATGTAACTTCATTCCTCCAAAAAATGAAACTCAGGTAAGGACAAAGGAAGGTGGTCGCCTGCTATAAAAGACCGCAGTTCGTCTTTGGAGGCCACCCCCATAATGCCTGAATAACTGGTGCCCAGAGGGAAGAGGACAAGGAGCAGACCTGCACAAAGCGTTCGTCTTTGTCTCATTTCCCAGACAACGCCACTGTAGGAGCATTAGTAGTGATGTGCCATTCATCAGCTGGCTCATCAGGGATGCGTGGGGACAGGATGTACCCCTGTTGTCCCTGTCAACAGCTCAACACCAATATTAGCATCACCTGCTTTGTTTAAGGGGGCCGAGGTGGGAGGGCAGGTTTGGGGATAAGGACAGTGTCTGTGGAGCTTGAGGTGCCGAAAACAATACAATGTTCCATTCAGCGATTGGCTGGCACCCAGGTGCATGATGGAGGCTCTTCTGCAATACTGTCATGATGCCTGATTGTTAGATGAATTTAAAGAAAAATCAGACCTTCAGATAACCAGCCAGCTGGAAATGTATCCCTATTCTCCCCTGTGAGGTGATCATAAATCGTAAAAGATGTTTTTCAGGCCTGCATCAAAACCCCATAAATGCCCAAATGATTGGAAAAGCACCCGTAAAAATCTTTGATTTCCACAAATATGTTACTGGGTAGTGACACTGTTTCAATTTCCTTTAGGGAACCCCGAGAAATCATGTGAATTACTTTAAATAGTGATGCACAAAGCAATCTGCCCAAGTTGGTCAATATTAGACTAATACTGACTAAGATTGGAAAATGATATTATTCATTTCTAAGGGCTGGTGAGGAAAACTGAACGCTCACTGCCTGGTCATTCAGGCTGGTCAAGTCACATCAATTTATTTATACAAGCCAAAAATCACAAATAACAGATTTGCCGACACCTTCTATCCTTAAACCCAGGACACATGATCAGCACACACCTCCATGTTGCATTACGTTTGTGTTTTAGTAAGTTAACAGTAAGTTAAACTGTGACATGGATGAACAGTCAAATTAATTTACTCAAAGTTTGTTACACATGACTCTTTGCGTTGCTGCCCGCCACCATATGGGTTACAAAATAACTGAAAAATGATCAGCCCAAAAATAAATCCAGATTATATCCCAAACACTAAAGATGTGCTCCTGTTTAAAAATATGGTTATAATAATTAAGTAGCAGGTAACTATTCATGTGGTGACTCGTGTGCTAGAAATGATTATATCACAAACTATGTCAAACTCAGTTTAACTTATGCAGATTATGCTTATTGTAAGATGTAATGAAATACACAATTTTGCTTTTCCATCATACACCACTAGGTTCCCTGTAACCATTTGATTTACCACTTCCCAAAAGACTCCCACAACCTGGTTTTGCATCACATAAGTCCTAGTGTGGGTTTCGTGCAGTGAATAAACCAACAGGAAGTCATGTTTCTCATTTAGCCTTTCAACATTATCCAATTCCAAAGGAGCCGTCAGACTGGTCATTACAATGCTTCAGCTGAGCACTGGAGACACAGACAGTTCATTTGAATGGAAAATTCTATCTTAATAACAGTCACATATATTATCACCATTCCTGACTGCTCAAATCACATTTGTATTTCAGGACAAAGCATTATTTCTCATCCTTAAAACCATTCTGCCACATTTTGTTAGAAGTTACAAGAATTCCACTGATCTGATCGAACAACCCCGAGAAACCGCTGGGACATTTACCTAGTGCTACTTCCTGTTCCATTACTGCTAAGCAAACAAGTTAACAGTCCTGTGCTCTGACCGGCAATAAATAAAGACCAAAGGACTATTTTATGAAGCTGCTTCCTTTATGATTAAACACTTTAAAAGTTCTTAAAAGAAAATGCACTCATAACTTGTTAAAATCCCCTCCGGTGCTGTCAGTGCTCATAAAAATCAGTCTCTATTGAATGTCAAAGAAATGACACCAACGTGACATGAGCCTTTGTACCCGTGAGCCATATCAGCTGTGTGAAAAATTATTTAGACTATACAGTCCAAGACAACATGGAGGGCTTGTTGTGAATCCTGTTTAATACTTCAGCTCATTTAACAAATGGCATTCACACATTACACACCAAGCTGTAAAATAAATTGACTTTTCTAATATCCTAGCAAAGCAATCACAGAAAGCTGGCCAATGCAACCATATGAGCAATTCACCTACTGTGAGAAATGAGCCCCAGAGAGATTATGGGATACTATTATGGGGTGTCTATTTTAGAGAAAGAATAGAATAAAAGTAAGTAAGGTAGTGAGGAACCCATTATTAAAAAAAAAGAAGGAAAATTGCTCAACACCTGTGCAGCTGCTCCATCTCTGTCACTATCCACTGCATCTTATCAACGAGCCTTTAAGATTATACTGCCGCGTTGTCTTGGGTGGGATTGGCAGTGATTGTGCGTATATGGTGGGTGGGATACAAGACGCAGGAGATCACGATGCAACAGACTTCTAAAATAGACTTCCAAATAGTCCCAAAGAGCCAAGACTAGACTGCTCCTCTGCTTAAATAACCAAACTGTACTGAATGTTATGAAGAAAGCTGCAACACCAGTATTACACAACACTTCAGCCGGCTTTTACAAAATCAATGGAGATGGAGCAACATTAAGAAAGAAAATGTCAAATTACCACGCAAACAGGCAAGTGAACTCCCCGCTGAATATTCAACCTTATTTGCCACCTCGTTAACTCTTCAGAAAGCCCGTGGCTCGTTTTACTGCTACTGTGATGTTTTTCTGCTCTTCCTGTGTCAGTGATCTCATCTGATAATCAGCTCAAATAGTACAGACATGGAACCAAAAGATGTGGTGAGCAGCTGATTACGTCATTCAAACTTTAACTGACAGGAAGTGAACCTTTTCTTCTTTCCCCAACTGAAACTCTGTTACTCGATGTTTGTCATAGGTATTCTTAATAGCCACAGGATTACTGACATATGCAGTATGTCGAATAGAAGCAAAACTGAGGATTGTAATGAGAACACAGATGACCTGTCACATGCAAGGATGAAAAATGAAAAAAAAAAAAAAAAACACTCACAAAGATTCCACACAGTGCTATGAATACTCAAACAAGGCTGAGACAATTGCTCACAAGCTACAGGCTCCTCTGTCAGGAATTTTCCACTCCACAGTCACTCAGACATACAGCACATATTTACATATTCTCACAGCGTTTCGTCTTCCTCCTGACCGTCAGGGGGTTAAGGCCCTCCTGTAACTGTATAACAGAGGAGTGGTGGGTAATTTTAGTCTTAGGGAAAGAGACCATGTGTGTTATGAATGAGGAAACATTAGCTTAGTATTTGAATGCAATCGGAAAAAGGTCATCGCAGTGTCTCCACTTTTGCTTTTTCTCTGTCAGATTAAAAACAGCATCAGAACTGCTTTAATTCAGCAAATAGTACTAGTGAACCCGGAACAAAATAAAAAAAAAAAAATCACAACTGTACAGACAATGGACTGATTCATAATCACCTCCACTCTTTCTCTTTCAGTAGGGTGATACTGTGTCTGGTGTATTCAGTTTAAGAGAGGCACCTGCCAGAATTAAAGAGCTATCAGGTTTCCACCTGTCAACTACTGTCTTCTTCTAGGATTCCTTGGCTTACTGTAGATGTATTAAAACACTATTAAAGAAACAAACAAAACTCTGTCTCCTTGTTTAAGAAATGCTTTGCCAAAGAATACATTTAATTTTCCTAAATGAAAACCAGGCAAACATAAAAGTCCAAGTATGACTACTCTTATCAATAGCTGCAAATAAATGTGGAATCCTAAATTTCCAGGAAATAACTTATAATATTATATAGGTTTAAAATCACTTGGTTACTAAAAAAAAAAAAATCTTTGTGGAATGAGATTCTAGTGAGCGGTTTTCTGAGGATGGGATGTCACCAGTTCAAACTACATTCAACATCAACATGGTCTCAACCATTTTAACTTCAGCAATTGCTGTAGGTGCATTTACATAATAATAATTTTTAGAAATCACATTAAAAGCAAGCTTCTTAACCAAAAACATTATACAGGCCTAGTGTCACATAAATCTGTGTTATGTCTTTAAGAGGAGTTAAAAATTAAAATGAGACGAGTACCGTCAATAAGATTAAAGTAATTAGACATGTTGTCGAGTTAAATCTATCCACCAGCATGGGCCCGTCCTAATGTCTGCACTCACAGACTTGCAAACACCCTCACAGTGTATATTTATATATGTGGGAAACGACTAATGTGAAATCGGTGAGTGCTTTTTTGAGCTCTCTCGAAGACCTTTTGACGCCTCTATGCACCTGTCTGCATGTCTGTAATGCTGAAAAACTTGCTTGAGGGAATAACCCACAATTCATAGCGATAAGAAAAACATGGGGGAAAAAAATCTGTGTAGTTCGTTGCTTTATGAATTCATACTGATTGTAATTGAAATAACTAAGAAATAAATGCCAAACTGTATTAAGACTTGCATTTTACTGGCCACAGAAATGCCTCTGCGTGAGTGATATGTGATTTGATAAAAGTACTGTCCTCCTTCCTCATTGAGCATTGTGAGCCCTTGTACCCTCCAGTACTCACACATTTTCTCTGAGCACACAGGTGATGTCCATTAAAGTCTGAGAGCTCAGTTAATTAGGGTGGACACTGGGACTGAGCCCAAATTAGGCCAAACACTACCTGAACAAATTGCAATATTAAATACCACTAATACTCTGAAAGAGGCTATGTCACAGAATGACTTCTTTTCTTTTAATAAACTGTGTTCAGTGACAAAAAAAAAAAGAGACATGAATCTTGCTGGAGCTAGAGAGTCACCAGAGATTTTCAAATTTGCATTGTCAACACGGCCCTGCCCATTTACCACACATGTGTATTTGTATGAATGTGGCTGTTTGGGGGGAGGGAAAGCAGTCCCCCATCAGAAAACTGGTTAGGCGAATACCTTGAAGAGCTGACATTTCCACAGCAGAGAAACCACTATAGCATGTTAAAGGTCTTCAGACGTAAGACTGAACTAAAGCAGGAAGTGTGTCCTCACATGAAGATGATTTGAATTCTGGGTCATCAGTGATTGCTGATGCTGTAATCGATGGCCTTCACTTCAAGCCCTCGATCATCAGAGCAGCACTTCAGTGGCTGAAGAACAGCCAGCAACATCAGCGCAGCGTGTTTATGGTGTGTTTATCCTCGTGACACAAATGAATGGAATGAAAAAATATCTTGATAGTCATAGAGAGCTTTTGTGTGGTAATCATTACAATCAGAAACAAAAGCAGCTGTGTGTGTTTCACATCAAAAGTGAGGAACATAAGTAACGGGTCTGTCTAAAAGTAAAAACCAAAAGACGTGACTCAGAAGAGAACAATCTGTGTTTAATAAACAAAAAAAACACAAAAAAAAACTCAAATTGCTTATAATTCAGATCGGGAAAGAATGCACCAACCTCTGCCAGTGAACATCACCACTCACGGTTTTTGTATTCATGATACTTTAAAAAAAAATGACAAAGTCGAAGAAGTCTTTAAGATCACAGAGCAGCTGAGTGGGTTACACAATCCTGACAACTGTTAATGGTTTCAAGGAGATAGGACGCAAGTTTTAACATGTCACAGAGAAACTGCACCTTGGGTGCATACAAGTACAATATTCTTCAGGCCCCATCTATCTAGGTATGTGTCTCCTGCATTTCTCTCTCTGTCAACATACTCCAAGTGCAGGCTGAATCTTGTTCTTTTAAGGTTCAGGAGTGATAGCTGGCACAAACAGATCTCAAAACTAGTCTCAGACTAAATTTATAATACCGCGATGTTAGAAATAAAGCAGTGGAGAGGAGCAGCCCCTGCCCTCACACCAAAGCCATCATCTGGACAACGTACGCCACAGCCTCCGAGTCAGCACTGCCTCAATGACTCACCCAGGCCCTGCTGAGTCAAGTGGAATGACTCTTGATGCTAAAACTCATAAAGTCATACTGAAACATCAAACTGGCCTTGGGGACACAAAAGCAAGCTTGTGGCGTGCATGTTGTTAGTTAAGTCAAGAACAAGTTGATTGCAGCCCATGTAAGATTTGGGCTCTCTTTCATTTCCCAGCGAACCTGCTTATTAAGGTCAAAACCATAGTGGGTCAAACGTACTGTAATATGCAGCAGGAACTTAATTCTCAAAACCTGGATAACACTGAAAAGTGACTCTGAGAAAGCATGCACCACCGGGGCGAGAAACATCCACCTGAAAAAATCCACCTGTGATTCCAGCAATTCCTAATTTGCTGTGTTATTGGGGGCAGTGTATGATAACGTCAGAGCAGCTTACAGTCAGGAGAGGAGACAGGAACATTTCATCAGCTTTAACAAGCATGTCTGTGTGACAGCAAGGGGGCCATAGGCATGAGAGCCTGAAAATATGCTGCACTTCTTCAGGCCTAAGGAGGAGGGCAAAGTTAGTCTAAACAAATTTAATGGCGGGTTATGACAGCACATGGCAGCCTATTCAAATAAAAGAACCCTTGTAAAATAAGATTTACTAAACGTGAAGTAGATGGTAAAAAAAAAATTGAACTGGAGTAAACCCACGGATAGTTAGTTACCTAGCAACATGGCAGCACGGTAATGACAAATTGATGGCTTGCAATGCTCATCACATACCTGGACCTGATGCACCTCTGGCTTCACCACACTCCAGCACTCAGCAAATCAAAGTTCATCGGCCTTTCTCTGAGCTTCGGGGTCGCTACTTTCACCAGTAACACGTTTTTTTTGTTTGTTTGTTTGTTTTTTTCTCCTTCAGCACAAAGCAGCCGCCGACTTGACGAGCTCTGGAAACGATGCCATGATCGAGATGAGCGCATCGAAAGTCAGCCACTGATTTCCTTTACCTCGCCAGTTTGTTTGGCCCTTCGGCAGAGGAAGGGCTGCGGGTACGACATGTAAAGATGACACGTAGAGAAACATCATCATCATCAACCCAGGAGTAGTTTTTTTGTTTTTGTTTTTTTTTTTTTTTTTTTTTTTGCTTGATATCAGCCGCCGTTTCTGACCGTGTTTACAAAATCTGGCCACATCATAGCGCCGGAGAATCGCGCGCTGGATTTCCTCAATCGACAGAAAAGGCCAAAGTAGCTATGGTAACGTTAAAATGTCCTTGAATATCCAAGCTGCCCTCGCAGGAGTTGGCGGCTGGGCTCGTCCTGTGGCGGAGGGAAATGAACCGGCGGTGAGCTCAGCTCAGCTCAGCGGCTGTGGCGTCCGTCCAGAGAACCGGGAAGAGCGAGAGGGGGACAGATGAAGAGCGCTCGCCATCGTAAGTTGTCACTCCTCAAGTCTGAACCGCTGCAAGACTTCACAGTCCTTTCAGGCACGACACGGACTGCTGTCAAGGTAACCCGAGTACAGCGGGATTTCCGGCATCATTTTCAAAAATAAAAGTCCAATCTGCTGCGCGTTTGAGATATAGAAGTTGAACAATATGGAATAAAGTACGCCCGAAAACGTCTGTTCCTCCGGGTAGTACACACATTCGCTCTTTCTTTATTACAACGACAATTTCACTTAATATATCCAACTATTTGTGAGGCCTCATGTGTCTCAAACAGAGCACATATTTCGCCTTACAATTCCTCACATTCAAGACTTTACTGGGACGTAAGTGATATGAAAAAAATACAAATATTGTCTAAAATATTACACCGCAGCACAAATACCATTTAGTATTTGATTTTGAAGGATTAGTCACATAACTTCCGGTGTGTGTCTTTCCTTCCGCAGACTTGACGAAGCTAAGACCCGCACAAACATTCAGCGGAGCAGTTTCAGAAGTAGGACGCCTCCTGCTGGCAATGGCGTATACACTAAACTAAACTAGTATTATGAGTCGTCTCGTATTTCCGCAGACATCAACATTATTGTAGGATGTAAAGTTACAAAGGTGCATTGATAGTAGTCAGTGTCTATCGTGTTTCTTCGTGCAGACTGGTGTGTTAAAGTTAGGACATGCGGCCTAAGATAAACCTACTTATAGTCTGTTTACCCATATTCATATTTTTTGAAACGTATGTAGGCACGTCTGCTTTGATATTGTACATTTACTGTCATCATGTAGCTTCATTAGTAAAAAAAATATAGGTGGTGTGGACCTCAGGATCACAGACTGGAGGTCATAGTTTACCAACCTTTTTACTAAGCACTGTATCAACTGTCACTGTAAATTCTATGTAAATATTTCTTGTCAGTGGTGGCGTTTTTACAGCCAGCTCTTAAGCTTATCTAAGAACTAAACAAAAATATGCAAAGAAACCTGTCTTTACTAAACTCTTTTCTCTCTCTCTTTCTTTAAATTGTGCACAACACTTTCTTTATGCATTTAGTAATATATGTATATTTCACAGAAATATATATGTATGATGTATAATTTTATCAAATATTTTATCATTCAACTATGCATCTTGCACAGAGCAAAACAGCAGTTACTGGCACACTATTTTTTTTTTTTTTTTAAATACACTGCTCCTGAACCTCAGATGAAGCACGATGAGCCTGTTCTCATGCAGTACAAGGAAATTATTTTCACCCAGTGCACCCAGTGATTGCAACTTACACACTACAGAGGGCCTAACATCCTACCTCACAGCAGATGGTCCAAATCGGAACAACCCACAAAGCTTTGAACTTTCAATGACAGGAAAGAAAAAAAAAAAAAACAAACACATTTCTGCTTCAAAATCTCACCAAGGCTAACCACAGATAAGAGAGATAAGAATGGATAAGAACGATACTCTGTGACATGTGACATTCACTACATTTCAAATGAACTTTACATACACAACTTGAACGTCAAGCACACGCTGCTGACAGTCAAGATTGTAGAGATTTTTGTTTTGCATCACAAAATCTGAATATAGCAGGTTGCACATTAATGGAATGGTGAAACTTTTGCAAAATCCACATCAGAATGACATAGTCAAGGTTAAAATGTACCAAAATGAGTGCCGGTTTAAATGTGGGCACTAAAGATAAAGTTCAAGTAATTAGAAATGCACTTCCCCCACTCACAATATCAGAGAGATGTCATCACAGGTCATCAGAGAGATTGTCTTTTCTCTGTGACCTACATAGTTTCCTGATTTACTAATTATAGTCCATGTCAAGGGAGAGAACAGGAAGCATTACATCAGAGTCCACCATTTATATCCATATGAAAATATGTTTGAAACTATTTTGTAATAAATGTATTTATAGCTTTAAAAAGGCCTCAGCAGTGTCATTACATCAATGACACCTTTCACGAAGAAACTACAACAAAAAGAACACAGTTCCATTGTGCTCTTGGTGATATTCTTGTTAGTGTGAAAAGGAGGCTTCATATTACTACTTCATCCAAAATGTCCCTAATTCTGAAGCACTTCTCGTAGACTTAACAGGTGGTTGTATGGTTCAGTCCACGGATAATGGAGGCTGTGGTCAGCTTGGGTTTACAGCAATTACAATTGTTTTAAACTGTAAACTGTATATAACTTCAAGAGTGAAAGGCATTCTGCATGGCAGAAGAGGTATCAAAAACACACCTCTCCCTCCCTCTGTACATGCTCACTATGTTCAAAACATAACGATTTGTACCTTGGCTGCAAAGTCTGTTAATGATCACACCATTCACTATAGTAAATAGGCCTTTTTAACTGAAGACGTTTGGTCATGTCACAGGAGGAAACTCACTGATAGAACGGAGCCATTGTTAATGTTATTAGTAAAACCTGTGCTTTTCCTATTATGACAGGTCAAGATGTCTGCTTTGAAAACCTTTTATCAAATGAAATCAATATTTCAGACTCTTGAATACAACTATCAAACACATAACACATACTGTAATCACCAGCATCACTAATAAGAAACACTAAATGAGCACATTTAAGCTGACTATAATCTATGGACATACACATTAACGCATTCATTTGTACAATGTATTGTACAGAGAGGGAGAGGGCAGCAGGTTTTCCTCACGTTTTCCCTGCGTCACGCCTTTCAAAACCTCTACCAGAAAAAAATATAGCTTTAAAAGTAGACTTTCAGTTATTTTTAAGATTTTTTTTTTTTTGCGGTTTCCCGCTTGCTCGAGCTCTGTTAAGCTAACCGACACAAGATGGCGGCAGAGAGCCAGCACTGACCTGCCATTTTGGCCGCGAAGAAAAACACAGCGACCGCTGATTCGGTGACAGGTGACGGGAACGTAGAAGAAGACAAGACGGAACCACAATAAGTGCACTTCAACGACCGGGGAAGACATAGAAACACAAAACGCAGTAAATCTCGCATCAAAGAAGTCTTTAGTGAGGGAGTTGATGTTTGTGTTGAAGTGATGTAATGCTGTCAATCGCTTTGCGTGTGTACGCACTGCGCCACCAAGACTCCGCTTTGTATTTCGCATATTTAAAGAAATGTCAGGGCTTTTCCCGTTCATCCGATCTGTGTACAGTGTATCCGGTCGGGTCGTATGGAGAGGGTCTCCCGGTATCTCTCCTCTTCTTAAACCGCTCCGGCCTGGACTGACATGTGTTTTTACAGCCGGCAAAAAGGACCTGATTGACCTTCCTGTTCTGGATGAGGACGAGCTTGAAGAGCAGTTTGTGAGAGGATCTGGACCCGGGGGACAGGCCACCAACAAAACCAGCAACTGTGTGGTGCTCAAGCACATCCCCACTGGGATTGTAGTAAAGGTTAATCACTTTTTTAAAAATTCATCTGCGTGTGTTTGCCATCACGGGGATGCACGTGTAGAAATTTTAATAGTGAAATAAGGACCCAAATCAAAGTTAAGTCCATTCTTTGGAAACAGCAGCTGACAAAACAGCCTCACCTCAAGGTCCATTTAGTAACTGTTCAGATGCTTTCAGTTGCATCACATGATCTTCATCAGCAGATGCCATTGTTGTCATGGAAATGTAGATGCTGAAATTTCCATTCCTTGTTTTCTTCTAAGTAAGAGTTTCACAGTTCACTGAAGTCCTTAAAGTGCTCAGAAAATAACTGTAATGACACTAATTGTGTGTCCCAGAATAGCTTATAAATTTACCTAGAGGTGAGACTTTTGTGACAAACTAAAGTTATGTGATTTTCTGACTTTGTTCATTTCATCTTTTGTACCATTTTTCCCTCCAGTGCCATCAAACCAGATCTGTGGAAATAAATCGAAAGCGTGCCCGGGGAATTATGAGAGAGAGACTTGATGTTGCATATAAAGGAGAACTCAGTGAAGTTCTTCTAAAGAAGAAAGAGTCAGTCCTGAAAAAACAAGAGAAGAAGAAAAAGGCACATGAGAATCTGGAGAGAAAAAGACTGTTTAAAGAATCAGTGGGTGCAGACTCCAAACCTGGGGATGACACTGTTTAAAATGTTGTGTGGAATATAGAAAGACATGACTACACAAGACATGGTTGTGTATTTTATGCCTGCAAAGAGTGAGTAACAAAATCTGGAAAGATACTGCCAACTGTATCAAATCCAGTTAGCCTTTTTATTTGTATGGCATCTCTTGTCCAAAGTTGCAATACATAGACACATGACAAGACAGAGGGGGAGATTTTAAAAAACAGAAATAAATTATGGTCAAAGATGTTGGTGATATTTTTTTAATCTTTCAATGCCTGAAGGATATTTTTTTAAAAAAGAAAAGGAAAAAAGCATAGGGGCTTGTGTTTTTAGATTATAAATTGATTATAGATTATAAATTGAAAATGCCAATAAAACAAGTCAACATTATTAGAGCTGCAGCGCTGATGTTTTTAACAGGTTAGATTTGCTGCATAACATTTTACCCAGTTTATCACTAGATGTCAGCAAAACTTCATGGGTTAAATAAAGCCATGCTACTGACAGTTGTTCCTAACTGACGCCTACCCCTGCGACTCTCATTGTAAAGACTAAATGATGTTCTCCTTATAGTATGAAAACAAACCAGACATTTGTATCAGCTACTTGCATGAGACCTTGTTTGGGACTTTCTGCTTAAGACATCTGGGTTTCCTGAAACATCTTCCATGACAAGTTAACCAACGCGTAAGATTTCCATCACAAATATGGTTTAAAAACATGCTGTACAGCAAAATTGCAGAAAATTGATTTTTAGATATTTTTCTTTAATCATTTTCTGTCATTGTAACATTATAGTATACATTCTGTTGATTTAATCATGCTCTAAAAGTCCCCCCTCCACTCAAAAATGTGTTTGGGGCATTGTTACCTTATGCGGTTTGTACCGTTGAACTTATTACATTACATAGAGGGGTGTTTATTTGGCCTGCCCTCACTGATATAAATGAGGTAGACAAAATAATAGAAACACCTGTCCATATCGAGGTTTAGTATATGCCAGTTAAGCATAGCCTATACTAAAAACATTAAACACAAACGCATTTAATGAACATTGTAATTAAATAATATATTTTTTGTACTCCTTATTCAGGTAAACCAACTGAGATCAGGATCTGCTTTGCAACGTACAGGAACGCAGCAGGGTTTTTTGTTTTTTTTTGGTGGGGCATGTGAGGTTCGCTTTGGCTGAATGCGGCCGTGTGACAGCCAGAGCTGCGGCCAATGAGAGAGCTACTCCTCCGCTCGTGCCCCGCCCTTCTGGAAGAAACAGCCAATGAGAGGAGGAGATGGGTTTTTAAATCCATCACGCTCTGGCTTCCCCTCTCTGTGGTGTGATGCTCTGTTTGTCGTTACGGAAACTGAACTCAACAAGGGCAACATTTAACAGACTCCTCGTCTTCTGTAGGGTTTATTCTGGCAACTGAGATGGCAAAAGGTAAACTTGCTAATGCACTGTTGTTTCAGTAATTGTTTATGTCATGCAGGCTACCGCAGTTAATGTGTCGCCAACAGTAATGCTAGCTAGCGTAAATAGAGGTCCAACTTCGTTTAAATAAACTTGGCTGGTGTTTATAAATAAAACTCTGTCGGTAATGGTTGGCTTTTGTACAGTGTTGTTAAATTAGACAACAGTACTTACACTTACTTACTTCTATGTTTATAAAGGGAAGAAACCCGTGCTGAGAATCGACATAAAGCCCGAGGACACTGCTGAACATAAAGTCACTTCACGCAAGGAGACAAAGGAAAACAAACCAGCAACTAACAACAAGGCAGCAAACAAGGTATGTTTTATTGTTTGGTTTTATGCTATGCAGCTTTGTTGTAAACCCAGCGTCTCTTTTCACATTCTGCAGAGGTAACGTTACATTCACAGGGGTCCTGTCTCATCACTGCGTGACCTATATAATCTTCATTCATGAACTAACCAGACTGCAGGAAGCTTCGTATTGTTTGGAATCAAAGTTACACAGACTTGTGCCTTTCAGACAAAACCTACCTACACTATCCAGCAATTCTGATACATATTATGCAAATCAGAGATGGTACTGTTACCATGGAGATGTGAACCACTCCCAGCTGGAGATGGCACGGATAAGGTTTTCACAGCCAGCAGTCTGTTCATTGTGTTTTCTGTTTGCTCCAATGAGCTTTTTAAGGAGTGAACTGACAAAGTAATTCAGAGAGCAGCTCGCCTCTAAGTTTGTGTCTTGAGTTCACATGCATGTTGAGTGTTTGGGAGCAGAAATAAAGACATTAAATACAGTCTGCAGCAGCTACTTTGGTTCTAAACACAAGCCTCATGAAATATGAACATATTTTATTGCATTTCCTCAGATTTACAAACTGATACTGATGGTAATGAGGCCGAATGTGTATAAATGTCTCCTTAGGTTTACTGCTAGAAATGGTACAGTGTTTGTAAATTCTTTTTCACCAAAATTGTTCTTTTTGCAGGATTGCGTAGGTAAAGTGCAGTCAGTTTTCCAGAGTCTACGAAGTTCAAGCAAACCCAGATCCCCTCTGAGCGACAGTTCATGCATGCTGATCCAGGAAGGAAATGAATCTGATGCAGCTAATTCTGACATGTCAAAAGGGAAAAAAGGTGAATATATAAACGACATGTAATCTCCCTGCCAGTTTGCTGTCCACCCCTGTGTTACCATGAGGTCAGGGCATCCACGTGTACCACAGAAAAATTTCCTGTGCATGTGAATGGTAGCAGTGGTCACTGACATCTTATGACACAACTTTACTGTGTTTTTGAAGAACAAAAACACAGTAAAGGTTAAATGGTTAGGGCAGGTCTGTCAATTTCATTCTTTGTGTCTTCCTCATTTTAGACATACCTAATGAAATGAAATCTGAGAGTTGTGAGTCCAAAGAGCAGAAACCTGAAATGGCTTGTCACAGTCATGGGATCAGAGAGCAATTCAGTGACCCTGCTGATCAAAAAGAGTCCACAACGCACGCAGATGCCAAGTTTGCAGCAGACATCAAAGCTTCAGCATCCAAACCTCGGGGCAGAACTGGCCACAGACTCAGAGCAAAAAAGTGAGTTAACGAAGCCAACGCGTCAGCGTCAGCATCAGTAGAGAAAGAAGGGGGGGGGGGGGGAAGGCATGGGTGTTTTTACAGACAGATGCTCAATCATAATCTCTCATAACTTTGTGTTTTTAGGACGGAGAGTAAAGCTCCCCAAAACAGAAAGGTCACAGACTATTTTCCAATCAGACGGAGTAACAGAAAAACTAAGGCAGAGTTAAAGGTTTGTAAGAAAAATGCCTACATGTTATGAAAAGTTGTTTTTTGGTGGTTATTTTTTGTTTTTTTTTTGTGTGTGTGTGAAAGCGTGTCTATAAAGATTATGCAACTGTAGCACAACAAAAAGTTTAACTTTGACCCAATAACTAAAATTGTAAACAGAATGAAGAACACAGACACATTGATGACCTGATAAAGAATGGCACTGAAGAAGGAATGCAGGTAACATTTAACGATTTGAATGCTGTCACTTCAGATCCTACTATATGCACAACAGTGTGTGCATTTGTGATATTTTCTGTAGATCAGTAATATGCGCTGAATATTTCTTATTTGTGACAAATTTAATATTCACACAGTGGTGAAGCAATTCCCACATCTTTGCTAAATCAGATAAGCTTCACGCTTTATCGTTTAATAGGTCAAACACATAGAGGGAAAAGGCAGAGGGGTGTTTGCTGTCAAGGACTTCAGAAAAGGAGACTTCGTTGTGGAGTACCATGGCGACCGAGTGGAACTAGCGGAGGCTAAAATGAGAGAGGCCCAGTACGCTCAGGATCCCCAAACAGGCTGTTACATGTACTACTTCCAGTATCAATCTAAAACATACTGGTAAGTTCAAATGTCACCACTTTGAAATGGGTTCAACACATGGTTTCACACTTTCATATAACATCATTTTGCCTTAGAATATTGTCTCCCCACTGACTTTTGACATGAAAAAAAGATCTTAGGAAAAAGATCATTCCTAGATTCCATTCAGATTGCAGTTGGCTTGAAAATAGTACATTTTCTACCTGACTTCTAGTGTGGAGACCGGTCTTGTGTTGTAGTGACAGCTTAATGTTTATTTGTTTATGTATTACAGTATAGACGCTACAAAGGAAACGAATCGTCTTGGAAGACTGATTAACCACAGCAAAACTGGCAACTGCCAGACTAGGCTTCACACCATCGATGGAACCCCCCATCTGATCTTGGTGGCATCCAAGGACATCAAAGCAGAGGAAGAGCTGCTGTATGACTACGGAGATCGGAGTAAAGCTTCAATCCTGGCTCACCCGTGGCTCAAAAACTGACTGAAACTTGAACCACATGTGATCGTATTTCAGATGATTTGGTGCTGTCCTGTTCATCTTTATGTAAAAGACGGTACAGATGAACAGTCCTCCACATGCTTTTTTTTTCTTTTTTCATTTTTTTTTTTATGAAGTGTAAAAAAATTTAGTTTTAAATAGAGGCTAAAGCTTTAGCTCATGAAAAGTGTATTTTTGCAACTGTTTTTATCATGCTTTTATATTTTTCTTATCTAATTGTGGTACAAAGATTTAAGCTTGAAGAATATTTCTCCTGGATCGGTCGTATTTCACTTTGTCCACGGGGTTTCCTTTTGTATTTGTGAATGTAAATTATTGCCTGTGCTATAAACTGAGGAATAAAACACAACTGAGTTCTCATTCCAGCTGTAGCATAATTAATGGCGAGCATCTCAAACAAAAATATGAACTATGGTGTTCTGAGATGGCACATTCCTCCATAGTTTTGTTTTTTTGTGTGCAAATGGTGTAGATAATGCCACTTTGTAGTAGTATTGCAATGAATTTACAAGACAAAAAAAAAAAAACACCTAAGGATAAAAAATTTCGGTCACAGTGTAGAGCCTGTTTTCTTTCACTTCTTATGTAGTAGAAGGAGAGCAGCAATGTTGACGCTACCTCAGATAGAATGGTATGTACAGTCATTCTGCTTTGGTTCAGTTTTGCAACAGGAAACCTGCAGAATGAAAGGTAAACAATGTGAATATGATTTGTAGTAAGTGAGTTTTGAAGAACATTAAGACTAAACTGATTCTAATTCAATTATGCTCATCTTTGCTCTCTACTGTGGAAGTCCACTCCGTAGAAGTTCTGGTGTAGAACTACACCAGAACTGTTACTTGAGTAACAGTAATTATCCCTCGCATTTCAACGCTAATACCTCATTACCCTGTGGGTAATTGGGTAATGTATATTCGACTGTATAGTCGACTGTTGCTGAGGTTTGTCTACAGTGACATGAGATCAGATAAGTAACACCAATGTGAACTAATATGGAAGCGTTTTAAATATTCAACCTAAAAAAACACAAAATAAAAACTGTTAAAATGTAAAAATTAAAAATGTAATAACATTTTATTTAAAATTTTAGGGGGTGGGGCCCTTTTTCCTTTATTTGACATCTGACAGTTGAGAGTGACAGTGGTTTTTCGATTACATGAAGCCAGTTGAAGACTTAATTTCAGGCCTATAGATAACTTCATTTTGAGTGAATTCATTCAACATTATCTCCAACAGCAGCTAGATAATACTTTCCAGTTTCATTTGACGCCTTCATCAAATTTTTCCACACTAAATATATTTCTATTACATCAACTCTGTATTACCATAAACCACCTTAGGTTAAAATTACCAGTACAAAATACGGTGTTTGTAAGATTGACAAATACACATTGTAAAAAACAGTCTATATAAAAGCGGTTAAGTTATGAGAAAACTGTGCCGACAAATCCTGTTTGTCTTCTACATGGTCGGTTCTTGTGAACAGTTTTTCTTACTTTCGCCTGAACGAAAACCTATAAACAGAAAAGGTTCAGAGTTAGTTTAAGGAGTGTTTTTTTTTTTTAATGGAACATAAAAATAAAACTGCCCAGTGTGAGAAAACAACACTGAGTCATGTCAGACTGTAATTACTGATGGCAGTTTGGCAGACGCTCTCAACCTCTCTCTTTCTCTCATTCAGTGCTCTCACACAAACATGCTCAGCATCAGCATGAATTCATTTGGTCACAAGTATATCATTAGGAGACAGGAGACAGGGCTGTGAGAACAATCTTCCTCCGAGCTTGCTTCAGCATCATGTGGTCGGTGATGTAAATGTTCCTGAAACCTTGCCATCTGAGTTGTGCAGCTAAAAAAGCAGCATAGCTCGAATTAAATATTTGAATTATTTTACGCTACTTCTCTCAAATCCCTCCTCGCTTGTCTGCACGTTCATATTTCTGTGTTCACTAAGGAAATCCAGCCTGTTACTCACAGTTTGCTTATGGTTGTCTTCTCCTCCTTTGCATCATTCATTGTGGCTGGACTGTCCTCTGTAGCTGCTGGTGTCTCCAGATCCACTTCCACCATGGCTGGTTCAGCCTGTGGCAGAATCCCACTGCAGAAGGAGGTACAGATTTATGGTCGCTGAGATTATTTTGTGTTGTACATGGAAATGAAGCTGTAAAACAAAATCCACACTATCAAGTAGTAGCTATTTACGATGTTGATTTTTTTTTTTTTTATTTACAAAATGTGCCTGATTGTGGGGCTGATATTGTTGTGGTTTATTTGTCAAATTGGCAACAGAATAAAAGTATGACATTTTTAAAAAAACAACTAATTACTACAAGTTAGTAGTGCCTGTATTTCTACAAAGACTCTGTGTGATTCTATATAACAGCAGATAAGGGCAGAATAATACTGGATATTGGTGTACACTTAACATTATATCAGAATACATCTCAGGTGTATATTAGTGTTAGATGTGTACTAATATAAATACTGTCCAAGTCTCTAACAGGAGGCCTGCCGACGGTCTCAGCAGTGTAGTCTCTCATTCTTATGAAATATACTTATGAACATATGTTAATGTATTTAGTTTAAAGCACAAATCTTCACACTGGAGTTTCTGGGGAGTAACAGATGTATTAGATCCACCTAAACAATCTCATGTAGTGCCTCTGGATACATCCTGCCTCACAATGGGCTCAGCTGCTCACCTCTTGTACAGCTGTAGCTCCTCCTGGGCCACCATGAGCTGAGCTTTCAGCTGGTTCCTCTCCTGCAGAACCTCCTTCAGCTCCTGCATAGTGAACCGCGGTCTGTTGGGGTCCGTCAAGTCCACCACCAGCTGGTTCGGCCCCGCTGTTTGCTTTGGCGGCAGACAGGAAGAGCATCTCTGAACATGCACTTTTGCTTGAGATTCACTTCAACTACACAGGCCGGCCGACAAGACTGTAACACTCACCGTGCCCTGCCCGGAGGACCTCTCCTTGACGATTCTGTCCAGTTCGCTTTTCAAGTTGTCCCGCTCCATTTTCAGCTCCTCCAGAGACAAGTTGTACTTATTGACCAAAGTCTCGAACATCTCCAAAACACGGACTATTCGGAACTGCAAATCCGACACTTCTTCCCCCGCGCTGCTTATTTTTAACAAGTCTCGTCCGATCACGTACGAAATGTCGTAAACATCTTCAACCGTGAGCTCAAACGCGTCCTTCTCGAAAGCCAGAGCGGGCGACGACTCTTCGCCAAACTCCATGACAGGACTCCTAAAACACACACCGGAATAAAGTTAACTTTTCTTCGCCGACTACTGCTTAAACTCTTTCCCCTCTTACTGACTGGAGTTTGGGACTGTTACTAGCAGAAGGTAACCAACTTCCAGAGGAGCTGCACTTCCCCCATCACTCACCCGCCAATGGCGTGAGTCGCTGGGCAGCAGAGGAGGGCAAAGTATCCTAGCGACAGGTGAGTACAAAGATGGCGCGTGGGTCAAGAGGACTCCCTCTACACCGTCGACGTGTTCGCCCGGGACTGCGTTTATCACGTGGTGTTTCACGGTGCAGAGAGCAAGTCAGACGAATATGTGGTTGACAGCTCTCCGTTTTCACGTCGATCAGGTGAGAGAGCACGTGATCTGATGGGTGTGATTTTGGTTGAGCCCAGATCTGTTTTTCTTAGAGTGAAATGATCCAGGAAATATTCGAGCCAATTCAAAGTAATATCTTAATAATGCCCCCCCAAAAAAAACTTTAAGAACTTAAACACCTCACCTAAACCTCTACCAATATTAGTATTTGATAATAACACATTAACAAAATCCAAAAACATGAAAAATAAAACTTTATTTCTTTATTCTGAACAAACACTATTTTACAGAGGCAACCCAGCACATACTGATAATTAGGGCATGTTTTTACAGTACTCATTATTGTTGGAATATATTTCGTCTGATGTTTTATCATTATAATTCTACTAGTGTAAACCACAAGGTGCAGTGCCAGGCCATAGTGCTGCGAGTAACACCATCTTTTCAACCACTTCCAGGACGACTCAGACCCAGCACTAAGCACATTATCTCATAGTCTTTTAGAGGAAACTAGGAGCAAGTAATGTAGTGAGAACATCGGATGCTAAGTTGTTTGATAATACAGCAGAATTAAAAATAATGAAGCATAGTTTTTCCATTGTTTTTTATAAAGTGAAGCACCGACAGGTCAGAAATACACCGAAGAGTGTCCAGGTTTGGCCAGTTGCATCACATTTAACTGCTTAGGTTCATTTTACTCAAGTTAGCTAAAATGTTTCCAAAAATGTCATGTAAAAAGCAGACACCACTAAAAACAACAGTGGTTCATTCATCACAGTTTCAACTATATAAAAACCACAAGGATTTTAGTTTAAAATAACCATTAAAGCAATTCTTGTAAATATCTCAGTTGGCTAACTGAGCTGAGAGATGCAAACTGGTGTCGACATGGTGTGGGGAAAGAGTAAGACCACTTGTTTAAGAAGAATTTAAATTCACGGTCATACAAGGGAAACGAGTCTTCTGATTGGCAACAACGTGGGATCGTCCGCGATCAAACCGGCTGCAACCATCGGCATTATGGCAGTGAAGATCCTGTCAATGGAGGAAAATGAAAAAAGGGTTAGTGGTGACACAACAGGACAGATACAAGAGAGAAATTCAGAGTTGGAGAGAAAACATAAAAAGCATCAGAAGAATTGTTTTGATAAGTATCTGACCCTCAGTCAATCACAGTGACACACACTACAGACATCTCACAATATTAAAACAAGTTCCATATGTTAGGCTGATGACGTTTTATAAGATACATAATGGTGATAACATACATTAATGGAATGTCACAGGAGAAATTAAAACAGGGCAGTAAGGCACTGACCCTACAAAGGTAAACCCTGGCGTTTCATGTCAAACTCATTACTCACAAGCGCCTAATCCCTGATTCAGGCTGATCGATGGATTTGGAGCATTGTGGAGGAGATGATGTACAAACAATGGAGCTGACGTCATCCTCAGACTCATCACTGAGGGATATGGACGGGGCAAGCATTAACTTTTGCATTAAAATTCAGTCAAATGTAAAGCTTGTTCACAAAAAATAAATAAATAAACACCCAGACCTTTTGTAATATGCTAGCTCTTCCTGCAGCACGAACACTTGGGCCTTGAGTTCATTCCTCTCCTGCAGGACGTCGCGCAGCTCCTGCAGAGTGAAGCGAGGTTTGTCTGAATCCTGCTCCAGGCTGTCTGTCTCCTCCTCTAGCTCTGTATCAGCTGGAGCCTTCTGCAGCGAAAACACACGTTGAGCATTTCTCTCTGCAAATCACTGACACAATTGACACTAGCTCAGAAATTCTGCATTAGGCAACCAATTACAGGCACAACCACAATCTCTTTTTCTGTTGGTGAAGGTAAATTGATTTGTTTCAACTACCTAAAATAATAAAGATGCCCTGTGGAGTTTTGACCACTAGTAATGTTTTAATAAGCAGATCACTGTATTGTTTGTTTCCTCTGCATGTAAATGAGGACACACATGCAATTCACAAGCGTTCATGTTTGTAAGGTCTCGCAAACATGACTTTTGCCATTACAGATTTACTTTTACTAAAACAACAGAGAACTTAATAAATCAGATACCTAATGACAGAATGTAAATCTCTGTGTAAACTCTGTGTCACATGTGAGTCTTACCAATAACGAGGCTGAAGTGTCCTCATCTTCGCCCCCCTCTTCCACATTATTTTCTCTGTTAGATGACCTTGGGAGAAGGGAAGGACTCTTGTCGTGCTCAAAGCAGTTTGCAAGGAAGCCAGCGTCCCCTCCACACTCTGCCCACACTGAATTTGGTTTGATGGATTTAGGTGGTGCTACTTGTGAGGACTGGATTTGAGACAGAAAACAGCCACTTTGAGACAACAAAACCCATCACAACTAAGCATAGTTTTAACCAAATTATACACATGGTTTCTGGTCCTTTTTCTTACCATCATCTGTGGTGATGCCGGTGACGACATGCCAGATCTTGTAAGAGAGAACTCTTCCATTTCAGTGATCTCTTTCTCCAGTTCCCACTCCCGGAGCTCCTTTCTCAGCCTTGTGACCTCCAGCTGCAGAGCCCCTACCTCCTGCTGCCGTGCCTGTGCTGCAGCTTCCAGCTCAGCCCTCTGCTGGATCAGTGCCTTGCCCTGGGCCTCCATCACCCCTATCCTGTGACGAAGGTCCTGGTTGATTCTTATCAGCCGATGCTGCTGCATCTGGAGCTACAGTTGAGGGAATTTGTTTCATGACTTTGCTAATTCTGGTCAAGGACAGAAAATTGCAAGCTTAATATCTTCTTAGGGCCAGTGTTTGTGATGTAGTTGAAATCCTCACCGCCTCAACGTCCTCGTTTCTTAGTGTTAGCTCATGGTCTTTAGCCCGGATTTCATCCCTCTGCTTATCTGCCAAGTCTTCCAGCTTCTTCATCACCTGCCTTTCTTTTTCTGACATTCCTGCAGGTATCATAAAAAAAAGAACAGATAAAATGCTCACACAAGTTACATCAGTGCAAACTAATAAGAAGTGCCTTCAACAGTTAATAAAATAGCGTTTTTTTCTATTTTTAGCCTGTCAGGTATACCCTGGCAACAGTCTCTCCCATCTCCACTGCTGAAGCTTTTAACTCCTTCAGAGTGGTCATAGGTGTCTTGGTGGCCTCCCTCACTAGTCTCCTTCTACACAGATTTACACAAGTGCCATTTCCTTCCATTTCTTAATGATGGATTTAACTTAACTCCAGGGGATGTTCAGTAACTTGGATTTTTTGTTACTATCTTCCCCTGTATTATACTTTTCAATAACCTTTTCTTGGAGTTGTTTGTAGTGTTCTTTTGTCTTCATGGTGTAACTGTAGCCAGAAATACTGATTAACCAGTGACTGGACCTTCCAGACACAGGTGTCTTTATACTACAATCATTTGAAACACAATCACTGCACTCAGGTGATCTCCATTTCACTAACTGTAAGACTACTAGCACCAATTAGCTGGACCTCTGTTGAATTAGGTCAGTCACTTATTAAAGAGGTTTTTTGTAAATGCATATCAAAAAAGCTAAATCATATTGACCGTGATTCCATTTATAAAAGCAATAAAAGGGGAAAACATCCGAGGGGGTGAATACTTTTTATAGGCACTGTAAAACTGCAGCCACCATGCAAGTCCCACACAAGAGCTATATTTTGGTCTGCTTCAAAAATAGTCTCCTTCACAAGCTCCTGACTGTCTCTCCTCACAGCCTAATCTTTCATGTCACCATACAAGCATGCAGTATACACTGTGACTGCACAGGGCATGTATGTTTAACGCACAGCAGATGGTTTATCAGCGCAACACAAATGTGCAAGTGATATGGAACACATATCAGATCTGTACTGGATCTCTCAGCTCAGACACAGTATCCACAGTCATCACAAGAAGATATAGTACAACACAACATGGTAGGACTTCAAAAAACTACAGAGCACATTGTGTTGTTATTCTAATTATTGCACTATATATTTAACATATTTCTATATTCTTATCATTAGTATGTTTTATGTTACCTTCATATTTTTCTCAATAGATTTTTGTTCATTGAGATCGCTTTACTCCTACAATCTAGGTCAGTATCTTTATAGCTACTAGACTGGTAGCTATACTGATACTGACCAATCTTACAGGAGATCTGGAGGCTGAAAACTAAACATGCCACCAGAAAAGCTGAAGAAACCTTAGAAAAAAATGATGCAATAATAAATGCATAAAAATACTGTTTTCTGTCCAACCCCTGAGAACCACTGCTGCAGACAACCCACCCTCCTGTCTCTGCAGGTCTTCCTCTGTGACGGGGGACTCTTTGAGAGAGAGGCTCACTAACAGCCTCTTGTTCTCTGCCTGAAGCTGAGTGATTTGAGAGAGCAGGTCCTGGACTTCTCCCCTCCATACATCCTCCACCAGCTCCAACTCCTGAGATACAGAAAGACATTTTTAAAAAAAGAAGGAAAACACCAGCACAGTCAACTGTCTGCACAGAGTATTTGGTATTTGTTTGGAAAGGATGGATATAGCCGTGTGAACATGAGGGCACGACAAAGTCAACAAAACTTCATTTAAGACTCCAAAATCCTGAATCAAGTACCAGCTTGGACCAACATACAATAATGTCTTTATCATTTGATTTTGTTATCATACATTATTATTATTATGCCTAAGTTGTTTTAGGTATTGTATATACCACAAACAAATGAATTGTTCCCTAAACATTATAATAGCATAGTAATGTGTAAGACAGTATATGCAGGATAGTTTACACTGTTTAGCGTTTTTCAGTACTGGTCAGACAAAAGAGCAATTCTGAAATGTCAAAACTTTTGTCATTATACATGTTATTTACATAAAGGTCAAAACACACATGTACACACAGTGACAGACAGGTACAAAGACAGAACACACAAACAAACATGGCATACAGGAAAATATAAAGGTGAGACAGACACATCACACACAGGCAGGCAGGCAGGCTGATAATAGACACACACGAATACACAGGTATAGAGAACACACACAGAGTCAGGTTAAGAGGAACACACACACCTTCTGGTGCTTCCTCTCCTGCTCGTATCTGTCGCTCCGCTCCTGTCGCAACCTCTCCAGCTCCGTCCTCAGCTCCTCGGCTTCCTGTCCGGCGGCTCCGCGGCTCACCAGCGTCTCCAGCAGCTCCAGGACCCGCACCACTTTGTGCACCACCCCGACCAGAGACTCGCACCCAAACCTGTCAATGATCCGCTCAAACTCGTGTCCGAGCACCGCCGCTATGTCGTACACATCCATAACCGTCAGCTCCGCCGCGGGTCTGTCCAGCGCTGACCTAACGCAGGTTTCCATGTCTGTCCTCTGCTTTATTTTACACCTCCGACATTCAACACATGTCTGTTTACCCTGACACTCCGAGTACACTCACACTTACTGTAGAAAAACGAGTTTAGACGAGCCGGATGAGACGCGGGTCAACATGGAGGAACTTGTTTCAGTTTGTTGACAGTTTAAACTTCGCCGACGTCCGAGGCGCTAGTCTGATGCTGCGTTCACTGCTCCCGTAAAAAAAAAAAAACTCGTGTATGCCACTTTATATTGTATGTGTACAATTAAGGTTAGTTTGAGTGACTGTTGCTTGATTCAGACAAATTAGACGGCAAAGTGCTGCTTGTGCTACAGTGGACAGTAAAGAGCAGGTACATAAAGAATACACGATGAAGATAGTGGATGGTGGTTGTAACAGCAGCGCTTAACGTTGCATTAAGCTGACGAATAATAATACTATTGTGATTATTGTTAATAAGTTGTTTCGATTATCAGTGTATTATCCTATTCCATTCTGCTGAACGCAATCTTATTATAGGGTTGGTAGAAATGATCATATTTACAACAGCTCATGAAGGCAGCAGCCCTCCCTCCCTCCCTCCACGTTGACTCAAAGTCCTACTGCGCATGTCATGATATTAGTGTATTACCTTTTATGCCAATCATTAAGCTTTTAAAATATCCCAACAGCACTGGACCTGACGTAGGGAATCCTAAAATAAAATTACATTTTAAATAAAGTGCTTTGAAAAAAATATTTTTGACCTTATAATATATAGCCTATTAAATATTGAAAAAAAAGTTTTTTTTAAAATAAAATTATGCTTCTTCTTAAATCTGCTTTGTGTGATTATATGCCAGTATTGATAAAATCCTTGACCAAATTATCATTTAGCTTCATAAGCTCATAACAAGGTTACACTGTGGAACATTAAATCAAACATTTATTGTTCATTTGTTTTACATTTACACTTCTTACAAGGAGAAACCACCATTATCTTTACTAAAATATATTAATAGATCTGAGTGTATAAAGAGATTTCGTACAGAGGAAAGGACAGAACATAAAAAGATGCATTTTAAGACCCTGTAAGAAAAGCTCCCAGAGGCAAAGTGGATGTGAACACCTTTGTATTGTACATTAACTAACCCTAAATCCTCACATTCAGCCTAAAAGAAGCATTTGATAATTAAGGACACCTACATCTGATATTTGTGTGCAAGCATTAAGTCTATCTGTATGCTTTAACATAGTATCCAGGTCCTCCTCTAATAAAGGGACATCAAGAGATAAGTGTAGATATAAATTATACTAAGTGTGAACTGCACACTCCTATACAGACTACGTGTCTTTACAGGTATTGTTTAATGCTTTAGTACAGTACATTTCAAGGCCTCTGAGACAATCTTGTACTGCTGAGAAAGAAAGCTGTTTTGCACATAGTTGAGGAACACTGTCCATCATGAAGGCAAAGCCAGAGGTATGTAAAACTTTTGCAGAAATATGGACACACACGATGCATTTCACCCCGTTTCCTTAACCGCCCACCACAACATAAATAGCATACAGTGTACATTAAGAAAAATGTGATGTGCTCCATAATGAACGTCCAAAGTAGTGTGCAAATAGGTTGTCCAAAGCATGATCAAGACAGAACTATTGACATACAACATAAGTTTGATTGTGGTGGAATTGTGGTCATTGTCAAGGGTTGTATTCTAAAAGCAGTAGTGCTTAATCATCTAAAATATTTGTGATACAGACAGCCTAAAAGTCTATTAACCTTGTTTGTTCTCGATGCCAAGTACTAAAATAAAAAAAGGGCTCTGCCTGGATGCATACGTATCTTTAAAAACAGGCATCAAAGGTCAAAAATCAGGCTTCTGGTCCATTTTGGCAAAAAGAAAAAAAAACAGAAAGGATGAACAGTGAGATGCAGGATGAGGCAGAGGATTGTCGGCATGCAACTTAAAGGAAGTGTATGTTCACAAAAAGGCGTTCTTTCTCTGGTCGATCCAACCATCCAGTAGTGGAACATTCTCATCCTCCTGCTCAGGCATTTACTTAAACTGCAGCATACGGAAGAAAAGAGAATAAATAAGATTTACCAACAAGTCATATCTTATTTTCTCATATATAACACACTGACGTTTCTTCTCAGCTCTTACTGTAGTTTTGGATGGAATGTTGGGTTTCTGGGCCAATACAGGTTTCTTCATGAGAGCCGGTTTGGTGGGTTTCGGTGACATGGACGCAGGATGGGCCAGCGAGGAGGTTTCACCGTTCCCCTCAGAAACCTGCTCTGGAGGAACTCCAGCCAAATTGTAGTGCTTCTTCCTCAGCTCGCCCAAACGCAGTCGCTCGTTCTCCAACTGAGTTTCTAACTCCAGCACCTTCACCTGAGGGACGTAGAAGACACAGACGGTTATCTACAGTCAAAACTGTTGCTGCTTTATTTAAACTGAAGATGTTGCCTGATTTGGTTGCCTCCAGTTTTAAACAAGACTGAAAAAACGTTGTAGTCACGACTAAGAAAAAATAAATAAATAATTTAAATAACGCACACTGCAAAAATGTGTCTTTCTGAAATTAACTTTAAGAAACAGATCACACTAATATAATATGATATGATGATGTCTGGAAACTTTTATAGCCTTTGCATTTGAGAGTTTAATTAAAGTGGAGTCATAAGAAAATATGATGAGTTCATTTTCGGAGATTACAATATAAAATACAAGAAATAAGGAACTTACCTGTGACTCCATTTCCTCTTTTTTTAACTTTATGAGGGACATCCCAGAGAAGTCCATGGTATCTGCACACGAAAAGTGTTTGGGTAAAACAGAACTATTAAAATTACTGATGCTCATCAGAGTCTGTGATTGTCTTTTACACAAATCAAACTGGATGAACCTTTTTCCTCCAGATGCCCCTGGCCCGTCTTTGTTGAAGCCACCACATTAGCTGCCATTTCATTCACATGGCGCGAAGCCTGCTGGAGAACTGACAGCTTCTTACTGCTGCGGTCTGCCTTAACCTGAGTGCAGAGGAGAGCGACTGAGTCTGATCAGATGACACAATTTAGATATGAAACCAACAAACCAAACTGAAGTGTTTTTGAAAAAAAAAAAAAGAGTTACATTAGCAAAACAAACTTCTACATAATTAAATGTAATCTGGTTAATTTACTCTTTAAAGGGACCACACACAGAAATGTTTTCAACGGTAATCCCACCGTAAAATGCGACATTCTCACTTTGGCACTTAATGCAACACAGCATGTTTCTGCAGTAATGAGAGTTATCTCAAAGGTTTTATCCCTGGTGTTTTTCTCAGAGACTTCGACATTACCTTCGAGGCAGCGACCAGCTGTGCTGTGCTAGCAGCGATCTCGTGAGAGCAGACAATCAGCTCCTCGTATTTGCCTGTGTGCAGTACCACCTTATCAGCGGACTCTCTGTGAGAAAGCAGGTAAAGACATAACACCACTTCAATACACGTAACTGGAAAGGGCACAAGCCTGCACGCTGGCAAATAACTGTGTCATCTAAGGTGCTACACATAACATTTTAACATCATTTAACCATTAACAGGTCCTTTTCACGTCATGGGTATAATTATAGTAGACCTGTAAGGCCATCAGCAAGAATACTTCCTCTTACAGCCTATACATGAATTTTATATTTTACATTTTGTGCCAAGGTAGAATTAGCTCAACACATGTGAAAACATCTGGATCATGAAATATTTCAGTGAATAATTCAGAGGAAAAACTTTATTGTGCCCGAGCAGTTGTCCAGCAGTTGTCCAGCTGAAACCCAACATTTCTAGCCATGTTCCTGGGAGGGACTTGCTCTGCCTGTTGCAATAATGTCTTTGCTGTAATACTACTTGTACTTTGCAGTGAAAAAAATGATATCTTCACAAGGTCTCAGGTGTCAACTCTTCGCTTTGATGCAAGGAGCCACAAGGTGCTCACCGAGCAGTGTAGACCATTTTTTTTGTAATAATCAAAATCAATGTGACAATGGTGTTTGCAAAAAGCTACATAAACTAGATTTAAATATCTAAGAACGTAAACTGGGATGTTCCATATCACTGAGAACGTACACCATCTCTGTGGCTCCCCATCCCACAGCCTTGGCAGCAGAGATGAGTCCCTCAGTCCAGCGAGAGTTTCTGGCATAGAACTCCTTGATGGTGGCTGCACCCTTAACAAGCAAAACAAAAGCACTGTTAGCCGTTTTTTTTTTTTTTCTGAATGAAACACAACAGCTCACTCTGATTTCAGAGACGAAAGCTGGTGAACTCTTGAAAAACCAAAAATAAGCTGCCCGTTTTGGATTCAAAGCTGAGAACAGCGTGACTCACCCTCCCACCCTCGACAATCTCCTTTTGCAAATCTGTAGATGCTATGACCAGCATGCGGATGGCCTAAGAGAGAGTGGAAGAGGAAAATAAAACACAAATATTCATTAGGGCGTTCATTTTAATAGGATATACAGTCTGTAAGGTCTGGTAGTACTGTAGAACATTAGTTAGTTGAAAGATATCAGAATACTGTACCTTCATCAGGTCTGTGCAGCTGTTCAGGATTCTGTAAACAGAGAATTTAAATTTACACAGTTAATCATTTTATTAACATGTGGAAACAGGTTAACAGAAAAATGACAGGCAACAAAGACAGAGGATACATGTTGATACTGTGCTCTGCATTTTAGGAGTTTACATCCTCCGGTGTAAAGATTTGTGGACTTTGTCATAAGTTGGTGTTTAACTGATTTAGATAAACAAAGTACAAACCTTTCATTGACCTCCAGTTTAACTCCTGACGTGTCCTTTCGTGCCTGATTCATCATTTCCTAAATACAGAACCACATGAGACGTTTATCAGATAAAGCGGATTCACTGTAGAACATCAGAGGTCTTTCCATTACCGATAATATTAGTATAAAACACCTTCAACTAAGATTTACAATACTCACATCAATCCTGCGGACTGCCTCCTCAATAGCTGCTGATGTTGCAGCCATTTCCTTATCGACCAGATCTCCCAGCTCATCCTGGCGAACGTCCATGCCTTTCGGCCGCAGCTCCTGGATATAACAAGTGGCAAAAAGAAGGATTCGTCATGATAAGAAAAGCACAAGAGAACAATACTGGAAATGACTTAAAATATCAGATGCAAACTGAATTCAAATGTTAACAAGTCTGGATGATTATATTACTGATAAGAAATACAATTTCAGCTCTGTATAACCTCCAATAATGTCTCAATTAATTACAAAAATATCAAATTGTTTTGCCAAATCCACATAATTTATTAAAACACAGTGACATTTTTACAGTGTTTTGGATTCACGGGTTGGTTGAATGCACTTTTTTATGGATTTCTTCTTTTTGTAGAGGGCAGCTAAAAGAGTATGTGTTAATTTAATGTGAGAACAGCTAATCACTTGTGGGTGTTTGATTACCAACATAGGTTTACCTCACTGTCTAAGAAACAAGTTGTAGTAGGAATGCTTCATAAAACCCTAAATAAAATGTAATGGGTCCCTTTATTTACAACAAACTACTAAAAATTAAGTTACAGCAGCTTCTCTGGAAAACTGTATCAGAAACATGTATAACATGAATCTAGTACTGTAAACCAGGGGCTCTTTCTCCTAATATGAATAAAGGCTCTGGTGATCATTGGAAGTTTTCGAGTATATTTACTGTGTAAAAACTGATACAGAAGCTCTGCGTGTTTCCCCCTCACCTGGCCCAAATACAGGATTTTTTGAACAATTATCCGAATGGAGGCTGGGTCTGCCCTCTGGAGGGTGGTCTTGGATTTCAGGTCCTTCAAGAAATGCATACTCTGAGTGGCACAGCCTCTGCAGTTCTCCGTCAGTCCTGCAGGGTGTAGAACAGAGCAGAGATCAACCAACCGTCAGCCACTGACATGCTGCTTCTGCAGAGTTGAATCTGAACATGTTATTATACAGAACTATATAAGATGTGGTTTTATTTGTATATATTCAAATTCATGTGAAAATAGCTGTAAAAGTGCCAAGAGAATATTCAGAGATATCCCTTACGGTCTGCATGGTCGGTGGGTGCCATGTGTGCAGTAGCACTGCCATTTATGATTGTATCCGCAGCCAAGTGGGAGAACTGGGTCAGAGCCCTCAGCAGCCCTCCAGCATCTGGTTACAAGAGCATACAGTAAGAGGGCAGCACGCCACATTAACAAACGTAACAGACCAACCACACAGCGTCATGAGGTTAGCAGGATCAAGTCAAAACAGAAGCGAAGAAACCATACCCCCCATGTTCCTCAGGTAATCTGCATGGCCCTTTTTCACTTTGTCGATGGAGCCCAGCGTGGCCTCCGCCCGACTTACGAGGTAATCTGTGTTTGGAGGACAAATGGAGGGTTTTCACCTATTAATTCTCACGTTATTCACATTGTTGTTGTTAGCCTGTACCTTTGTGTTTGTTGCTAAATAACAGAACAGAGGTCTGACCTGGAGAGCTAGTGCAGCGTACGTGGAGGGGATCATCCAGCTTAGCAACAGCATCTTGGATGATGTTCTCAGCTTCTGTGATGGTGCCCTGCAGCAGAGCGAACTGCTCCTCCAGAAGCTTCTGCTTCAGATGCTCCTCCTGACTCGCCTACATCCACATACACATGAACACACAGACAAACGGAACATACATACATGTTTATACTACATGAGGAGAGAATTATATCGGCACACGTAAACTGTTACTGATGGGTTTTGTATCAGATCATCTCATGCAACCTCTCTGTTCATGGTCGCCTTGGTGTGCTCACTTTACCCAACTTTACCCAACCTTACCAACGTAACCAAGACCAGATGAACGATCTATTATCTCTATATAAATGCATGAATCCATGTATACCCAAATTCTGCTTAATGTTCTTTCAAAATTGACAAGTGTCTTTCTTTCAAAGTTTAAATGGATCAAAGTCCATTGACCTTATTCTTAAAAAGACTTTATTTAGGCTGAGCTGTTTCCATGGGGTGCTTAACAAGTTATTCTATTCTCATTTCCTCTTAATGTGCCTCAGAGCCCAATTAACTAGTAAGGACACTTCACATTAGACAATAACCACACTTTTTCTCAAGTATTCAGCCCCCGGCACCCAATCTATCATGCCGCTGCTATAATACACTATGCCCTTGTGTTTTGTATGAAATAAGCAAAAACTGTGCTTCAAGCTCTTTTTCCTTTACAGTTATTCATTAGAATCAGATGCTAGATTGTGTGTCATCAAGCAGCAATCAATTTGACTAAAAAAAAGGTACAGTCCACTTTCAATTCTAAAGTTAAGTCACAGTTACAGTAATGTTAGAGAGCCACAGCTCATGTAAATGTGGCCTCTGATACAAATATGCACATTCACCCTTGCTATGTTCCCAGTTAAAGCCAATAGTTACATCATGAGCTGGTGTGCATTTTCTTCATAGGGAGACAAACCTAAAAGCAGTGAGCGGAGACAGGTCTGCTGTTCACACTGCTGAGCTGGGCTCTACTGTCCTCACTGACCTTCTCCTGCAGTTTGCCCTGCAGCTCTCCCAGCTCCCTGCTGCTCCTCTCTCGCTCCTGCTGAAGCGATGACTGCTGCACCTGCGCCGTCTGCCGCAGAGACGACAGCTCCGCCTCCTTCTCACTCACTGATCTCATCAGACGCTCCTTCTCTGCCTGCAGAGCTGTCATTGAGCTGTTCACATGCTCCGATGTCTGGCAAAAAAAACAAAACAGAAAGAGCGATGATGGAAGCCAGGAGAGGCAGATGGCTGCAAGTGTCAGAAGGAAAGTCCATCCGGAAATGTGCAACATGCCTCAAGCCTCCAAACACAGACCTGATGATAACAGTGAATACTAAATGAAGGTGAATCCGCTAAACATCATCAAGGTCGTCGCCGCATTGTAGGACGACAGGTGCGCGCTCACCTTCTCGCTGCTCTGCAGAGTTGCCTTGACGCGAATGATCTCTGCCATCTTCTCCTCCAGCTCTCTCTTCAGCTTCTCCATCTCAAACTTCTGCTCTTCCAGCTACCGTGACGACAAAACAGCATTAATCGCAAGCATCCACACTAGACATCCATGGTTTTTTTTTTTTTTTGAAGCAAAACAATATGCCACCAACCTTCATGTCGGCTTCCTGCTTTATCCGATCAATCTCAAACGACAGCTGTTGTTTGGTCCTCTCCACTTCTTCCTGGGTCTGCTGGGTTGCTGACAGCATCTTCACAGTGTCTGCACTCTGTCAGCACATCAACACATTTAGTGTTACCATACACAGTCAGGTGCTGACATATCATTTTAAACTAACTTCTCTGGTCTGGGCTCTGTCTGTACCTTCCGCAGTAGTTCAGCATGACTGGCCACCAGCTCCGTGTGCTTGTCCTTCAACTTATTGTACCGTTGCTCGGTGGCCTGTGCTCTCTCTGCACAGACGAGACAGATGACAGTGTGTGATCTTACTGACTCGTCCATGATTAGCTCCTCGAGTTTGTTCAAGACTGTTAATTGCAAATCTTACTCTCTGCCTCAATGAAGGTGGTCTGTAAGCTCTCATGTTCGCCGTTTCTGCGACGCGTGGCTTCCAGCTCCATGCGCAGCTGCTCATTTTCCACAAGAGCACGTTGTTTCTGAGCACGTTGCTCTTCTAGCTCTGCCTCCAAACTGTTGATCTGGGACTTGAGCTGCGTGATGTACCGCTGAGCCTGCAGGAGGGGAAGAGAGAGATCTGCACTTCAGGAAAAACCTACTGGTGTCAGTGCAAATTCAGCTTATTCAATAAGCTGAACATTTTCTTTTCACAAACATCACAAGCTCATATCTTCATACCTGCCAAATCTTATCTTCCTATCATTTTACTTCATGTCTGCTATATATAAAAAATGCAAAAAAAAAAAAAAAGCGTGTCTGTATCTGATCTCAACGGGAAAACCCACGTCACCCTTCCTTCACAAGCTACTTGCTACATTCCACATGGCAGGAGCAGCCTTTGCATCCGCCCAACACATGACCAACATTCCTTTGCACATAGATAATAATGCCCTCTACTGTCACACACACACATAGAGTCAGTCCAAACCCAAGTAACAGGTTATTCAGTCCTTACCTCTGCTTTGACTCTCTCCAGCTCTGCTCTCAACATCTCCAGGTCATGTTTCAGGCTCTCAATCTGGAGATCCCTGTTGGACAAGAAAACCTACTGTCACGGTGAGCTGGCACAGACAAACCAATCAATTCATTTAACAATCACGGGTTACCGTGAAAAATACCCTGGCTCACCTGTCATCGAAGCCTCCGTTCGGAGGTCCAAACGTCTGATCAAATATGTCAAGTTGCTGAGAAAAAAAAAACAGAATAAAAATAAATGAATAAACAAAAGCTTCACACAACATCATGGTACTTTTGCTCACTTGTGTAAGTGCATCTGTGACTGTTGTGCCATACCTGGGGCTGTGCTTGTATGCTGGACGTTGACACATCGCTGACCTCGATGAGCGGTTCTGGGTCGTCGTCATCGTCGTCTTGTTGCTCGGGTTCATCCTCGTCGGGGATGACCACCACTGGCTTCACATGCTTAGCCAGAGAGGCTGCGTGCAGGAAGTTAGGTGGGGACTGACAACGAAGAAGAGGAAAAGGAGGGATTGGTTAAACCAGTAACATGTTTGTTATGGTGTTCTGGTGAAATTAAAATAGATATATATGCATTAATGGTCTTCAAGTGAAATTTCAACATCGCATAGATAACAGTTACTACAGTTTGTAGCTAACAGTAGCAGAGGCTTAGCATTAGGTTTGTGGTTAAGTCTTCAGCATTCAAGATGGAGGCTGTGACTCAGCACTAAAGATATTCCACCTCTCCTCTTCCCACTGTGCACCTACATCAGGCAGCTTGGGGATCTGGATCAGTCTTTTGAAGTACAACATGTCTCTGGCTTTATTGAAGAAGGTCTTAAGGCTGTGGGACAAAGGAAAACAAGTTAAACTTACTCAAATGCTCACCTCATATTCATGCAATAAATACAACATGTATCACAGATATATTTTATTTTGTAATAATACTTATGTGATATCTTCTAGACTTTTTATCAGTGGCTTTCATGTTTTAGTTGGCAGGTATGTTATTGTACTAAAAGACACATGAAGCATTATGTAAAACAGTGACACTACATAATCTGTGACATTGGACAAATGAATCAAACATCTCCCCCAACTCTGAAGACTCCTCTCTGAACTCAGCAGTAATGATATAAATGCGCCTGTGACAGTGACACCAGCGGACACTCCACAAAGGGTGGGGGATGGGAAGAAGTGAGGGGCACATTTGCATCGATTCAAAGTGCTGCGGTGACTGGGTGAGGCAGGATTATGTTGCAGACTTCCTTTGATAAAGATTTCAAAAAAAAAAGTTCCCTGTTTTATGTCGTCACTCTTATTCAGTTGTAGCCTGAGGCCTCGGACAACCTACCTGTGGAACTGGTCATGGAAACGTTCACGGTGACCTTGTAGTGTATCAGCAGGGAGACCTGAAATCCACAACATGATCCAAATGTTTCCATCATCAAGAATTACTCAGATTTTACAGATAAAAACTTATTCTGAATTTTGTCTGGGTCAAATCTGTTCTTACAGGCATGCAGCTTGAACAGAAGCTTGACGGTGAAGTGGTAGAGGTGACTACAGTCCTGGATAACTTGGATAAGTGGAGCCAGGCGACACTGGCCTGATGTAAGAGTGGAGATGGCGATGGATGTGTTGAGCTGTCGGATCACTGGGGGCACAGTCAGAGACAGAAGCATACATGTTAAATATCCCTGAAGTAAAGTTTGCCTGTCGCTTACCAAATATTTAGTTGAGTACTTTTATTTTTGGAAATGTTTGTGCTTGATGTGCAGATCTCCGATGACAGATGTGTGTGGATGCCATTGGCTGAATAAAGTGCAAACTCTTCTAATAGCAACATCACATACTGTCTGCAGAATGCAAAGACTGCTACAAAGCTTCTGTGCCAGTGACTCAGAAACAATGCTGAGACCGATAACACATAACAGTAGAGTAGTGCAACCACAGAGGAGAGGCACACTTTGTTCAAAGTACAACTGCAAAATTTGTTTATGGTGTTGAGATGTGATCCTATGCCTCCACCCTGCAGGCCTGGGAGTAGCATGCCATAACAGCTAAACTGGAGGAAGTCAGCTTAATGTCTTCTAATTGTTGGCATTTCCGCATCAGTTAAAACTAATTTAGGCACACACAGGAGAACACGAGTTAAAACTAGACCAAGTAACTGAAATCACTTCTTAAACTGAATGGACCACAGTCCAGTATGTGAGCTGCCCACAATAACTCTTTCTTGACAGGCTCTCAGCTTTTATACATAAATAGATAATGTAAGCAGGCTGCAGTCCTCTGCTGTAGCTCAGGTTTCTCTTCTTTGGAAGAGTAGGAAGGGGGAAAAGGTAGGAAGAGGGTTTTTTTTTTTTCTCCACCTGTCGTGGCCAGTATCAGCTCTGTGTCCATGTAATCAAACACCTCCACTGTGAGCTGGAACCTGCAGGAGAGAAGTTGATACCTTTGTTAGAAAAGAAAAGAGGCCCGGCTCAGGATTAATGATGAAGTGACCCTATGACATTAAACCTGCAGCACGGTTTGTCTGTTTATTTTATGAACTCGTTCAGGTGGCTGCAACAGTGCTTATGATTGATGATAATTGGGATTTTAGGCTAAATACTTGGAAGACTTGGAAAAAAAAAAAAAGAGACTTTAGCCATATTTGGAAACTCACACATTATTAATATCTGTCCCTGCAGTGCGCTCCAGGACTTCATCTGTGACCTCCAGGTTCGGTGGGATCTCTGAATGCTGCGTTGAGGTACATTGTTGGGCATATTAGTGCCGGGTGCAATTCACAGTGTGAAATCCTAACATTATGCTGAATCATCTAATACATGCATCTCACACAGCGTGTCGTACGACCGAAGATGCCATTTACCTTCACATGAAACTCCATTTTTGTGCAGAGCAGCTTGGTATACAGAGACACCAGCTGTCCGTATCTGTCATGGAGGTTGCCCTGAAAACCACAGGAGCAGGCAAGCAAGGATTAAAGACTATCTATTAATATACACACATACATATATATATATATATATATACACACACATATATATATATATATACATATATATATATATACACACACACATATATATATATATACATATATATATATATATATATATCTCATGTCAAGTTAAGGCCGTCTCGTCTCTTACAGGGCAGAGATCATATCAGGCTTCACAGGAAATCTGACAAACCACAAATTTATCTTTAAAAGACGTAATAAAAAGATGTAGTGACTCACCCACAGTTTCCCAATTTCAACTAGAGAACTGTGATGTCTCATGCAGTCTTGTAGGACCTGTGAAGGTGACCGCTTCAATAAACAACTCCAGCAACACTCATATCAGTAAAATCCTATCAAACTCACATTCTCGCATATATGTTTTGAACACGTATGACTGTTCTAAAAAAAAAAAAAAAAAGAAAGAAAAATGTTTTATCCCACAGTCATTGTCAGTTCACTAAAGCAGAAAAGCTAAATCTGAATTTAAGCCAATGTGAGCTTTTGGTGTTAAAAGCTTCCTTTTTAACATCTCATGTTGTCATGGGTAGTAACAGGCAGTAAGAGAAAGAGACTTGGTGCCTTACGTTGCGGTGGCCGTCACGCAGGACTTTGTGCAGTACGTGGCAGAACTTCCAGCTGAGGATGGAGCTGCTGGCCAGAGGGAAGCCCAGAGCGTACGACCAGAAGGTGTAGGCCCCCTTCTCCCTGTGAGTCCCCAGGATGATTCCTGTTTATGTCATTGAGGAAACATATTCACGCCGCTCTTAAGTTTTATTTTGTTGTACATTTTCTTGTCACCTCATTGTGTGCCTCTACACTTGATAAACAAGCTTCAACCGCTAACACCATCACAGATCTGATGGCAATTTCATGATGACTACTTTAAAATGTAAGCATGCAGCTAACTGTGCTGGCATCTGAATGTAAACATCAAATATCAGATGTGTCTGTGTCACAGGAGAGAGACATTAAGAGAGACATACATTATGCTTATGAATCGCACCATAATTGTTTTTGGTTTTTTGGTTTGGTTTTGATTTTGGGTTTTTTTTTTGTTTGTTTAAAGGATACGTCGTGCATGTTTCTCCTTCACAGGCGTCTCAGTGGAGTTGATGGCTTTACTGATGCTGCTCAGCTGTGAGGAGAGGAGAGGAGAGGAGAGGAGAGGAGAGGAGAGGAGAGGAGAGGAGAGGAGAGGAGAGGAGAGGAGAGGAG
>JBBMJY010000024.1:12163610-12185264 GCA_037833715.1 Toxotes lorentzi | reverse complement strand
CCCCCCCCCCCCCCCCCCCCCCCCCCCCCCCCCCCCCCCCCCCCCCCCCCCCCCCCCCCCCCCCCCCCCCAACCCACTGTATCTGCTTCGCGTTACGTGGACGGATCCTCCCCCAAGGTGGAGAAAATCATCATCACGTCCTCTGCTGCCGACACCCTCCCACACGCGTGTCAGGTTTTCCAGCCACATTTCACTCAGCGCAGGTATGCGAAGTGATTGAGATCAGCTTTTCCCTCATTATTCTGCAGTTTTGTATTTCCTTTAATGTTTTTTTTTTTGTTTTTTCCTGAGCTGTCTGTCTCAGCTGTGGGCGGTGACATCGTTTCAGTGAAATGAAAACCTATCAGGATTATGTTTTCTTTTATTTATTTCTTTTATTTTTTTTTTTTTTTACATCGTGATTCCTTTTTTTTTTTTTTTAATCCCAACGCTGCATCTGCCTTCACAATGACAGCCAAGCATAACGATGACATAAACCAGGAAATTAAGCTGCCTTCATCCGAGTGAACCGCTGTGACACAGGGGAAATATTAGCCCGGCCAGTGTTTACAACTTTATGCTCTTATATATATCATATAATTCACTGTATTTAGTACAAACAATGTTATCACATTAAACTCAATCATATTTTATATGATTTTAGTGAGCTTCTGTTAATCAGAGTAATATGGTTGCAGGTAGTTGTGCCCCCAATATATGCAAATTTACAAAAAAAAAACAAAAAACAATGCAAATAATGCTCACAAGTGTTTTAAAATAAAATGGACAATGCATTGTAGTCTCACAGGAGTCCACAGTGACTCTGACTGTGACAGGCTCAGAGTGAAAGCAGATCAGTATGTGAGAAAGTAATGAAATCTTGAGAATGAGCAAATGAGTTTGATAAGAGTTTTATCAAACTATTATTGGCTGTCAAACCATATGACTGTGGTATGTGGAAAAACCTGATTTGTTCATCTCAGTCACTGCTTCCTTCATTTTTTAAAATTTTTTTTTATCAACAGACAGCTTCAGCCAAATCTTTGAATCAAATCACACACAAAGTTGACAGTCACACATTCTAAAAGTTTTCCATATGATTAGCTTTTATTGATTTTTATTTATGTTGACCGTGTTAAGTCAGGCTTCAAGTGGGTGTTGTTTCCCACTGCAGCAACTCATGTGCCACACCAAGAGCAAGTGTTTGACAGCAGACGGGAATTTAAAAAAAAAAAAAAACTTCAGTTGTTTCTTATGGACATTTTAGGCTCAGTCCTCGTCCAGGTTGTAAGACTGGAATTTCACGTTCGTTGCGCTGGGTGGAGCACTGACCATGATGCTTTGTTCCCAGCTATGCAGGTGAAGGAAACACAAATGGGCTGATGGGACAAGGAGGACAGGAGAAGGGAACAAAAAGACATGTTTACCCTGCAGGCCAAACTGGCTCTTTTACATTTTTCTACACCGTCTGAACACTGCACACAGTGTTACTACTAATCGTTACTAAGCACCCTGTGAAGTGGCAACACCCATGTCACATCCATGGATAAATAACATCCAGTGACTGAGTGAGTGCGAGCCGATAAGCTGTATGAGAAAATGTGTGTACACTTCCTTTCCGTCATATTTTTCCATTTTGTGAAGCACTATAAATGTCCTGCACAAAAAAAAAATTAATTCATCAAATGCTTAGCAATACTCACTCGTACAGCCTCACTTCCTCACTCATCCTCCTACTTCTAAGCATATGACTCTTTTGTCTGTATTAGTCACACAGCCTTTCACCAAATATTGACAAAAAAAAAAAAAGGTTTGCAACCGCATGGTTTTTTATGACAGCTTTGGCATACAACACCGAACTGGATATTCACTCCTCTTTTCTCTTTCATTGTTCACTAATGCCTTCTTGAAATTAGGATTGCAGTCAGCATAGGCCCCACAGTTTTCTACATGATCCCTTTAAGAAGAATGACAACTAAAAACTGACCCAGGAAACCATGCTTCAGATCACGTAGTCAGCCACAGTCTAATACAACAGTCCTGCAATACATTCTCCCCTCGTGAAGGTTTTAATGTTCAGTTTTTATTTAAATCGTTTCAGAGAGGTGTTGATTCCACTGTGTGATCACTTTGGAAGATGGAAGTTTGTGTATTGCATTATACAGATATTTAGGTGTTTCTGTTATTGAACCTACTCTCGATGATTTACAATAGGTGGACAAAATATTAGAAACATTTGTATGTATGACACACGACAATTCAGCAGCACCGCAAGCTGCAGCCTCCAAAATGACCGTAAAGTGGACTCAGCAAGTCTCTGACACAGTTTGATCTTCATGAAGGGAGGATTTGCTGCAGGACTGCTGTATTAGACTGCACTCGTTTTAGCCAGGTTTACTTAATAAACTGCCAAATGAGTGTATATTCAAAGTGGTATATTCAAATGTCATCCACTAGACAGCAGCAGAGGTTCACATATTGTCACTGTGAGCTTTCTCATGGCCACTTTCAGCCTGTTGTTGCCACTGATGATTAAATACTGCACATGAATGAAGCAGTGAATTCTTCACAACCTCAGCTGCTATTTTTAGTGATAACTGAATAAATCAAGCCGTGCAACCAAAAACTTTTTTTGGAAACCCAAACGCAGGTACTAGTTTAAATGTCAGTCATCCATACGTGAAGTGTTGACCCCTCCGTTCAGCCAAACAAAATGTGAAGGGCAGTTAGAGAAGATACTCCAGTTTCATCAAGATGACATTTTACATGTGTATCTGCCTCAGCAGCGCTGTGTCATTATAGAAGAGGAAACAGCACAAGTTGATAGTGAAAGATAACATGAAAGAAATTCACTGGGATGTTCATGCATCCCACAAAGGGTTCACCACTATGGCTAACTTTGCATCTGTGCAGCAGACGTCCATCGTAATTTCTACAGAATGTATGTGATGCTTTTCACACATGTTGACTTGCTTGACATTCAGACTGAATTGCCATTTGGTTTCACTTCATATCTTAATCGCTGAATCGCTGAAGTGAAACATTTGCATTGACTCAGAGGTCTGGAGGTGAACCACATTCTCACATTTTTGTATCTGGCTGCACTATAGTTTTTCGTGTTGCAGAATAGCCATCACACCAAAGCAATGAGTAATAAACACATTTACAAAGGTACATTTATTAAAAACAAAAAACCCAGATGTTTGATTGAAATAGGTATCCAGATCGCTTATTTAGTATTTTGTACAACTCCACCTACAGTTCTTACAGCTTAGTTTTTACTATTATGATTATTATTATTGTAGTTCGGTATTTTCTTCCCGTCGCCCTTGCAGATCTTTTCTGTCAGACTTGATGGAGCCCATCAGTTTGGACTTTGTCTGGGTCAGTCAGTGACATTAAAAGACTTGTCCCCAAAACACTAATTTTTTTAATTTTTTCAGACCCCCCCATCTGAAATTATGAGCCCATAATTTGCTCTGTGTGTCATCCTTTCAATCCTGACCAGTCTACCGGTATTTTTGGCCGGGATGCATTACCATCATCACCAGCATGGTGTTGCCACCACCAGTCGTCACTGCAGGTGAGAGTCAGGAAAGGTAACTGGTTTTCAACAGTTGTACAGTAGCATTTGGCATGCAAGCTTGAGTCGATCTTTTGTTTGATCTTGCCACAGAAGCTATTTCTCATGTTCTCAGAATCTTAAATGCGGTAGGTAACACCAGTCTGATGTTTTGTGGCTGGTGCGAACTTTCGTGCCCATTCAGATGTGAAGCTGTAAATAGCGGGTGGTTTACTAGAGCTTTTCGCTGACTGAAAAATAAAAAAGTATTTTTGTGCTTAGTTACTATTGGATGTGATACAAAAAATGTATATTAATGCATTTTAAATCAGTTTTATAACAGCAAGTTGTGGAACGATACTTCATAAACTTTCAATTTGTAAATTAAAACCTGGAGCCATGAAGGAGTTAAGCGTGGAGTTAAGCGTTAGAATTGAAGAGATGTACAGTCAACTAAACATGTTACGACGGGGTGCTAGTTCTGCAAAACCAGCCCTGTGTAGACTGAGCTACTTTTTTTTTTCTAAAAAAGAAAGGATGCTTTCTTCATGGAAAAAGATGAATGAACTCCCAGGTAAGGGTCCCACACTTGATTATAGACATTATTTGTGGATTGTTTGTAATTAAAAATAAATGCAACAAGATAAAATACAGAACTCATGAATGATTTTTATACATAGACGTTTTGACAGGTCTCCACATGCAAGTGTATTGTGAACTAATTATGTTCATTGTCTTTTGGCACCTTTGATTTACTGTAACTATTCAACCTTTTGTATATTTTGAGAACACAATCTAACGTCTGAGGCCAACAGACATAACTCATATGTCAGTAGTCAATGAAAAGCAGGAACTCCACACTTCCTGTAAAGACCAAAACCACAATCTTGCCTCTCTTCACAGAGTGCACAGTCACCAAGGGCTTATTTCTTTAAACTGCAGCCAGCCAAGTAGCACCCAAGGAAAGATGTCATGCCATATTGTTGGAACTCCTCCTCTGATCCGTGTGCTTCCTCCACTGTTGGTGACGGAGTTTGTCTTGGGAATCCTTGGCAATGGCTTGGCTCTCTGGATCTTCTGCTTCCACCTTAAGCCCTGGAAGAGCAGCACGGTGCTACTCTTCAACCTGGCAATGGCTGATTTTCTGCTCAGCATGGCTTTGCCCTTCCGTGCCAGCTACTACAACTCCACGCTCCAATGGATGTTTGGAGACGCTTTCTGCAACATCTGCCTCTTCATGCTGGCAATGAACCGCAGTGGAAGTACCTTCTTTTTGATGGCTATTGCTGTGGACAGGTACATGCGTGTGGTGCATCCCCATCATTCCATCAACTCTTTGAGTGTCCCTAAAGCCATCTTGGGAGCTCTTGCAATATGGTTAGTCACCATTTCACTGACTGCTCATGTCTTCACTTTACAACATGTCAACAATACCTGTGAAAGCTTCATGATTGAGACTAAGCCCCACCATAATCTGTCTTGGCATAACTTTGAGTTTCTCCTCTCCTTCTACCTGCCTCTGGCTGTGATTCTCTACTGCACAGTACACATTATTAGCCACCTGAGAGGAAGACAGCTGGCCCAGCATACAAAGATCAAGAAAGCTCTGTGCTTCATCACAGTAGTGGTGGTGCTCTTCATTATTTGCTTCCTCCCGAGCAACATCACACAGCTGATGATCATGATAAAGACCAGCACCCTCCAGCCGTCTGAAGTCTGTTCTGGCTTGAAGGACCTGAGCACCGCATTTTACATTACCATCAGCCTGACCTACCTCAACAGCGTGTTGGATCCTGTGGTCTACTACTTCTCCAGCCCTGCCTTCAAAAACATCTGCCGCAAAGCTCTTCATCTGCCCCAAACAGAGAATGCTGAAAGTACAGAGAAGAAAACTAGAGAAACAGGCTCTCAGTCTCTCAGCCAGCTGTGATCACAAGTCCAAAATCAAGGAAATAGTTATGAGGTGCAGCTCCGAAGCTAAGGTTTTGATTAAAGGTGACACATTTCTCTTTCAGTTGTCATGTGAATGCTATAGCCAAAAATATGTTTTTGTTTTTTTTTTAACATATCTTATAGTTATCAAGTACATACAGTATTAACTGCACTTTTTAAAAATAAAAGATGAATTGCCTTTGCAAAACACATGCTAGAGTAAAGTTGTGAAGCGAGACTTCTAGAAAGTACTTAGTAGTAAAGTGAAACTTGTGTTGTGCTGTGGGGCAAGGTGTAATAGTAGCAAAAGTACATAAGGGTCATAAAGTAAGCCGACTGACTTAGTCGTGCCTGTTACAGAGCAATATCTAGCAACATTAACTCAGATTTAACTACAAGCTTCTGGTCATGCCAGACAAATAAAGACGGGCAGCAAAGCTCCTGAATGTACTCAAAAAAAAAAATGAATGTCTGTCCAAAGCGACATAATCCTGCTTGAAAAAAAAGTTTTTTATTTTATTTCTCTATGTACTGATTGCACATTTATAAGTATATGCAATTGTAAACCTATGTAAGCTTATGTACTATATTATCGTCACACTTGTACAGGAACCGAACAACCACCTCAGCTCGCTAAACTTACAGAGCTTTGTTACTGTGATACTGAAATTCACTTCAATACCATATATATTTGTTTCCATACCTCATTTGAATAAAATAAAATCTTGGCATTAAGAGAAACCCATACCATAATTATGGAAAAACATAATTGCTGCATTGTCAAGCATATTGTCAGATCAGGTGATCTCTGGCTGTAATAGTACTCAATATTATAGTGTTCATTAAATGAATGAGGTATAAATCTCATTTTTAAATGTGCTTTTTCTTTGGTCAGTGCAATGTACTCCTTAATGGAATAGCTAATAAAGATTTTTATTCTCATCATAGCGATGTGGCATGTTTTCCTGGGTTATTTAATGAAAAAAATACACAGAAGTCACTACAAGAATCGAGAACCATAAAGCAAATAAAACAAGGATTCATATTTAGATATGAATCCTGCTATCACTTTAACACAGTATAACACGAACACATTAGACTAAAATCTGCAGTAAAAGGGTTTGCAAGAGGTTTTCTTGCATATCCGATTTAAAAAAAACAAAAACAAAAAACTTTAAATTTTAATTTTAAACAGTTCACAGTTTTTCCATGACAGAGGACATCCACTTGGTTGATTATAAGAAGCTAAATGAATGTTGTCATCTGACATCCTTCCCCATTTGACACAGTTAACACTGCTGAGTACGGATGATAAAAAGTCTTTGGTTTCCCAGCAATGTAGATCCTGTAAATATAACTACAACACAAACCACAAACACCTCTGTGTTTAGATGGTTGCCTGCAGATAACCATCAGAGTCATTCTCCTTAACTCCAAGAAAGTAGTGACTTCAAGTTTGTTTTTGTTTGTTTTTTTAAGAATTCCTCTACACAATTTTCAATAATGAAATACATTTATTCAAATATTACATGAAGAGTTAAAGTATAAATGTCAAGTGCAAATACTGCATCTCAGCCCAAGACAGACTAAGTAAGATTATAGACATACAGGTGAAAGAATAATATCAGTTCATCCCGAAACTCCATTTTGCAGGTTGAGAAACTCCTGAAATTCAAATGAACAAACAGAATTACAAGTGTGTTATGTTTTTATCACACATCAATGTTATGCAGTCTGAACTAATGAGATTAATATGACTACGTAATGTAACATAAATAATATTTTAATGTCATCAAATACCAGATGAATTTGTCATTAAATGAATCTCTTTGTGACTAAAGTGAGTCGACCCAGGATATCAGCTTCGGTTACCTTCAGGCAGCTCGGTGAAGGGGAGCCGTCTGCCAGTGATTTGCCACTTCCATGCTCTCTGCGTTTTATGTAGTCACGAGCGAGCGAATCAGCATCGTCTTGACTGAAGAGCACATTAGAAAAGAATTTGAAGTGAAGAACTTGAATCACACTTTAAAAAAAGAGAATTAATAACCCCAAAAACAGAATCCGCGACTTGAAACTGAACCAAGCATTTAGACAGATATTATTTGCTGAAAAAAAAAAAAAAGAAGCAAACTATAAACAGTTTCACAGCTTTAAAGGGGATATGAAATTATGCTGAGAACAAGGTCAGCTAATTCTGGTGTCCTTTTTTTTTTTTTTTATTACCTAGAATTGTGTGTCATGTACTGTTGATATGGTTGTGAAGCTTGTTTATTAATGTCATGGCATTTTGCTCATATCTTGGATATAGTTTATACATAAAAAATACAGAAACATGACTGACTGTTTACATGATTAGAACATTTGCGGCTTCTCAACATCTCCTACAGTCACCACGAGTGGAGGAAAAACGTTTATGGTTTATGTCTTATGCTCCATCTCTTCTTCAGTAATGTAAGATGAGAATACCAGGAGATACTTTATGAGTGTCAGCATATTATTGTAGTTTGTTTTTTTTTTTTGACTGACCTAAACCAGAAGTGTTCATGTTGCTTTCCTGTGATATATTGGTGTTGAGGGAAAAACAAACAAACAAACGGAAAAAAAAAAACGTACCAGTTCTGGCTGATCAGGTAGTCCACCAGGTCTTTTACCTGGTTAGGCTGGCCACTTGACACCATGAGCTGCTTCAGATGCTTGAAGTGTTTGGTCTTCAACAGTTTCTGGTGCTGCCCATTTTGACTGATGAAAGTTAACACGGTCTCCCTGACCTGAGGGGTCACAGAGGTAACAATGTCATTATGTAATACAGTACGATCAAAACGAAAAGAAATGGCAATAAAAGTTGATACACAGTTATAAATAAACTGTGAACATATATGTCAAGGCACCATACATCCTTTTTCTCCACATTCATGTTATAGCAGCATGGCAAATCTGTCTGCATGATGCGCATTTCTATTTACATATGTTCAGCAACTAAGGAAGTTTTTAACCGCATGCTATTAAACTAAGACAACAACGTCAATATCTTCACACAATCAGACCCATTTAACAGTGTTTCCTGTTTAATGCCTTTTTTTAAAACACGTTTTATTACCCAGAATTCATGAAAGGCTACACAATACATGAATATGTCATACACATAAACACAGAGACGTGTCTATATATATTATGCTATATACTGTAACAGCAGTGCACTGTATTGAATTTAAAATGATTGATTAAATTACATTTACTTGCTGCTGAAACAGTTAAAACAGATGTAAAACTGAGATTCAAAGGCGAAACACAATTAATTAAAGAATCCGAAACAGCAGTTAAAACGGAGGTGAGTTCAAGAGTCAAAATTCCCTAAACGTAAGGAACATATAACCTGTGAGGGGATTCCAGCCAATTCCCCAGTGTTCATAAGTTCTTCCACCTGCTCGAGGACAGTGACTGGGTTACAGACAGACAGAAAGCCCTGGAAACAGCAAAGAGACAGTGATGGTCATGATGTTAATTACAGCCTAAATGACACACGTCTTCCAAATGGTTATGCTGCACTGACGTGGACATACTCACCTGAATCTGAGCCTTTTTACTGGCACAGGGGATGAGAAGAAGAGTTCCAAGGGCAAAGGCGGGCAGATTGAACTGTGCGAAGCGATTGGCAATTCCTATCAGGTCCAGATTCAAGAGGAAAGGGCACCTTGGGAAGAAAGATGGCGGGACAGTAGGAATAAACACGAAGATGTATGATTTTCTCTTCTCTGCATACAGTACGTAAGCACAGATTTTTGTAATGGGTGAATAACAAGTCAATCAAAAGTTATTCAGTGCTCAAATCTTTGCTGATGTTTGAGCCATTGCTTCGCTTGTGTAGTGAAAACTTTAAGTTGTGACTGTGATTTTAAAAACACAATGGAGACGGTTTTTGTTCTTGAAAATAGCCACAACAACTGAAAAGACAACAGTTGTATCTATAAATACATACATTAAATATCCCTATCCGAGTACTAGCAGTCAGTGACGGTCCTACATAGTCCTAATACACAGAGCAGTTGTTGGTAAATGGCTGAATGAGAGTAGAGCATACTTGAGGAGGAGAACAAAGGTCCTGTAGAGTGTTGCCTGTTGATCAGGACTCAGAGGAACAGAAGCTGTCACCAAAAAAAAAAAAAACAGATGAAAGTCAGGAGCATTCAAGAGGCACACAGGGAAAAAGTGTATTATTAAAATTAAGAGGCCTCAATAAAAAACAACTGTCATAATTTACTACTAGTTTTCTCCATCTTCCCAGTATTTAATATATTGTCTATTTGTGCTTGTACATACAGTGTAAACAAAACTCTCCCAACAGGCCTTTGAAGTCTGAGATCAAGATAATGCTGCATATAAATATAAAAACAACATGTTCTATAACCTGCATTTTATGTATCATGTATCATTGAACAGATCAAAACTGTTGAGGTTAATTTGAATATTGGAAGATTTTAATGCCTACCCTTCAAGCCAATCGGCATCAATTATTTGACCAGAATGTTGTAAATAATAAAACATTAGTCAGCATCAAGACACATAAATCCATGTTGTCTGGTAACAGAAGTGAATTTCACTCTCATAAATCTAGTACCTGAGACAAAAGGTGCCAGTATCATACTCCTCCAGGTCCTGGAGAAACTAGTGATCTGAAGAGAAAATACAAACCATAAAAGAAATAAAGGAAACACATTATATTTCAGCAGTGATGGTTGAAGGTTTTTTGGGCAAACATCTACTCCGACAGGATATCCGGTGGTGTAAAGGTTAAGAAGTAATTTAACTGAAACGTCCCTGGTTTCAATGAGGCCACAAAACCAAAATGCAAAAACAAACACATGTGCTTCAAAGTGAAAAGTATCTGGGTAATGGCTCTGGTGCAGGTTGCGTTAGTAATGTTTGGTTTTTTTTGTGTTGTTTTAGTGACAGTAATGTCATTTATCATAAACGCTTTGAGGCTACATTTTACTTTATGTATGAAAATGAAAAAGCGGAAATACTAAAAAACAGCCTCATTTCTTAAAATAAAAGTGATGAACTGTACCTCCCACAGAGCAGGCACAGCCACTACTGCCTCTAAAACCCTCTGGAGGTGGCTGATCTGAGGGGAGGAAACACATGCATACAGTGTAGACATAGCTGCACATAGTTGTATTTCGAAACATACAGCTGAGCCGTCTTTCTTTAATGTGTTTATGAATTCTGAGTAGTCCACACCCAGCAACAAGTTTTTACAAAACCTGGAAATAAACTAAAGACAAACATCACATATGAGTGAGATGCTCTCTTTAGCTTTCTCGAAATTGAGACAAATTATGTGAATGAGCAATTCTGCAGAAGTCCTTGGATTTCATGGAAGACCTAGAATTTTGTGCTGCATGTGTCCTTACCAAGTTGAAGCTGAGCAGCTTCTGAAGCAGACTGTTCCACAGCTGAGGGTCGTACACTTGATACTCTAAACACAGGTCTGCTACCAACCGCACTGCCTGAAAGCATTTGGGTAAAAGGATGTTTCAGTTTGTCTCCATGCAGCCTGTGTGCTGCGTGCAGCATTTCTAACCCAGTGAAGCTAAAAATGGAGCAACTAGTCATAACAGTTTTAATTAGAGAAAGTACCTGTGGCTCATGACTGTGGTTCTTCCAGAGCCCTTTAACCAAGCCCTCTTTGGGACTACTGAGGAAAGACTGCACCGTGTAAGGGATGTTTAATGCCTCCAGTTGAGAGACAAAGATATAGCACTTCAGGTAATATCTGCATTTAAAATATAAAACAGAGAAGTACTGATGATTAGAAACATTCCTTAAATTAACTTCAGTTCATACAGTTAAACAGCTATCATGGCCTCATACTGGATTTTGGTCCTGGGGATCTGTAACCGAGCCTCCAGAGTGTCTGCATCGGCGAGGCGAACGAGACAAAGCAGCGCTCGAGTCCGATGGCAGAAGGTCAGACGAGGCCCAGAAGTGCTGAGGGGCTACAGGAGAAAACCCAAAAACAGACATCAGCCACTCTCCCTAGAAACTTTGTCCAGTATCACGATCTGTTTATTCCTCACCCAGGTTTCGGCAGATAGGATAGGGTTTAGAAGGCGGACAGCATCATCCATGGGGCAAGACTGCAGCATGTACACCACCCTGAGAATATAAAACGTAAAAACCACAATAAACAGAGCAGACACATTTTGACAGTACTTTGGTTGCTCAGTCCCTGTGGGTTTTTTTTTTTTTTTGCATTGTGGTGTTACGCTATACACGCTATGCTGTGGTATTCCACCAACATATGACACAAACTTCCTCCTGTGTCACTATTTAAAAAATATTCTTTGATCCCGATGAACATTATTTTTAAGCACAGACTTAAAGTGGAAAATCGAATTTTGATTATTAAAAACATAATTAAAGGGTTTAAGGGTATTCAGGTGCAACACACTGAAAAAAAACCAAAAAGACAGTGATGGCTCTACCTCATTAAGTCTGGGTCGTCCTCAATGTTGTTGACACATTCATGATTACCTATATCCTTTATTAAAGAAAAAAAATGGTTAAAACACAAAGTAGCAGATAGAAGGAAATGAAAAGAAGCTGTGATTACCTAACGAAAATAATGGTGAGCTAACGCCGACAAACCTTGGCAACAGCGGGGCCTGTTTTGCAGATCCACTTTTCTAACATCATGTTTCGGATTTTCAGGAGATCCACGTTGTTGACTGCGGCTATTTCCTTAACCACAGCGTGTATGTCTGAGACACAGGCAAACAATCCAATTAAACATTGAACTTCAATGTACTTCAGCCTCTAGACCAGGCTCCTGTATTAAAGTGTTCTCACCAGGATAAGTTCGACTTCCTGAGTCTCTGTAGCGCTGCTCCACACCGCTGTGCTCATACAGGGCCACTATGAGCCTGGCTGGCAGTCCCGTCAGTTTCAGATGCTCTGGAGTGTTCAGCTGGTTGGCTATCAACGTATTCTCAGTAGCCGAGCGCTGGAACTGCAGCTTCAGCTTGGAAAGAAAGGTCTCCCCTCTGGCCCGTGCTGCCTCCTGCTTGGGATCAGAAGGAGAGTAGATTAAAAAAAGAAAAACAACTAATGTATGAATGTATTACTAATGTAAAAAAACTAAAAAAAAAACTTTTTGATTACATATTTCAGGCATTTGAAGTTCGGTACTGTATGTACCAGGTGAAACCCACAAACACTGACCTCGAGGTTTGGATCTTTCAGCCATGCATCTCCAAGAGCCAAACAGAACCTAAGTGACTGAGTCTTCTCATAGCCTGCAGAGAACAGGAAATGGGTGAGTGCATATATACAAACATACAAGCAGTGTAGAGTAGTGGTTAATGTGTAGGTTAGACCTGGTGGCAGCTCCTGGGTGATCTTGTGAGCTGTGGCGGCAGCCCACTCTAAGCTCTGGATGCAGTGGATGTACTTCATCATGGTCTTAGCCACACTGAAAGTCTCCTTATTGTAGCCATGACCTTGACCTTTTTTTCTCTGCTCTAAGATTAGAGGCTTCATCTTCTTCTCAAACACGTGGTTCGCTGCCGACATGTATAACTTGTCAAGGCTCACCTGGAAAGAGACAGGAAGGTTTGAATAATCTCAGTAAGCATCAAACTTCATGGATAAATCTTTAATTTCTGTGATTTTACATAGTAGGACTACTTTGTGTGCTGTACCTTCATCAGTTTGCTAATCAGAAGAAGTGTAGGGAAGGTCTCCTCACTGAGCTCAGGAGCTAAACACAAATGATTTGTATATTAGTTTCCACAGTCTTAACACATTTCATCAATTCCTAATATCAATACATGAAAATATTAATAATAAAAATACAGATTGACTAGATAGACTAGATAGCATACACAGTTACACACATTATAATTAATCCAAACATGTAAACAGAGCTGATCTAATAAAATCAGTACAGTAAATATCAGTTTGAGGTTGTCAGCAAGAACACTGGGGAGTGAAATTAAAAAACTAACTCACAGATAATCTTCCAGTAGTGTTTGGTCTGCATAAGCAGGTGGAAGGGCAGCCTGCTGTTGGACAGAGGGTTTGGCAGAAGGCTGTTTTCAAGGAGATACGTGTTCTCCACATCTGATGGAGGAGAGACTCGCTTGTAGGACTTCAGGTGCTGAAGGAGGCCCATCGCCTGTGGATTAAGAAGACGTTGATTGCAAGTCTGCAGAATATTATTTTTGAAGACAATGAACTATTTAATGATGAATGTGCGAAAATATACATATATATACATTTTGTTTTTTTTACCTGACTTAAAGAAAAACTGGTCACATTCTCATCTGCAGCCTGTATAATCTTCAGCACCACTTCGATCCTCTCATAGTTGTAAGGGCTGAGCTGTATGAGAAAGGCATTTTGCAAGTAAAGTGAAAAGCCAAACTTAAATTCTGTCTGGGCTACAAACACCAAAACAATCTGATACAACAGTTGTGTAGTTCAGACTTGTCTTGAATCTGCAGTGCTATACTAAGTACAGGATGTCAGTAATTCTAGGAAAAATTCAAGTGACTGGTTTGGCAAGTGAACATAAGTATTAGGCATGCTGTCATTGAAAAGTTACACTATATATTAACCCCCCCTGCTCAAACCTTGAACAGGGCAGCACAGAGACTGTCGGTGAGCTCGCTGGTGCTGTGTAACATAGGGATAATCTGCAGGACCCGCTCCAGTGCATCTGCATGACACAGAGGCTGCACCTCTTCCTGTCCTGCACCAGGGTCGCCTGCACCCTCCTCATCCTCTTGGAGCAGCAGTAAGGTGGTAATGTACTGGTTGATCACTCCGTCATGGTCTAAGCCAAAGGTGCTGCAGATGGATGCGGAGGGTGAGTTTCAGCAAGGACCCCAAAATCAAACTTTATATTCCACATTGAAACAGACTGAAAGATTTGACACTCTCGAGTGAGCTGCTGACCTGCAGTACTGGAGGATAATGTCTGGGGTGATCCTCCGGTTCTTCACCAGAACAGGGATCAGACTGCTCTTCATCTCAGGCCGCTGACGGAACACTGGCTGGATGGATATCTGCAGCAGGGCAGAGGGTACACATGTTAAATATTAAAATATTATTAGTATTGAAAATACTAATTCACTAATTCTATATAAAGATGTATTCTGATCAGAATGGCCTTGGCCCTTCCGTTTAAGTGCTGCATTACCTCTAATTTGCCAAGTTTGATTCCCCATTCAGCATCAGTGATGACAGAGAGAAACTTCTTTTGTTCCTCTGCCTCATCGTACAGGCAGCAGAGATTGGCCCCGATCCTGGCCACAGCCTGAAACAATCAAGACACAGTTGCTTATTAGATTTGCTGAATATAACAAGGATGGAGATGTGCACATACACATGCATTCACATGCATTCAGAAGAACAGAGATCATCTTGCCTACCAAGATTTTGTCATAGTTTTGCCAGGTGTTGTCAATAACCTTCCACAGCATTTTGAAGACTTCTGCTTTGGAGAGAAGGGTACAAAGTCCAATGGCCAAATCACAATCAACCACTCTCCAGTTGAACACCTGAAGCACACAGAAAATAGAGATAGTTATATAAACATATACTAATATTCCATAAATGTGTGACTACCCTCTTATGACACTGGACTCCGTAGACTCACCTTGTTCAACAGGGCCACAGCCACAGCATTCAGAGAGGATGTAGTTGTCTTTCGGAAATTATTCAGGCACACATTGTACATCTTAAGCTCTTGGGTATCATAAAGCTGAGGAACAAATGTTAAATATTTTGCTTAGTCTCACTGGCAAACTGCTAAAGCTTCAATAACAGTGTAATTGGTCCAGAAAAGACAAACAGCAGTGGCGCTCAGAGCACCACTGTACGCATTGCAGTCATACCTGTACACTTAGTTTTACGTCCATAACATTAGATGTGACGTGCTGCAGGCAGCTGCCGTATGAGTTGACCAGCACTCTGAGGGCCAGCTCCAGCTGACTGCACTCCTGTAACATCTGCAACATGTTGGACAGGGGACCCAGGAGGGGCTTCAAGTAGTTTGAACCTACATGTGGGCAAGACACGAGGTAAACTTTCCAAACTGCAACTTTAAGAAGAAGAAAAAAAAAAAAAAAGAAGCATCTACTTCAATACCTACCATCTTCAAATGAGCAGTGTGACAGACAGGAACAGTCGAGAGGGTACAGTTTGGTATCTGCAAGAATGGGAATAAATTAGCATAGCAGCTGATGAAACCAGCCAGCTGCTGAGTGATGGAATCATAAACAGACATTAAATAGATGATAAATTTGAGTATCTTCTTACCCTGAGGAATAGGCAGCAGGCAGTTGGTAATTTCATACTGGACAGGGAGCACGGACACTGGGTCCAGAACAATGCAATCTTCATTGAAAACATCCTGGAAACTCCACTGAGAATACGGATCTTTTTCTGCCTCCAAGGTCAAATCCTGTGACATTTCACAATTAAAATACAAAACTAATTTAATGCATTCATTCATTAAATGTAATTTTATGAAAGGTCTTTCCGCTTATTTCTTACTTGGACAAATTAATGGGAACTTTTAAAATATTAATATTAGACAGGAAGTCTTTTACTGTAAATGCACAAACTCACACCTGAAAATTACGTCCAAGAGATTTAACCTTGTAGAGTCCCAGTTACTAATTTGTAAAATGTGAAGGCTTATTCAAATGTCTCCAGGCAAACACATCAAGAACACATCAAGTACAAACCACACCAAAATAAAGTGCCATTCCATGGAAAAAGATAAGATACTGACCTTGGCTATAAAGCCATAGTTGTCTGATAACTGACACTGATGATAGACATCCATAGCTATCCGTGTGCACTTGCAAAGCTCCAGACAGTCCAAGAGCAAATCTGTAACAGTGATTCTAATATTAACTGTGGGGATTTTTGCCATTTTTAACTGATGACGCAAAAGAGAGCTGCCACGCAAGCACAGAACCCAAGTGTCACACAAAGTGAAAAAAAAAAAAAAAAAGATGAGATTGAAGACATTAACAGCTGTTTTCACCAACATACTGTAGAATGTTTTTTTAACATTGTTGATGTTTACGCGTGTTTTTTACCAGAGTGACACACGGTGATGGCCTGGCAGGCCAGATCGTGGATGACTGCTGGCAGGTCCATGTTATCCGGAAGCACCATGGGCACATCTGCCTCCAGCATCTGGCATAATGTCTTGGCCGCAGTGAACAAAACCTTCCCGGTGCTGGTGTTATAGTGGTGTTCATACAATTCACTGAAAATGTGACGGAAAAAGAACAATGAAAACATGAGGTTCTACAAATGCCTTGCAGTACTTTAAATATTCAAACAATATATCAATTGCTTCAGTAAAAATCCCATCAGTTTCCCACAACCACATTCATACTCAGCATCCACACATGCAAACCTGAGGATCTTGAGGGCCTTGTCCACCTTGCCCACGCTCAAAGCTCGCAGGGCCAAGTCAGACCAGAGCTCCTGCTCGGTGCGCTGCAGCTGTCTTCCTAGACGACGTAAGCCAGCCTCTGTGGAGATAGTCTTGGTCTTGCCATCTGGATCATTAGCCACGACTGGAGTTGTCGTAGTCTTCCCCTTAGATGAACGGCGGCCGCGTGTGTTTTCATAAGCTGTGATGTGGTGCTCCTGGATCTGTTTTCTGATGTTCGGATCCTCATAGTTGGAGGGGGTGAAGAAAACATCAAAGTCCTCCTGAAGAAACAGACAAAAAAAGAAGGCTGCAGGTTAAACACCAATAAAAGAACAGATGGAATAACATTTAAAAACATTCCCAGTATGAAACTCACCTGTAGGTGGGCAATCGCCTTGAACATGATGAGGTTGTTCTCACACTCCATGCTTTTAAGCGCATTATCTGCAGAGGACATGGAACCTGCTATCACTCTTGGATGTTCAGGTGCACATATATGAACTTCCTTTCCCTAACGTTGGCCTGTAAGCTGCGTTTAGACAGTGTCTGCTGTTATTGTATCACTACAGGTATACAGGAGCACAGAAGGAATATAAACAGTGTTTTAAAAGCATCGATTTCTGTGATGTTTTACTGCTCCAGCAAACTACACCGCTGATTAAGAACTGAGTAAACGAATACATACGTTTTTGGATTATGTGCAGGTGCTTCAGAGCCTCCACCGTCACCTGAGCTATGACCATCTGGTGCCTCTTGTGCTATCAAAGACAGGCCAGGTGTAAGTTCAGATGTACAAATTGCCAGACTGAACAGTATGCTCACCATAATGCTGTTCCACGTTTTATGTTCAGATATTGAGGTGGTTGATTGGTACACACACACACACAAACAAATTTAATTTATGAACTATCATCAGGCATATTTGTGCTGTGTATGCATCATGTAAATATGTGATCACAGACATCTGTCAGTGGCACAGGAGATGCAAAATTAAAATGACATCTGCATCCATAAAATTGAGCCTTGAATACAAGCACTAAAAATGCAAATGAACTTTTATTTCAAACACATGCCATCTTCCCTCTCCTCACCTCGTCAGATATGTGGACTTTGTCCTCCAGCTGCAGCCTAGCCCAGGATGTGAGACGCTCAACCACACACTCTGCCTCTGCAGAGGACAGCTTCTTCAGGACATTCACGCACTCCTCAGTCTGCAAGCAGCACAAAACACTTCCTACCAGTATGCCAGGGACACAGCCAAGTACACAAAAATTAAAATGTGTTGATTTCATATTTTCCTCATGTTTTAGCATACCTTGCCTTGGCCAATCAGCTGGATGAGATACAAGTAATTTATCTGTGAGGTTGGAAGTTTGTATGCTTCAGCTAGTGTCAGGGAGTCCTCTAAAGACATTGGCAAGTCTTGCTTCAGGATGTATCTAATCAGCGTCTGGGGAAGAAACACAGGAATCAGAAAGTGTACAGGCAGGCATAACAGAGGTCACATGTCACATAGCTATCCCAATCCAATTTACCATAATTTGAGCGCCGTTTGAAAGGTTGAAGTTGCGGATGCCGTAGCCCCTGAGAAGTTTCCTTATCTCCATCAGACGGTAGCTCTCCTTTAAAAGCTCTTGTCTGGAGAAAAAAAAAGAAATCAGGTAAAAGAAAATCATATAAACACTGCTAATGTTAGTTTATGTTAACTTAAACATTAATGGTAACTATTTCAAGGTGAGGACAATATAAACATACTTTGGTCCATCCATCTCTAGGTACTGCTGAACCAGTTTTTCCACCACATTACTCCAGGGTACCACAGCTTTCTGCATGATCTCCAGCACAGCATCCACCATCAGCTGGCAGGAAATACAAAAACGTGAGACTTCACGACTCCCAGAACAAAACTTTTCTGCTGCTGTTATGGCGGGTTTTCACTCAAATATTTGTGCTCGTGAACCTTGAGCGTGTTGTGTACTCTGTGTAAGTGTAGTGGTGTTACAAAACTTACATCAGTGTCTGTCATGCAACGCAGTACAGCCACTGCTTTGGCTTCCCATTCTGTGAAAAGCGTTGTTGTCTGAGAACTGCAGCGCTCTAGCAGATCCTAGTGAAGATGAGATTGCCAGGAGAAACAAAGGGCATTATGGGGAATTTGGACATTTAAATGTGCATCCTAAGTGGTACTTGGCTGGGGTTGGATTTTTACCTTGATATACTGCAGGAGTAGCTCATCAAAAGGAATCTCGTGCTCTTCAGCATATGGCAGGACGCTGTTTGCCACCGTGGCAGCGATCAGCTCTGGAGCTGGCACTTTGTCCAGCATGAAGAATGCGACACTCCGTACATTTCCCTTTGAAATTAACAAAGGAGAAAATCTATTAACATAGAACAAACAACACTCACTCAAAATGTACCAAATGTACCAAAATACATTTACTGAACTGAACATATTGGTTGTCTACTGACATCTACAGACACAGATGAGCATCACTTAAGTTTCTGCATAATTTTTGTGAGTTTTACTAAAAACACTGAATCCTATACAGTTGTTGTTTTAAGCTCAGGTGTGATTAAAAAACATCACTAATAGAAGACGAACCTTCTCAAAGACTGAAAGTGAAAGCCTGCAGTTGTATTTGCGGTGGAGGTCCAGCAGTTGACGGAGGTTGGAAACAAGGGACTTGAGGTTCTCCACCTCTTCTGCGCCATAATTATCATCCTTATTTAAAAAAAAAAAAAAAAAAAAAAACACGGACCACAAAAAGTCACATTAATGAAGTTATGTTACAGGTAGATCATCACTGTGAGAGCATGCGCTCTGATTCGTAACAAATAGAGAAAATGTGGCTAACTTACAGATTTCATCCATGTCCATAAAGAGGGCAGCCCAAGCACTGCCAAGTCCAACCCGTTCTGGGGCCAAGCACTCTGGAAAAACATTCATAATCAGGGTTTAAACTATGGCGTCTGACTTAAAGGTTTTGTGTTTTAAACAACTAATTAAAAATCTTTACTGCTCCTTTTTTATTCACCTTTTCTGTCAGCTCCAGATTCCTTGCCCTCTGCTCCAGCCACCTCGCCAGGATTTTCTATGTGCACAAACATAGAACTTTTACGACTGAAAACACATCACCACATGGTGTCGATAAGTGTTTTACGCTTGAGAGAATGTCTCCTACCTGTCCTGTTGGAAGCTCTCTCCTCACAAAAGGAACAAAAACCGTTCTGAACCAAGGACAGAGGTCTTGGGATGGCAGGTCCTCTGGAATGGAGCTGAGCACAGCTTCGAGCTTGCGCTCATCAAACCCCACTGCAACCTGTCCCTGTCATAAAACCCAGCAGTAAACAACATCACAACTGACACCAACACTGCGATATGTCTCATGCAAAGGTTAATAAATGAAGCTCTTCTGATTGAATTTTTCATTACCTCATATCTGAGCCAAAGGAGCTGTGCCCCCTTCACGTCTCCTTCTCTTAGGTGCATCAGAATTTCTCCTAAATTGTCAGTGCTGTTCAGAAACTCAATCCAGGCAATGCCACTATGGATGACAGAGTAATGCGCTGAAGTCACACATTATATGACCAGAGAAATAATAGACAAACCACAATATGGAAATTTTTACAACACAATAAGAAAGCATTGACCACTGAACCTACTTGAAGTTTTCCAGGCCGTGCAGGCTACAGAATGTTGCCAGTCTGGCCAAGGCCTCTTGGATCTGTAAGGAGGAGTATGTTGTGGCAGCGTGGTTTAGCATCTTCTCCGCTGTGTCAAAGGTCGGCCATGGAGCTTTGAGACAGTATTCCACCACATACTGCTCATCCTAGGCAACACATTTTTTTAACCTCTATTAGTAAGGGCTTGATACACTAATTCCAATTTTAATTTGCTAGGACTAACTCAAAAAGCCATGTTTCATTAGCACTTTGGAACAGTAAATTGAGATTAGACTAAATATTTAAACAAGGCTCAAAAACAGTATTGTTGCACTCACTGTGATCTTCATTAGGTTGGTTTTGGCCTCATCTACAAGCTCAGACCACACATCCTGTCCATAGCCACCAACCGATGCAGAGGCAAGCTGCTCCAGCACAAAGTCAAGCTTCACCTTGTAAACAAGCTGAACAAAAGCAGGGCTGTTAGTGTGTATGGCCCCAGCTACACTGCTGTTCTTTAAAATATTTTTCTTCTTTATAATCATACTTCTCTGGTCAAATAGCAAACATCTTTTAATCCACTGCCCACTGAGGCCATAGGAAAACAAAGTAAAAAAAAGAAACTCTAGCCCACAACAGTCACATGGATTTCACGCTTCAAAACAGAAAAACAAACACACAGATGCACACACTTACCTCTAAATCCAGCTCAAATGTGATGGCAAACTTCTCAGCCTCTTCAAACATGTGTTTGTGAAGAAGTCTGCTAAGTCTGGAAATAACAAAAAAGTCAAGTAAGTCAGAATAGACTGACATCACATATATTACGAGTGCACAAACTGCAGTTACTGTAGAAATGTGTCCATGTATTGAAATTAGCTACCTGTTTTCAGGCAATGCCTCTGTGAAGCATCGGACAACGACAGAAGATATAGGCTCCCCTCGACTACTTGAACAAGAAAAAAAAAAAAAAAAAAAAAAAAACCCCACCTCCCTCTATCTCCCTCCCTCTTCAAACCTTGCCCTCAAAACTCAAGTTGTCGTTTAACATCATGAT
>JBBMJY010000024.1:12107711-12163510 GCA_037833715.1 Toxotes lorentzi | reverse complement strand
TTTTGGAGAAGTGGGAAAACAAAAAAAAGAAGGGTTCCCCTTCCACACTTGAAAAAAAAAAAAAAAAAAAAAAAAAAAAAATATATATATATATATATATATATATATTTAAACATTGACCTTAAAGCTCAAGTTGTCGTTTAACATCATGATAATCATACAAACATCCCCTACCTTTCTGGGTTCTGACAAATCCCCTCAACTAAATAAATCGTGTCCTAAAATGAGAGGACAAAACAATTGACTTAAACGTGCAGCAATGTTAAAACCTCAGAATAGCACACGAAAAATCCATTTAACAAATTAATGAGTGTTGATTTTTTTTTTCTTCTTCATACCATGTTTATTTTTGTCTGGACAAGACAGGAGACTGAGGAGACATCCATAGAGTAGCAAATAGTCATGGAGGGCAGAACTCGTATTTGCAGTGAGTTGATCTAAAAATTTATAAAAAAACAGCACATCAGGTTCAGAATAGGATTTAAGATGATCATTTATTATACTTTGTTCAAAAGGAGTTGAACTGCTACCCGACTGTTGTCTTGCTTTGTCAGTGCAATCATCTTCATGCTTCCCTTATCTTGGCTGTAATACACACACGTTTACATTTTCAACATTGTTTAAAAGGAGGCACATCTCTCTGAGTATTTACAGCTGCAGTGTGTGATAAAACACTGATACATACGCCACCATGGAGGCAGAGCCACATTCTGTGGTGAGTGCAAAGTCGTGAATGGCAAGATCCGGCCAACAATGAATCATGACAAAGAAATGCAGGTCCCAAAGGCTCAGGACATCCTGAGACCAGGAAAAAAAAAAAAACACTAAGTAATCATGAATAAATTTTACTAAAAATACTTTATGATGTAATAACATGCACTGGTATGCCAAATAGTTCATAGTGATACCAATGATCTCACCTCAGTGTCAAGGATATACAAGAGATTTTCCACCACCACCATCTTTCTCACACCTTTGACAGACAGACATGAGAATATATGTTATGTTACAACTCTTTGACTTTATGCTCATTTCACAACTGTTTTTTTTTTTCTTTTTTTAACCCAATGTTTTCTTTACTGTATTTTTTCCTGTACATGTGCAAAGAAAAACCTGAGCTCAAACATTTATCACTTGTTGATCACAGAAGTGAAATATTTAATACGTAAGTGATAGTAAATATTCAAATATTCTATCAAAAGGCACATTACAATGTGCAGCTGTACACTGTACATGAATCAAGACCTTACCTGGAATTAAGTTATTGTTCACAGAGTGAGCGAGACACATCTTGGCCTGATCAGGGTCCATCGTCCAGTGAGTCACAACATTTTCTTTATCCCCCTTTGCAGATAATAATGTTAAGACAAATCAAGAATTAGATCTTGTTTCAGCGCCTTATATAAAGAGTAATTACCATTGAATAAACATTTCAATTTTCTGTTTGTGATTTTTTTAGACACAGAACAACAGAACAAAATCCAATGATAAACTAAATGCTGAAAAATGTGCCAATACAAGAATTTATCTTAACACTAAAATACAATGACCAATCAATATTTAGTATCATGATCCATAAGTAGAGTTTCTAATATTCTATCTTTTAAATATGTTTTTATTTACATGTAACTAGTGTATCATAACTGCAACTAATACAACTTCTCTAAGAGACACTGACCCCAATCACTAAGTGGATTTCATGGCCCAGACTGAACAGCACTGCTGTATTGCAGCCCTCATCATGGTAATCCTTTGTGGAGCAGAAGTCTATCTTGATGAGAGACTGAAGCTGCATTGAGGTAAAAAGTGATTATTCATCAGCTGTTCAAAAATATGTAGTTTGCTGTTGTATGAAGAGAAGATTGCCTTAACTCACCTGTTTCAAAGCACCCACATCCATTTTTTCAATGGCTGGGTTGGCAAAAGAAAAAGTAATGTTTAATTTGGTCAAAACAGTGGTAACAACAAAACTTCAAATCAACTACAAATAATATTTTGATACCTGTCTCGATCTTTGCCAAATCAAGGTTTGTAATGTGGAAAAACCCATCCTTAATGAGAAGAAACACATGGTACATCCCTGTCAACCAGAAAAATGTGATTAATATTTAGACACAATTGATGTTTCTAGCACACATCACACAGTCATTTCTAACAACAAATTCTTCTCATATCTAGATAGAAATTTCACCTGGGGATGCCTTGTCCTCTTCTGTGATGAGAGAGCGATATGTTTTCTTATCTCCACTGGATGGTTTCTCTACCAAAGCCTACAAATGTACATAGGAGAAACATATGCACCACAAATTAACTTCAGAAAAAGACACAGTTATCAAGGCTGTTGCTATCATGTATAGATGAATATTATTCCTCAAGTGTAAGTGAAATCAGACAGTACAGACAAATAAGAATTTGAGGTATAACACAAAGTGATCATATCTAATGTAATCCTGCATTTATAGATATTTTAAAAACCGTCATACTCTGGTGAGAAGGATTCTCTTGTGTGGAACATAGATCAAATGAAGGTTTCCACTTCTTTCACAGACTACCAGAAACTGTCCTTCCAGGCAAACGTCAATAGCATCAACATCGGTTTCTGAAAAATAAATCTTGATATGAATGTACAGTAGTAGTAGTAGTAGTAGTAGTACGATGACAAGTCAAACTTCCATTATCAAAAAGACATGATGACATCTGACATGCAACTGAACCATTACAGCAACCTCAAACTGATTTTGTTTTTACTATACAGTGAGAATGAACAAAGAGAAAGCAGTGTCCATAAGTCATCTTAATTAATTCTTGGTTTTGATTTAGATGCAGACACATAGGCCTCCTAAGAGGCCACACAAACTGGCATCTGACAGATAACAGACTGAATGAGGATGCAAGGAGGAACATAAAATAAGTATGTATACCAAAGTGAAGGAGCAGAAGGATGGTCTGATAGCTCTGGTCAAACAGGATGACGGTCTTGTCAGCAACAACAATGCTCCAGTTTGAACCACTGGACGAGGAGAGACGGGGATCTGTCTGCACCTGCAACAACCAGCATTTCCATCCAATCACTGTCACTGACTGAACTAATAGGATTCAGAACAAAGTCTTGTAGTACTTTTAAGAAAGGGGGTGACAGGGCAATAAACCTTCATAACACCCAGCATTCACCGACGGATTTGAGTGTATAGTAAATACATGGTGCAACAGGTATTCAAGAGCAAGTTCGTACACAATCAATATCGACATTAAACGTTACCTCATTGGCGGTGGAGATTTTGACCAGTGTATCCACCTGATACAAGCCGCTACCACTTTCCTCCCTTGACACACTGCCCAACCGGACAGTGTTTGTGTCCTCGCTGGTCAGAAGTTCAACGTCGCTCCACATCGCCATTTCGCGGAGCTTCACCTTACACAGAAGAAAATTATTATTATTATTTTGCTTGCTTCCAGTGGTTCCGTGTGAGTTGTTCAACTGCTTGAAATGCGACAGATTAGCTCGGCTAGCTAAGTTAGCACTGTGTAGTTATTAATTTGCCTTGTAACGTAAACTTAATGTTATGGTAATGCTAATGCTAGCAATTAAAGCGATAGTTACAAAAGTATGTACATTTAAGATGATCTGCTGATGCTTATGAGCAACAGCGAACTGGCATACTACAGTATAGATAAATGTGACAGTAACTCACCGCCGAAATAATCAGACAGTCATAACACACACAATCGACATAACTCAATAGTATAAGCTTTAGAATTTGGCGGGTTGCTGTATGTTAACGGAAGAATATTTTGGTTAAGTTTTCCCTGCGCTTTGCCTTCAAGATATAACTTCCCTGGCAGACAACGTAGGAAATCTGCCTCCTTCGTGAGGACTGGCAGAAGTAAACCCCCACCACATCCCGTATTTTATTGTTATCCACTCGCAATCCCAATCTGACCCATTTAACTGACGAGGCTTGTTTGAGCTTTAAGAGCGAACTAAGCGCAAGTGCTGCCTGACAGGCACAATATAGGGAAAATAGAAGTCAACTTCACACAAGGGGGTGGGGCATTGCAGAAGTATCCGGGGAGCCTTGTGGCGTTGCCAGGTTGGATTCGTTTCGGTTTGTTGTGCGGTGTCCTGCTACATTTTCAACAGTGGTTTGAAGATTAGGGCGCTTTTATTCACCAGACATTATTTTAAGACTATTGAATCAATTGGGGCAAATAACGAGGCATTGACAGGACGATTATAAAGAAAAATACCAGACCCATCCTCCAAAACCAGCTCATCAAACTTCGCATGATTCAGTGGTTATGTGCTCTATAACTACATATAATTGACTTGACATCCTTAAAACTGTTTTATTTGGGGTTTTTTACGTATTTGCCGTTCGCCTGCTTCTTATTTTGTCCCTTCGATCAATCCATCGACCTGGGTTAAACAACTGTTTGTGATTTTCCTGAATCTGGGGGACTGAGGAAGTAATACCTGGCAACCCAGATCAAATTAGCTGAGCCACACAACGGCTGTTAGCAGTTAGCTACCTCTCCGGGATCGTTTGCACAGTCAATACAAAAAGCGGTGTCAGATATACCGTGTGCTTCAGAATTATGTCGGTAAGTACCATTATACAACCATAATCAAGACATAAGTAAATGGTGCAGCATCTGAATGGCGTTACTATAAATTTATAGTTGTATTCACAAATCAGTTTTTCTTAAAGATGGCGGTTAGCATTAGTTAGCTTTGCAACCTAGCCAGCGCTATAATTGCTCTGTGATGAACGTATGAATTACGAACACAGGGGGATTTAGCTGATCTAGCTAGCGTGTTGGATAACTGGCTGTTTATTTTGTTCGACTACGGATTTCCTAATAATGGGCAACACGTCTGTCTGAAAAAAAAAATATATATATGAAATACGCCATACGGTTAAATTCACTGTATGGCGTATTTCAAAGTAGCGCAGCTGAAGAGGATGGTCACAAATAAAAATCAGTCGCAGCTATTTAACAGTTTGAAGACCTGTGAGATGGACTTTAAGACGACTTTGTGCTATTCTTAGGGTATATTGACAGCTTTGTTTTTAGTTTATATGTATTGTAACCACTGGCCCATTAACTAAATTATACCAAATTGTTAGTCTTTACCATCAAGTATTCAAGGATGCCACATGTATGCCAGAGGGTGCTCAAACAATGCTGAGCATCATGAGGCCTATACAAAAGTCAACAAAGACAGAATATGGATTTTTAAAGGCACTGATTTTCCCCAGAAAAACAGTGCAGAAACAAATAAAAATCGGCTAAAACCGAATTGAGTTTACTTTTAATTACATTCCCTCTGCTTACAAGTGGCCTTAAACAATGGGCGAAAAGAGACACAATACATAAAGACTCTCTAAATGAAAAGTTTGTTGAAATGAGGGGTAGATTTCAGGGTATGTGGGTTCACTAGATGTATCCACAAATTCCCAGTATCAGATAATATTTTGTAGGGCTGAACCACACAGATCACTATTGTTAAATCAAGCTGTTATTCCTTTGAGATTTTTTTAAAGTCCCATTGATAAATGGTCATAACAGCTTACTGTAACTCAAAGCAGTGACTTTAAACTGCCTGTCCTAAAAGTATCAAATCAATGACATATTCCACAATGATGTGAGGTATGGTAACACAAGCAACACTTTGCATATATAAAGTTATTAGTCAAATGTATGTTATCATTGCATTAAAAAGAAACTTAGTTACTGGAGCTTATTTACCAAGCACTTACAAAATTGGTGTGTATTTGACATGGTGAGGATTGTTACAATGTCATCAAAGAAAATGACACAAGGAATAAGTCCATAGTAATTAAATAATTAATTCAGTGATGTTAAAATACAAGTTCTGCATAGTGCTGTGGGACAAAATATGTTTTTAGTTAAAATCGCCTTGATTTAACATCAGTTCAAATCTTTAGGTTTTATTTCAAGGTTTACCAATGGGCAAAGAGCTGGTGTTATGAATGGTTCACACTACCTTTGGACATGTATACAACTAGCACATTACAACTTGTGCATATTGCACCACATTGATTTGCTGTTGACGGTTTTTCTCATATCCATTTTTTCTAGGCAAGTGACAACGACTCGGTCGACTTGACCAGAACGGGCTCCCCAGTTCATCACAGAAAAAAACACAGCATGGAGTCAGCCAGATCTCCCAGAAGCTCCAAACACCACCATTCACGGTCAAGGTCACGCTCCAGGGACAGAAAACGTTAGTATTCAGTAACAGCACGCAGACAATGCTGAAAATGTCAGAAAAATCTGGGCCACAGTATATCATAAATATAAAGCATAAAATACTCCATACAGTAGCTTTAATGTATGTTTGTCCAAATAAGCAAGTTCCCAGCCTTGTTTTTTCCCCCATGCATTTGCCAAAAGGTTAATTTTGAAACTTATATTTATCAGCACTTTGCTTTCTGCTGTTTCCAGGTGACAGAAAATACAGACGGAGTCGTAGCAGGAGCAAAGAGGTAATTGATAAATTAATTTCTATGGTTAGAAGCACATTTGTTGTGATTTAGAAGGCCTTAAGTTATAGTCCTTGTTAGTTTTAGGCTGAGGTGAGTATGTTTCATTAGGTTTAATATGCTACAGTAACCAAAATTAAGAATGAAAGCAATAGATGGAGATGGGCTTACTCATATGGAAAGGGTCCTTTTTTTTACCCTCCATATGCAGACATGTCTCAAAGGAAGCGTTCATCCTTGGATATCTGTCATTATTTGTAACCATGTTAAATGGTGAAGAGTAGTTTTTTTTTTCCTTTTATTTTTTGTTAAATCCTGTGTGTAGATCACATGATAACATTTCTACAATAAATCATACTCAGCGTGCTAATGCACGAAGAGACTGAACAGAAGACCCTGCTGACATAGCAAAATAATATGTCTACTACTGGGACAGGTAACTATCTGCCATTCAAACTCACATTTGTCTCACACTATTAGTAGAAAAAATGGAATTAACTCTTGTATCTCTTGCAGTTAGGGATGGGCATAAGTAATCTAATGACACTTTCAATGGATCTTAGTGGAATATCATGGTGTTCTTTCCAAAGCCTGTGCAAATTGCAGTTTTGCCTGTTTGAATAATTTGTCTGTGTAACGAGTAACAATTACTGTCTGAACCATGTTCACATGAGATGAACGAGCTGTGACTCTGCTTCAAGATAATTTGACTAAAGATGTAGAATAGGCAAATTAAACTTGGCAACAAAGTACATTTTAGAAATGCTCATTTTTAATTTAAGAATTGTATCAGTGTTTTAAAAAGTACATTACATGCCCATCCCTTCTACCTTTCAGTGGGTTCCAATTCAAAGCATTTAGGTAATATTGAGTTGTTGATGTTGCTAAACTGACAAGTCACATTTAAGTTTTTTTTTTTTCCCTCAGAATCAGATCAAAAGGTTTGCATGCACACTGTTGAAACATGTGAGGTTCCAAACATGCTGGTTTGATTAATTCCTATCATATATTGAAATTATGCAGTTGAATTTGTCCATGCCACAGATATGCCCACAGTTGCAATCATGTTCTGAGAATGACAGTCTGTAAATGTTATGAAACTGGATTTGAAATGACAAGGTTTCTCTTTTCTTTTTTTAAACTTTAAAATTTATTACATACCATCTGCTGTACGCCATGGTACTAACTCTTTTTGTTGCACTATTTTCCTGAAAGAGACAACTTCTTCTTAAAACAGGCACGAAAGAGGGACTCGGAGAAGTCATCAAAATCACACAGAAAAACAGATGAGCAGCAAGAGCAAGAGAGACTTTCAGCCGAGAATGGAGAGGAGCGCTCCAGACGCAAAGACAGGAGGCCCTCCAAGGGCCGGAGCTTGTCCAGGTCACACTCACGAGAGAGGTTAGTCTGGTCAAAAAAACTGTGTGAAGAAATATATTAAGCATTTTTATTCTGTTTTGTTTAATGATAGAGATAAAAGTTTGTATCAAGGGTTTGGTATTGTTTCTGGATGCATTGCTTTGGATAGAACAAGTGAAGCCCCACAAATAACACTTAGCAATAGCACTTTAATTCCTTTCAGTAATTTATTTGATTGATATTGATGGATGTTGTTACTTTCAGGCGGCATCACAGCAAAAGCAGGGACAAACGGCGATCACTGTCACGCAGCCGGGACAGGAAGAAGAAGGCTAGGTCTCGCTCAGGTTCAAGGACCAAACACCATCATCATAGCAGAAGTCGCAGTAAGAGCAGGTGGGCTTAACTGATATAAGTGTTGTTTAAGTGTATTTGAACTTTTGTCCTCCATGTTGGCCGTTTTACACATCACTAACAGTATGTTCATTGAATTATTCGGGCTGTTCCACCAGGGAGCGAAAGAAAAAGAGTGAGAAAGTGCGCAGAAAGAGTCGAAGCAGGTCTGTTAATTCGCCTGCCTTCCGAGGCCGAAACACTGCTATGGATGCACAAGAGGCCCTGGCCAGAAGGTAACGCAGCAGCTTACTGGGCATTAACAGTGTAGATGGCAGGTCATACTGAGGGAATTTCATTACATCTGGCACAAACGTCCACTTAGACTCAACAATAAATTGATGAATTTGATCAAAGGTCAAGGTCAAACCTCACAAAACATGTTTTGGGCTGTAACTCAAGAATTCATACACTAATTATGAAAAAAATACATCCAGTAGCTTTTATTACATATAAGTCTGGACAGACATGGATGTAAACTGCAACTTGACTAGTTGGCAGAGGCAAACAACCGCGAGGCAGCCATTCTAGTGTAAATGAGCTGAGTAAAAGGATCTTCACTCTTTTTCTTTCCAGGCTGGAGAGAGCCAAGAAACTACAGGAGCAGAAGGAGAAGGAAATGTTGGAGAAGCAGCAGCAGCAACAGCAGGAGATAGCTGCAGGTGAGAAGTGCTTATTGTACCAGGTTTGAAGGCCTTGATGAGTCAAATCTGCATTCAGTTATTCATGCCAGTCTGTGTATTTTGTCTCCAGTAGCTGCCCCTATCGCAGCAGCAGCTGCTGCTGCAGCCGCTGCCTCAAACCCTGCCCTCAATGTGGCAGCCCTCCTGGCCTCTGGGACGCAGGTCACGCCTCAGATTGCCATGGCAGCACAGATGGCAGCTCTTCAAGCAAAAACTCTGGCAGAGACTGGTATTGCTGTGCCCAGCTACTACAACCCATCCGCGGTAAACCCCATGAAGTTTGCAGAGCAGGAGAAAAAGAGAAAAAAGCTATGGCAGGGAAAGAAGGATGGGGTAAGATTTGATTATGCTATTGTTACTTATTTATCCACCAATGCTATGCATGTCCAGCTTTACCTCCTCAAACGGTCTTAACAGCCTCTTGAAAATATATACTCTAGAAATAAGGATGTATTTTTTGTTTTTAAGGACAAGTCCCAAACAGCTGAGTTGTGGGAGAAGCTAAACTTTGGAAACAAGGACCAAAATGTTAAATTTCGCAAACTAATGGGCATTAAAGTAAGTATAATTATTTTACTTAACCTTTGTGTTTGATACTTCAGTTAAACCTTAAAGCATAACTTTCAGCTCTCCAGCCTGAAACCTCACAGAGTTAAATTGAATTTGCTGTCTGTGCAGGGAGATGATGAGGCAGAAGCTTCCAAACCACTTAACGACGACGGCTTGAAGACGCTTCAAAAACAGGAGGAGATGTTTCGGAACCTCGACGTTCAGTACGAGATGGCTCGGTCTCAGACGCACACCCAGAGGGGAATGGGCCTTGGCTTCTCCTCCTCGTTCTCTCGTGGAATGGATTCTATCTAGTGCCAAACCTTGACTGTCAGTGCCACTCATTGGATCACATAGGACTACCAGTTCATCGCTAGCCTTCAAGCTTGCATGGATGTTGCTCTGAATCTGTAATTTATTTATAGACAAACATCTCACTTATTGGAACATTTTAATGTAAATAGTCAGATGCTGAGTTTGTCTCAGTGCTGATTAATCTGTACATCTTTGGAAGAGGAAGCATCAGTTTGACTGATTGATGCTGTTAAAAAATAGATATTTGTTTTGAATAATGTGATAGCTTTTTTTTTTAACTCAAATATATATTGATATGTGATTGAACATAAACTAAATATAATGTGGTTCAAGTGAACACTGTTTACATCCATTTAGCAAAAGGCATCTGAAGTCACTGTCATTATCAGAGTCCCCTTAGTTTCATTTCTCCTGATTAGGAAAAACAAAACAGTGGGATATGATATATATTGTCTTGAGGATTGCCATGGATACAGATGGACCTGAGACAAGAAATCACATATTTCAAATATTCTTGAAATAAATTAGTTTTTGTGTTGAATAAGGCTCTTCATACCTCACCTCAATTTTTTTTTATTTCATGTGGTATGTATGTTGATTATTACACTGTGGTTCAAATAAAATTAGCGCTGTTACAAGGGCTAGATGTTGAGGAAAAAAATTCATGTCAAAATGTTTTTGTAACTTCAATATATATTTCAGTATAGCAAATGGAGGGGCAAAATTATTACGAATCAAACTCACGTCGAGTTAAATTAATTGTGGTTAACTGTTATTCATTACATTGTACATTTGTTAAACTATATAAAATGATAATATCAAAATATATTTTAACTGAAAGCTGAAAAGCAATACTGAATCGTCACCCAGCCCTACTTGTTACCAAACCTGAGTGAAACTGTGTGCAGCAGAAACTGTGTGCAGCAGAAACTGCTGACTGTCCAAAAGAAGAAAGTACAACTTAACATACAAAATAGACATTTATTTTAATACTGGAAGTTGTTGAGCTAAATTGCAGGTCTTTCTGATAATGCCCACGTGGAAATCCAGTCTCATTTACATATTAGACTGGAGTACAGCACATGAGCCACACCAGTGATGAGGTTGTGGTTTGCAAACTCGAGGATAAGGAGCAGGATCGGGTATTCGCTGTGTCTCTTCTCCAGGTTGGACTCCTCACTTAAGCCCATCCAGTGAAGCAGCAGTGTTTGCATGGCCTCTGGGAATAGTTCTGTGGCTAGTTCCTCAGCAGGTGGCAAGTCACTTATTCGCTCAATATGCTGAACTTTAAAGCCCTCCACTTTTTGACTAATGCTACTGTTGGCTGCGTGAAACTGCTGGCCCAGCCATCGCCCTATACAACTAAGCAGGGAACTTGAATACACAGAGCCCCAGTCCTTGGCCTTTAGGAGGGTTAACACAGTTTGCGTCACATCCTTTTCTTCTAAAGTTCCATTTATGTACTGATCAATGTTCTCCAACAGCAGCAAGACAGTTTCCAGTTGTTCTGTGTGGCTTCGATTCTCTGAGCAGAGTCTGTCATCCAAGCTGTGCAATTTCTGTCTCACTGTGGATAAAACTGCTTGGCTTTGCTCAGTTTGCAAGCTCTGAAAAGAACAATAATCATGATCTGCTGATGTGTCACCTGTGTCAGTGCCGCATTCGTCCACCAATTCCCCGCCAACCTGGCAATGCTGAGGTTGCGACATTTCATTTCTTGATTCTGTATCACGCACGCTGCCGGATACTGCAAAGTCGAGCTGCACGCTGAGGCTGTAACTGGCATTCAGAGGGCTGTCATTTATCTGTGATTTCCAAACATCCTTACAGGGGAAAGACCAAAAATATATCAGAAGATCATATATAAAGAAAACTACATCATGCAGAGACATACATACATATTAATGTGAACGGTACTGTACCTGGAAGTTCTCCAGCACAGCAAGCTGCTCTGGCTTACTGTACATTTCAAAGGCTACTCGAAAAAGTCCTTGAACGCTGTAGAACCAGAGGCTGTTATTTGCAGTAGGTACCTTAAGCCCATGAAACCTGAAGGCTGCAACAAATCAGTCAGTCAGTGTATGTATGTGCTTTGGGGCAAGTCAGCGTTAAGTCACAGTGTTTTGTCTGGTACTTTTTTTTACCTGAGGAAAATTGTACTTTTGTAGCCAGTCCTTTCTTGGCAAACTTGGCGTGGTACCTGGGATGGTTCTCTGTGCGGATATCAGTGCTGGAGAAGACATCGGCTCCTAAATACAGAGGAATCACTGGACCCTGAAACAGAGATGAATTGTTAGGCCACCTCCCTATGAAGTCGTCCATTAGGATGTGAAAATGGGAAAACGGAGTTTGATGATATAAATAATTTTTAAAGTGTGTGACTGACTCATTTGGTCCCTGCTGGCTGTAGCTGTGATGATGATGATGATGGTCACTAACATCTTCGAGCCTGCAGTGGCACTCACCTTGTGGGGACACACTGTCAGCCTGAACGAGGTCAGGTCCACCAAGTAAATGAAGCGAATTTTCCGTGAGCCCACGACCCATTGCGGTAAGTTTAAGTGGATAGTTGAGCAACTTGACATTGCTGGAAGCAAATGAAGCTTCCCAGTCAGTCACTACTGTGTCTTGTCCAGTGGAAAGACTCGATACTTTTACTTGAATGCAGTAAACGAAAGTGAAGAACTCAAACGGCTGCCACAAACCGCACAGGATTAACGGAGGACAAACATTGGAACTGGAGTATTTTAGGCCCTCAGTGATGTCTTACAGACCTAGAACCGGCCTGAGTATGGTTGGAGAGGACGTGGTCAGAAATTTAAGTAAAAGAACTAAAAACACGCTGCGCTACGTAAATATAATCAGGAAAATGTGCTCAAATTATCAAAAGTAAAAGTGCTTAATGAGGAAAAAATGTCCGGTATGATTGTCTATCATCTGATTATCATTACTAATAAATCAATAAGTATACAAAATGCCAAGTAGTTAGTTGAGGTGGAGCTGATATTTAATAGTTTTATGTATCTTCTCAATTAATCAATTTGATTGTTTGGTTTGTACAATTTCAGAAAATAGGGACAATTTCTCAGTGTTTGTTATGTCCAATCAGCAATTCAAACCTCACAATCATTAAACATAATTTAAGTTATTAAATAGCCATTATAACCATGAACACAACAATTATCAATATAGTTGCCAATTAATTTTCTGTTCATCGGTTCAACTCTATTTGTATTGTTAGGTAGAGTCCATAACAAAACATCATATCATAAGGTCTTCATGTGTTAGATCTTAATCTGAAAAAGTAACTATATAGCTGATCAATGCAGTGGGCTTATATTTGCCACTGAAAGCTGGTGAAGTAGAACTAGCATGAAAAGAAACTACTCAAGTATATCAAATTTGTACTAAAATATTTCCACCATTTTACACCAAAGCATGAGCATGAAAGCTCAGCTGAAATCTAAACTTTAACAACCGTATAATGTAATAACCCTAATGAAATTTAGCCATTAAATTGCTGTGTGGTCCTCTTCATGATGTTTGCTTCATGTGCAACCTACGAAAAGATCCTTCCCTCCTTTTCTTGTACGATTTATGTGACCTGTAGTACAACAGTGTGGGCTAAGAAAACCCAATCCCTCCTCGCCCAACCATGTTTATATCTCCTGACCACGTGACATGAGTAGGACCAATGAATACGAAATGTAGTCGCTTTGACCTCTGAACTCCAGTCCCTACGCCACAGAGTTGGCTAAAAATGGCTGAGGTTGATTTCGGGGATAGTGAGCTCTTTCAGCAGCTTGATGACTCCGCGCCGCTGGTACCGACGCACATTCGCTTCACAGATGATGAGGAAACCCAGGAGGAGACGAGCCAGCTTCGGAGCAGGCTGGAGGAGTGTGATGAGTACATCCAGAGACTCACTGAGGAGAATATCCTTATGCTCGGTGTATGCTAGCACTGTGGATGTAGCACTAGCTATGGGTCTCCTGTCACCGCGAGCCTCTTGTATGTGTAACCGACATATCTAATGAATGGTTTTTATTTTTTTTGAAGGCTTTTTCTCTGTTTCCTTAACTCGTAGACCACATAAATGTTTAAGAAGGAAACTGAACATCCTGACACGGCCGAGGTAATGGGCTGACACTTGGTATTGCGGAGTGCAAGTAAAATGAACGACACAATTCACCCACTAAACAAGGCTAATTTTCCTCTGACTTTACAGCGGCATCACAATTAAAGATGTCAACATCGACGGGCCGCTTCTTCAAATCCTTTACACGAACAACAGTGTTTCAAAGTGAGCAATGTTTTCTTATTCGTAACTGAGCTAACTGCAAACCTGTGGTTTGCATAGTGAGTTTTTTCCCGTCTGTCTTGGTTGTAAAGCTGAAATGGTAGAAATAGTTTAAATAATGTTAATGTCAGTAGTAAAACATTTCGGTTTGATTGAACATGTTTAGTTTTTATAATCTTAAATTACATCTTATAAATGACCTTGCTGAGTGTGTGCGTGCCTCACCACAAATTTGTTACTGAAACACTATGTTAGGAATCATGAAGAAAAAAACAAACAACAATAATTAATGTCTCCCCTTTAGGCAGTGTCGCCAAGAAATTGAAGACTGCATCTGCAGTGTGATTCTGAAGCACCAGAAACCGGGCCATGAAAAGAAAAAATCCTCCTCTCTCATGAAACCTCAGGTATTTACACAGAATGTACATTATTGTGATTAATATTCATACAGTTATGATTTTGGTAAGAAAGAAACATTTTCTTCCTTCTGTACAGAATTCAGCTTTTGCTCTGGATGAAGATCCGCTGAAGCCATCTTCCAGTAGTGTAAAAACAGCAACAGAAGCCTTTAAAGTGAGTGTTTACTGGTATTCTTTGTGGTTTGCATATTGCACATTTTCTTGGCCCACTGGGAAAAAATGGCTTGGTTTTATATAGTGAACATGTTATACTGGCATATCGTAAATGATGTTCTCATTTTTCTGTTTTAGGTGGTCGGAAGTGTCTTATATTTCACTGCTTTCAGTGTTGATAAACTTGGACAGCCTCTGGTCAGTGAAAACCCCCAGATGACAGATGGATGGGACATTCCAACGTATCTTTTACGTAGATGTTTTTTTGTTTTTTAAATCTATGTTCTTATTTTGAAATGGGCAGCACTTAAGCAGGACTTGAGATAATCAGATAAGTTTTATCACAGCACGGTCAAATGGAATATAATTTCCTGAATTGTTGCAAAGCTATCACCAGGTTTTCAACCAAGTTGTCGGAACAGATGGACAGGAAATTGAAATGAAAGACAAAAGGTACAACCTATTAATGGAGGCTTTATTTAGTGCCCATCTTCTGTTTACAACTTGCTTTGTTTAGTTGCCATGTAGCATATTACTGTATAATCAGTCCATTATTGATCTGTTCATTCTAGACCCAAGTCCATGTGTTTCAACTGCGGTTCCAGCAGTCATCAGCTGAGAGACTGTCCAAAGGTATGAATATTTCATTAATTTGGCATGAACTGAAGTTAAACACGGAAGCAGAGTCAGAACTTGATTTACTACATTTATTCGTTGTTACATCCCTAGCCTAAAGACATGGCTGCAATTAATGAGAGAAGAAAGGAGTTCAATCAAAACAACAACCAGGCCATGCAGAGTAACCAACGATACCATGCCGATGAAGTGGAGGAGCGGTTTGCCAAATACAAGCCTGGAGTCATGAGGTAGGATTGTTACTTTGTACACAATAGAAACAAATGTCATATGACCACATGCAATATCTACTGGAGCAAGTAAAATGAAATCTTGGTTATTGAATGTTTTTCACTGTGTTGTGCTTTTAAACAGTGAGGAGCTGTTGACAGCACTGGGAATTGATGGCAGCACCCTCCCTCCTCTGATTTATCGCATGAGGCAGCTAGGCTACCCACCAGGTTGGCTCAAAGAGGCAGAGATGGAAAACTCTGGCTTAACACTGTATGATGGAAATGGTATGTTTGAAATGAAACTGAAAATTGTTCCCACTGATTTTCATTTGAGCAAACCATATCAAATCATAAGTATGTTTCTGAAATGTACAGATGTTGGGCCTAATCTGTGTTTTTGTTTTGGTTTTGTTTTTTTCTCTTTTGTAGCTTCAAATAATGGCAATATATCAGACAACAGAAATTCGCAAAACATCTCTTATGATGTTTCCAAACTGGTAGATTTCCCAGGCTTCAATGTACCTGCACCAGAGAAAGTGAAAGATGTAAGGCTTACATCATTTTATTTATTTATTTTTTTCCAAATGTGTTGCATGCATTATGTTTTTTCTTGTCTTTAAAATTAACACACTTGATTTATGCAAGTACTGCAGCATGGACTCACTTGGAGCTATGTGTATGTATAAATGATTTTGTATGTGACATCATAAATGCAGTACTCAGGTCAGAAGGTTCTGTGCATTTTGGCAGCAGGGCACTTTAATTGTATGTCTGATACTATTTTGTGTTTTGTTTTTTATTTTTTTTCCCCAACCTCCAGGAGTTCCTGCAGTATAGTTCGATTCCAATGCAGAGTACCCACATGAAGCAAAACTATGCAGCCTACCTGTCCAACAACTTTCCTATGGTAATTATCTTAAAGTCTCTCAATTATCTTCAAGTTCCTCTCAAAGCCAGTAGGCCACACCTCCTTCCTTTCAGATCTCTCATAAGAACTGCTTTAGGATTACTATAACACTATGGTAGAAACAGCACCAATTTCTGTCCCTTTCAGCCCTGAATTCTGCTCTGCTCTGTCCCTTTGAAATTTGAACATGACAGTAGAGTATACTGTAGATAGATGTGTTAAGTTTTCAGAGTGACCAAAAAATCAAAATTAATCCTAAAGAAAATTTCACCACTTTGCTCATGACATCTATACTGTTCAAGGTTATCCTTTCTTAAAATTATGGAAATTTCAGTGTTGGCGTTCTTATCATCCAACACCCATCAGAAGCCATAAAATGTAAATAAACATAGGAACATTAGGAATCCGAAAATTTCTGTCATTCTTACACACCTCCTTTATCCACTTGGAGGATTGTGGATTTAGTGTGTATGATGGGTGGCCTCAGTCTGCCTTTGCTTTGCTTTATATAAAAACAGTCCACGCTGTCCACATGCAGTGCACACAGTCCTCTCTGTCACCTCCAGCCTCTGTATTTTTATATTGATACACTTTATCGGATCCTTTACATATTGTCTCATTCAACATGTCATTCTTCCTTGCCAACAGCCTGGTGCCACCAGCAACAAGAGGCGCCATGAACCTGACTCATCTCCACAGCTAAGGAAGAAGAATCGGCCCAGTCCTGATCACAACTCAGACAGGAGCTCAGATATGGACATTGAATCAGGTAACTGTTTATTTTGGTCACTTTTTCCAGCAGGCACATCATGTGCCTTAAATGTCCAGAACACAAAGATATGTTTTAACAGTAATCTGTCATTTTCGTGATCTTAATCTCAATATCTAGTGATCTTTTGTTCTAATGACTTGATATGTAAAATACTGTTTTTTTTTTTGGTTATTTTAATTCTAATATTTGAATTAGCTGCCTCTTTGTTTGGTAGTTTTTAATCTTTTGGTGACTTCATTCATGTCCTCTCCCAGATCCAGGCATACATTATCATAATCGTGGATCAGGTGACTTTCAGTTCCAACCACCACTGCCCCCTGGCTCTCCCTGCTTCAGTTCACCTCCTCCTTTACCCCTTGGTACTCCACCTGCTACACCCACTCCCCCACCTCTCCCTAAAGGTACACCTCCTCCCACACCCACCAATGGCTCTCCCGCTCTGCAAGGGCAGAGCTGGATAGTAGTTGATGAGACTGTGGAGGGAGCAGAGGATGACCTGACACTGGAGGAACTGGAGGAGCAGCAGAGGCTGATTTGGGCAGCTCTAGAAAATGCTGACACTGCCACAAATAGTGACTGTGAGACACCTGCAATGGGAACACCTGTACCCAGTTCACCCAGTGTGTCCACGCCTGCACATATTGAGACAGAAACGGAAGAGGCTGAGGAAGCAATGGACACAATGAGACCTGCAGAAACTTGCCATAGCAGTAAAAATCAGATTTGCCCTCAGAGCCCTGGACCGATTAAAGTTGAGGAAGACAGCCCTCAGAGTCCTGAAACAGTCAAATCCCAAGACGATAGCCCTCAGAGTCCCGGTCCAGTCAAATGCCATGATGACAGCCCACAAAGTCCTGATCCAGTCAAATCCCAGGAAGACAACCCACAGAGCCCTGATCCAGCTTTCTCTAGTGGGGGTACTAGAGATTGTGCTTCTCCTAAGCATGTTGAGAAGATAACAGCTGTTCCTCATCGGAGCAGGTTTGCAGCTGGCATTGTTCCATTTGAAGATACACCAGAATTCACTGAAGTTGCTGAAGCCACAGGGACATACCTTAGGATCAGAGACTTACTTAAAAGTTCCCCTCGAAATTTGGCAAAGAAAAAATAATAACAATGTCTTGATGTGGAAAACACAAGGATTCATGGATATTTTTTAATAGCAAAAACTTCAATTTTCATTTTCATCTCCATCCTAGCAAGCATTTTTTTAGCTGTTTGTTATGTTATATTTTTTTTTACCAAAGTGAATGTCTATGCTGTATATACATTTGATCTGTAAGCATACAGTAAGGGAGGGGCAGTTTGGGATGATGCAGCAGTGATGGTTTGAAGGTTTGGAGTAAAAAGTCTCTGATTTTTTGGAGTAGTAGTGTTACTTGGCCTGTTGGTTTTATTGTAAAATTTGTAAAATAGCCATTTCCCGATCTGTCTTAATTTTCATATCCTGTTGTTTAAATGGCTTTTTCTATTTTTGTTCCCCATGAATTGCTCTAAAATCATAAAGTAAACCTTCTGGAATCTGCTTCAGTGCTTTATTCCATTCATTCATTTTTACCTAGATGTGGGTTTGATTTCATTTTGCTTTATGTTGGTGTGACTGAACAAGTTTACACTCTATTGCTGTAATCAGTTCACTTTCTGATTTTAATGAACATTGACAATTAAATTGCAAATAACTTAAACTCTTTCTCTATTATACAATTCATCAAATAGATTCGTATCAGAGCTGAAATTAACTTAATTTCCCCTTTTCAAACTAATCTCTAGGCAAAAATGTCATAAATTGTTCAAATCTAGATTTAAAATAACTTTAAAAGAGCAATATAATGTTGTTATTGTTTATACAGTTTCAAAGTCAAGAGAATTTCCCAATATAGTGAATGTCAGTTGTGTTTCTTATGACTGCTCAGTCCATCTTTCAAACTATTAATACATACAGTGCCCTCCAACACGCCCATGCATATAGAATACTTGCCGTTAGATTTGTAAATGACTTGCACATATATGCTTACTGAATACTAACACACACCTACATACATATTTATGCAAATATACATGCACACACAAGCACATATATGTCTGGGTGTACAGAATCTCCAGAGAATGACAATGACTTAGCCTCTTGCAGATTCATGTGAAATGGACTAACTACAGTCATGCCTTTTGTTATAATTCTAATCCTGCAATAGGCTCAGGATTTTAAATTATGTTTACATACTGTCTGACCTATCTTGGAATTCAGATATGTTTTTCCCCATTGTTTTGCTGAATTCTGACTTCCAGGTTTTTTTTTTTCAGAATTTAGATCTGATTTTAAAATTCTGGCATTACATTCTTAATTTTAAATCCCTTCTTAAAATTCTGGGGTCAATCAAGCATGTTTTACACAAATCCCAACCTCAAATGTGAATGGGCTTTATTTTTAATTAGAAAAATAATTTATGCTTGATTAATAAAACTGTTTGTTTGACAATATAACTGCTCCATTCTGTAAAGCTGCCAAATTTGCCAACCATCTTTATGTGACACTTGATTGTGGCAGTAGTCTTTTTTTCCTCAGGGAATTTGTTTGCTCTCTCAAACGTGAGGGAGTGCTCCATCACACTCAACATATGATCTTTGGTCGGCACCTACTTGCCTACCGTTGACGTTACTCTCGGCCGTTGGACACACGGCTCGTACGCTGGGTTGTGCCTTATGGAACGCAGTAGTCGTCGTGGTTTCTCACTTAGCTTGTTAGCTGTGTAATCCCCCCCCCCCCCTCCAGAAGACGAAGGCTGTACAGAAACATATCAGGTCAGTATTAGCTCACGCCGAAGTCACGTATTTCCGTAAACTTCCGTGTCCTATTGCTACTGATAAACCAGGAAACTAAACACTGCTGTTAGATGAAAGTTGCTCAGGTAGCGTAGATGTTACTTCAGGTGTTAGTTCAGCTAGCTAGCTAACCAGCCCTTCTCTTGGTCCTGACCGGCTCGCGGTATTGCTCGGGCCTCACTGCTAACGTTTCTTAGCAACTAATCACGTCTGTTCTTATCGTGGTAGCACACTGTGATTCATTTAAGTCGAAGGGGTGACAGCACAGTCAACCGACTGCTCATTACAACAACATTATACAGCGAGCTATCTTTTGCAGGTGATCTAATCTGTAACAATTTGTTATGACGACTCTCAACTTGTAGCAGCAGTGTGCCCTACTGGAGCTTCGGTGACATTGCGGAGACTTTTGGACTTAGGGTATTTGCTTCAGTCGCTAAGCTCATGACCGTGGACAGTTAGTGGGTTATTTGGATGTTTGAACATGTGGAAGTAGTTACCGTTAGAACTTACGATAAACCGGATATTATCTCACCAGAGACGTAGAATTAGCTGATAAGGTAAGTTAGCTGACATGGTATTTTTCTTACAGGCTCCACTGTTACTAGACGTGCCACCTCATCGACAGCTCTCAATCCGTTAGCTACTGATAAAGGTGACAAGGCGGGGTAAGGTTTACAGGCCAAGTCGTTGACCAGTCCTCGGGGTAACTTGCTTATAACAGTTCAGGCAAACCATGTCATATGTCAGTGAGGCAACTGCGGAGTCTCTGCATCAGACAGTTTTGTCTTTCGAAGGTATGACCTAGGCTTTTTTCTGATTAAGCCCTTCTGTTTCAGCCAAAGCAGTTTAGCTTGTCTGGACTGACATGACTAAAGCTGGATAACCTGAAACTCTGACACTACTGCGTTTGTATTTCTGATAGTTTTTGAACTTCACAATATGGAATTTAAGTATATGTGAAAGAATGGCTTACATTTGTGAGGATGTCAGATTAACTGGTCACTTTGTAGGAATGTCATACATGCTTTATATTAGATCATTTCAGCCAACTGGAGTGGAGCCTATTTTGTGTGATATTACAGTACCTGTGGGCAGTATGGACATCCTCCATTAGTTTTGAAAGGTCTGGATATATGTGTGTCTCAGTAATGCCTGGGCACAACTATAAGAGCCAGAATCTCTGTAGGGCAGGGCTGCATTGATATAAACTGGCTGCACGGTAGGTGTAATGCCTGCTTTTAGACGATTAAGGTTGTTAACTTAAAAACAGGTGAATCTGTATGGACAGACACTGAGGACACAGGATGCTTCTGGCTCTCATTCTGTGTTTATGTCCTGTTAGTGATTTTCTACACCTTCCTCTGTCAGTGCTAGCAGGGGCCTACATAATCATCCCAGCAGATGTTTCCTCAAAAAGGAAGAACCAGAGCTTGCCTTGGCCTTGTGATGTAAGAATATAGGTTGCGTCATTGAATGCACACCTCTGAGGACATAAAGGTGTACTTTCTTTTGGTGGAAACTATTTGTGAGTTTACTGCATCAGGCTCACAGCTCTCATAAAAATTTGTCCTGCTTCCTCCCTGTGTGAAGCAGAAATTAAGTGGGATGCCTCGATGGCTAGAACTTTAGACTGTTGTAAAGACAATGTGGAATAAAGCCCACTGGCTTGTTTACCCAGTGACACCCTCTCATCATTTAAAAATGCTTGGGAGGACAAGTTGTTACTGTTATTGGAAAACATCAAAGAAAATTTAGCTTACATCTGTATCATATGTGGTTTTGCACTTATAGTCAGCAAGATGTACCATACTCTGTCAGTCACTTAACTATGTCGCAGTATAATGAAGATATTCAAATGCAGATTGATTTTGTTTTATTCCATAGGATTTTTTTTCTTGCATGCTTTTATTGATGAAAGACAGTGAAATATTCACAAAGTATCAGTGTACTGTTTATAACCATTGCCTGGACAGGATGGTAACCTCTGACATTATGAATATGGAAGTGTATTATGTCTGTGCGGTCATTTGTGAAGTAGGCTAAATCTCACTTCTGTTTTATAGGCTCCATCTACCCGTTTCTATTTATTTATTTACATCAGATAAAACATGAAACTAGACAACAAGGGATCTGAGTATAGCTTAGTAGTGAAGTTGAGTTTAATTAGGAATTTTACATTTAAATTCATCAGTAGATTATTTCCCTTAAACCTATGCAAAACATAGGCATCTGGCTTTCTTTCAAGCTACAGATTAGAGTGAGAGTCAGTGGCAAAAGATTAACATTACTGCAGTGGGAAATTCTCCAGACTAAGTGGATCATTTTCAGCTGACTGCATCAGCTCACCAATCAGAGCTGAAACATCCTCTGTTAATGCTCACAAGACAGTTCTACCAAAGCTTGATGGTATTCTAATTTAACATCTTTCTGACGTTTAACCTTTTGCTGTAACGTTGTGCCATATAATATATATGATTTTTAATTTCCACCATGCAGTCTTCAGCCATTGAAGGTACTTTCTTTCTCTGGCCTCCTCTTAACCTGAGGGCACTAATCATTTAAAGGCACAGCAGGGGAAAACTGGAACACTGTGTTTGAACTGGGTCGTGATGGCCACCCTTCATTCTCTGCTGAGAAATATCTTGGAGTGTGTGTGAGAGTGTTTCATCTGGGTTGTTTTGGTGAACCTACATACTGTAGCTCTTAGGTTCTTTCAGGAATGAGAGGTATGTTTGCGTGACACTGTTGAACAAGTTCTATATTAAATTTCTACCCAGTTTGAGGTCAAGTGTCTCAGCTGACTTAAAATGGACTCAGAACATTTTGACTTTGCAGGGGAAGCAAGACGGCACCCTGACATATTGTCATGGGTTTGCTGATTTTGTATTTTATAGGTTTATTTCACTGTAAAGAAAATTTAAATATAAAATAAAGTAAAATAAAATAAAATAAAGAAATCAAGTACCCCTAAGAATATTCCAAACATTTTTTGTTATGTTGGTCTAAAGGATCCTGCAAGCATTTGCAATCAAAAACTTGTTCTAATGGGTATAATGAAACTATGTTCTTGACATTCATATACTGTACTGTTCTGCTAATAATTATAGTCATTCACCATTAGTCCCGAAAAAGTAAGGTTCCTGTTCTCACATATATGGTTTTAAAGAAAATTCCAAGTAGAGCTCCTAGTGAACTCTACATCTGTCTGAAAGATGGTGTTCTATAACAGGCAGGTGGACAGTACATGTAATCAAATAATAAAACTCAAAATATTTGAAACCCCTTTGGTAACAGTTGCATACACATTGTCCTAACATAATTTATTTATTTGCTAGTCACATGCTTATCACCAAAAGTAAGACTGTGGCTGTGGTGGAAGTATGCTTGTACGGGTGCTCATGATAACTAGACATGTGCAGGTACTGATGATAACTGTGGAGTAATTGTTGGGTCTCGTTATTGACAAAGCATCTCATCCTTGCTTTAGGTCGCTTGTGTGTAGTTTATACTGAGCTGTAACTGCACTGTAGCTTTCACTACTTTGACTGTGGTCACAGTCAAGTGTCAGAGAAAAGATCATGTTGGTGTGATGCAGCTCTCTTCGGAAAGAGGCTGTCATGCTACAGACCTGTCAAGTTGAGCTGGAACTCAATTTTTTGTTTGGTTTAATTAACCAAGGCTATAGGTGTATAAAAACTTATCATGATGCCACACTCAGCCATGTTGTCAAACACCTAACAACAAGGAGCCTGTGCTTAAATAGTAGTTGTTCAGTCTGTCAGTTTCTGTGGCAAGGAAATCTGACAAACAGGATAATCTGCCGCTGGTGGTGGTCATGTTTCTACTGTAATCCCATTTTAGAGAAAGCTGCCAACCAGACTTACATGATTTCATTTGCCAGAATGATAGACTGAGTGAGAGAAAGTGTTTGTTGTGCTGTTTCTTTTGTGGTCAAGGTCACACATGATGAGCTTTTCAGAAGATGGCAGCAGCATGGACTATATATTGCCCAGCCTTTGACAGGGTATTTTTAGGTCTAGCTGTGACGTGGTGTGTGCCGAGGACTTGTTGTCATAACAGAAACAAAATGCCTTCATTAACAGACCACCAAAATGAGCATGCCTTAAAGGCATATCTGTCCTTGCTATTTTTCAGTTTAATCAAAGTAAATAATCACTCTCAGCAAATAGTATATTTACCTAAATGATTAATCCATTTGATTAAATAATTAAGTTTCTGATTAATTAGCAATCAGAGGGACTTTGAGTGCTTTGTAAAATATATTTGGGTAAGCCAAAAGAAAGTCAAGTAATGTTTCTTTTTTTTCCCTCTCCAAACAGGGTCCTTTTTGTGAGCACCACCATTTGCTCCCTCCTCCCTTTTCCTGGTTGTTATTTTTGTTTAATTTCTTTTTTGTTTTTTTGTTTTTTTTTTTTTTTTTGTTTAATTGATTTTGGTGCGGAGAGAACAACTTCGCCATTGCAGAGCTGCAACCAGTTGTTTTGATGGTCTGGAGTCAGTCTGTACCCACTGACGGACACAAGCCTTGTGGGTCTAACAGATCACAGGAGGAAACATGAGCACAGCCAAGCCCAGTGGGATCAAAGTGCCCAGCAAGATAGCTAGGCCTGGGACAGGAGCCCCCAAGACCAACCCCAGCACAGGTACGAATGTCCTGGTGTCCTGCTTCCTCAGCTTGTGGTGAATATGTGGCAGCTTAGTGTTTGCCCTTGAATGCTCCATAGCCAGGGGTTGTTTGGTTGATACTTGTGGTGCTGGGACACACTTGACTTAATTTCTTGTCCCATTCCAGTAGGACTTGTGATTGTGACATCATGTCACATGTCTCACTGCACTTTCTCTATACTGGTTGACAAATCTGTTTTGAATTGTACTCGTTCCCAGTTTATGTCATGATACAGCTCCTGTGTAGGTGAATAGAGCTTGTATAGGTTCACACAGTAGTTTCTCTTTTGGACTGCAAAGGAGCTAAACAAGGTGGTCTTTTTCCTGGGATGAATAGAAGAGATAAAATAACCGGATAAATGAGACACATTAAGGAGGTGTTTTTTTTGTCACATCTCAAGGGATATGCAGCAGGGTAAACTCTCCCTTGTATTCACTGAATACATTAAACCTTTTTTCTGTATTAAATCACAACTGAAAGTATAGTAAACATCCTTTAAACAGTGAAGCTGGGAGTCTTGTGTTTTCTTAATGTCACTTCAAGGAGAAAGAGAAGTCATGTCTCATAAGAACTGTGGTGGATCTAACCAACCAAAGTTAACTAAATCGGCCTGCGGTATTTCAGACCCTCACTTAAAACATTTAATACTTGCTCAACATAATGACATAAAAAATTATGCCTATATTAAGCTATTGGATATGCAAGTTTGTCTTAATTAATGACTTTATTTGGTGCTTTACTACAACAAAATTGAATGCTTTTTAAAAATCTACATGACTTAGTATGATCTAGTAGTAAGTATTTAAGATCAGTACTCACAAATACTCGGTCACAGTACCTTCATATGGATAGATGATTAATAATGAAATTGAATTGATGTCTCAGTTTTGCCTTGCTAGAGGCAAACATTGCATCTAAAACACTACACACTGTGTGCTACATGATCTTCTCAAAGAATGCTCGGGTAACTCTGTAAAGCTTAGTTTTTTGATGTAGGCATCACAGCTTTTACACTAGTATCTTGCCAAAATGAATGATTTGTGTGAGAACTGTGTTAAAGCCAGCTTTTCAGACATTTAGCCTAGATTTCTCTTGTCACATGGGTTATGGTCAGAGTAGAATTTTGGCGGTTGGAAATCACATTAACATATCAGCTTTAATATTGAGCCTGCAGATTGATTCTTGACTTTGGGAATGCATAACTGTTGTAAGAGATTCTTAACTCAAGGCTAAACTAAAGCTAGTAAGTGATCACATTTCAACATGTATATAGCTTGCAAACTTTGTATTAGCAAACTATAGTATAATTGGTCATCAGATCACATGATGTTTCAATGTTTCGCACACAATGTGTGTCATTTGTCTTTCTTTCACAGGTCAGTTACTCAATGAATTAAAAAAAAAATCCGCTTTTCTTTCCTATTTTAGCAGGAGCTAAAGCTGTTGCGGCCGACAAATCAGCTGCAAGTGCCGGTGGAGGAGATGCCCAAAATGCTGAGGAGAACTTCCAGATTGGGGAGCGGGTATGGGTGAATGGGAACAAGCCAGGCTACATTCAGTTTTTGGGAGAGACACAGTTTGCCCCCGGACAATGGGCAGGGATTGTTCTAGATGAGCCAATTGGGAAGAATGACGGGTCAGTGGCAGGGGTGCGCTACTTCCAGTGCGAAGCCCTGCGAGGTATATTTACCCGCCCATCCAAGTTGTCTCGCACAGAGGGGGAGGCTAATGGGACTCAGACGGCACCCCCCTCCCGTGCTGCGTCACCCACTCCTTCTGTTGGTAGCGTAGCCTCGCACACACCTGCCACAAAATCATCGTTACCCTCAACTACCACGGCAGCCAAGAAGGCTTCCACCGCTACGCCAGCTACACCAGCTACTCCAGCTACGCCTGCTTCCAACCTCACACGCACAAACAGTGAATCTGTCTCCAACCTCTCAGAGACGGGATCGGTCAAGAAGGGGGAAAGGGAGCTGAAGATGGGTGACCGTGTTCTGGTAAAGTTTGTTTCATTATTTAAAAGAAAAAAAACTCTTTTTCTTCTGTGAATATTTCAGTCAAGTGACAGAACTCTAAAATTCAGTCTTTGTGTTTAAATGGCATTAGCATTAGGAAGAACAGTGCTCGTTCAGAGTCACATGGCTCACAGAACCCTATTTGTCAGTGAAGTAATCTCAGAGAAATTAATAAATGAAATGTGGTCTCTTCCACCTCATGTCACCAAATTTTCTGTAGTTCTGATTGTATCTTGATGAGCACCTTCCTTCCTCCTTATAGATTCCCCTTTTTCTCCCTTTCCTCAGCCAGGAGGCTGAGTAACACATTAGGAGGAAAGAGGAAGTGTCACTCGTGCCTGCTTGGCTGCAGAGGAAATGTGCTCCCCATTAGCAAATTTAGCTTCATGTAAAACCTTGCAGCTGCGTGTTGTTGAATAACTGAATGAAGAAGATGTTCAATTTCACACGTTGACAGTTCGGCTACGTTCTGTTCAAAGCTGGCACATGTTTGTTTCTGTTGCTTTGATGGAATTATCTCACTCAGGGTTTATTACCAGGCAAAGCTGATTACTCTTTATGCCTCTCTTACTTGTAGAGGGGATTAAATGATGGCTAATGTAGTATTTTTCTCTCAGGTTGGTGGTACAAAGGCTGGAGTGGTACGTTTCCTGGGAGAAACAGATTTTGCCAAAGGCGAGTGGTGCGGTGTGGAATTGGATGAGCCCTTAGGAAAGAATGACGGGGCAGTGGCAGGCACAAGGTACAAAAGCCACTGCATCCGTAAATAACTAAAAGTTGTTACACTTGTTATCCACATGTATACTATGACTTATTATCATGATTGAATTCAATTATCTGTCCCCAGATATTTTCAGTGCCAACCCAAATATGGCTTATTTGCACCAGTGCACAAAGTAACACGCATTGGCTTCCCTTCGACCACCCCAGCCAAAGCAAAAACAACAGTTCGGAAAGTAGTGGCCACACCATCAGGGCTGAAGAGAAGCCCTAGTGCCTCCTCCATCAGTACCATGAGCTCTGTGGCATCCTCTGTCAGCGCCAAGCCCAGCCGGACAGGCCTGGTGAGACATGGACACACAAGAGTATTTTATTACACAGTTATACACTTGTTTTATGTTTTGCTTATTCACCAGTCTGACCATACTTCTGTTCTGTCTCTCCATAGCTAACAGAGACATCATCAAGGTATAATCGAAAGATTTCAGGCACTACAGCCCTGCAGGAGGCACTGAAGGAGAAGCAGCAACATATTGAACAGCTAATGGCTGAGAGAGACATGGAGAGAGCTGAGGTTGCCAAGGCCACCAGCCATGTTGGAGAGATGGAGCAAGAAATTAGCCTGCTCAGGGATGATCATGAGCAGGTCAGCTCACCCAGTGGTTGATTAGTATCAGTTTGCAGGAACCTCTTGTTGATCCTAGGTTACTCTTAACTGCCATTTATATTGTCATTTATATTCTTTTTTTTTTTGTCCAATATCTGACGTTTTTGTTGAAGATGGAGGCTAAGATGGATCAGTTACGTGCCTTGGTAGAAGCTGCAGACAAAGACAAAGTGGAGATGCTGAATCAGCTAGAGGAGGAGCGTAGGTAAGGATTTCCAGAGTTACAACAAGTCAAAGGTACAGTCACCCATGACAGTATGTCAGTATCTATTATGGGGTTATAATAGATACAGACATATCAGTATCTATGCTTGCCCAAGTTGGCTTATTCTTTCTCTTATACATTATAGTTAATTAGTCCTCCAATTAAGTTGTAACAAAAACAAACCAAAAAAAACAGTAAGATTTTTTTTTTTTCTGTTAAACAGGAAGGTGGAGGACCTTCAGTTCCGTGTAGAAGAAGCTTGCATTACCAAAGGAGACCTAGAGGTAAATGCACAACATAGATCCACGCCATTTTAACGTTTGAAAACAAACCATGGATCACCGCAATAATTTTAAATCAGGCTGCAAAGCAGTCATTTCTATTTTTATTAAACAAAAAGTGGTAGCAATGTTTAACTTGACATTTTTGTTCCACTGATTTACAATCTAGATTTTCCTATTAAGTCAGAAGCAGCAGGCGCTCCAGTCACCTTCTATCCTAGTTCCATCTCAGGATTCCTGTTCACATGAACCTTGTTATTTATCCGTGACAGTAAAGTGATTTAAATTTTTGTTTCTTCTTGGGTACAGGTCCAAAACAATTTAGACTGCACAAGATTATCTGGTATCACTTGTCACAGAGCCGCAGTCAGGTCCAGACAGAGCATTTGCATTATCACTTGTTTGTGTTAGCAGTAGAAACTGCCCACTCTGCAGCCTCAATACGTGTTTGTATGGCCAGTTAGATACTGGCTTCATCTTGCATTAGATGATGTGCCATCAAATACACCCAGTGATGCAGGAGGTATTATGAGGCTTGACGTGGTCACTAAAACTGTCTTGTTAATATTGAGTGTTAGCCACAGGAAGGACTTATTGTGAATAGATAAATTATATGTTTAAGGAACTCTTCACCAGAAAATTTTATAAATGTGTGCTTATTATGGCAAGATAAATTATTCTATTTTTACTAAGGGGTCAGCATTTTGCTTTGTCTGTCACATAATATTTTACAATAATTTAACACAATAGGTTCTGATTACTCATTTTTTTCTTCACAAGTGAGTCATGTTCTCATCCCAAGTTAGGATATGCAGACTAATGGGGCCCAGTGGTATCTCTGTTCACATCTGATCAAAGGATTTGTTATTTATTCCACAGTGTGCTACACAAAGGACCATCTCAATTACCCTGAAGGCATCCAAGCTCAAAATAGATGTTTAAAATGAGGGCTACAGGGTTAGAATACCCCTTTTATCTTCTTTTCAAACATGTATACTAACAGTTTATTACTTACTCACAGCTGTGGATATATTAAAAACTTGCATGCAGCTTGAAATGCACCAACAACAAAAAAAAACCCAAACTCAAAAATGCTTTGTTGACTTCAAGCTGTTGAAGGTGTACTAATGTTGTGCTATAACCCTCAGTGCCTCCCTGTTCAGTGATGTGATGTTATTGCTTCTTCTTCCTTCTCGTCCTCGTCTTTTCATGTTGGTCCAGTGCTCAGCATGGAACCACTGGAAATGCTCCCTTGTCATTCCACTGCCCAGTCACAGACTTGAATTCAGGCTGCCCACCACAACTAAAGGGGAATAACACTCAGCTTAAGAATTCAAATGTAAATTTTATATAACAATACAGTTGCCTGGCTACATTACAGTTTATAACCACTCCACAGATAATGAACAGTAGGTGCGTACAGTGTCTAAGTACATTTTTACATTCAATCCACAGTGAACCTTAAAATATATTTGTTATAGTTCGATAATCACATCCTTCCTTTCTTTATTCATTACCTTCGAGTGTGGTATATCAGTTCATTTTGTCAGACCGTCTAAACTGAAGACCTAATGTTACATAATATGCATAACATTTAAAATTGGTGCTATTCCCCTTTTCAAAATGAAGTTTTAAGTTAATGTACACTAAGTAACAGTGACTAGAAGCACAAAGTTGTGCCAGGAAATGCTTCATTAAGATGCCATAAAACCCTTACTCATAGCAAGAAGTCAAATGGGAATCCTCTCTGTTTCTTGAGCCCCACATGCTTCTGTGTTACTGACTTGATTTCTTTTAAGATGGTCACAAATCCTGCACATGGTGGTCTGATAACTGGTGGTCTCTTATACAGTACTTACATTATACAGTGTGGACAATGGCCTTATCACCAAAGAGAGAAAGCAGTGTGGGTACTAATAATGTTGTAGGGTTTTGTATGAAATCAAGATGTCAATCCTAAATAAGATGAGCAGTAAATCAGATAGTTGGGTCGGTGCAGCACAGAATGGGGTGTAAATGAAAATACAATAAATGCAGAAAAAAATCTTCTGTTGTTAAATTAATATAACAGTTTTACAAAATTAGATATTGTCTGTATGATTTAATGCATTGACTCCCGTGTTACAGAATGAAATATAGGGGCCAGCAAACGGCCATTACTGCTTTCTCTCAATGACATGGCGAAGTCATTTTTATGTAATTTACTTGCTGGCTTGACACACATCATCAAATTTTCTATGTATGATAACAATCAACATGCTTTGTTCACCAGGTGTCAGTTTTGCATGGTTACTTCTAAATTGCCTCATTCTCAACATTCACATACCCCCCTTTTTTTGCTTTCGTGTCGTGTATTTACCACCATCCTTTCACAAAATTCCTTATGTGCAGCTGTTTATGGCACAGCCTGAAAGTTCTGCATGAGGTATCTTCCCATTTCCACTCATTCACCACTTCCCACCTCCACCCAATACCCTTTCCCCCACCCTCACCCCTCTAAATACTCATACACAAAGACACACATGCACACACGCCATCAACATTACCTTTGTCCAAACCCCTCTATCCTCTCTCCTGTCTCCCTCCCTCTCTGTCTGTCTGTGTTGGGCTGGCATGTGATGGTGGCACTGGTGTGTTCTCTTCCTCTCCCCCTTGTTTACTAACAGACGCAGACCAGACTGGAGCATGCCCACATTAAGGAGCTTGAACAGAGCCTGCTCTTTGAAAAGACCAAAGCTGAGAAACTCCAAAGAGAGTTAGAAGACACTAGGGTAATGAATTCTGCTCTGCAGTGCGCTGCGTTGGAAAAGAGGGCCTGGGCCGGGGATAGTGGCCAAAACGTTTGCAAAGGGTACAGAGATGTGCCAAGCAGTAACTAGAGCTTTGCTTTGGATGGGGCTTGTGGTGATTGAATCTCTCAAATGCATTTTTCCAGATTCATAGAAGAAAATAATACTCCTGCTTTGACAGCAAACAAATTCATATAATAAACTAATACATTTATTAAGTTTGTAGGTATGCTCAAATCAGTCCATCCTGCTTAGTTATATTTTCAAATTCTGCATCACATATTGTGGCATTAGCTGCAGATTAATTTTGTAGCCATTTCTGAAATATTAACTTCCCTCACACAAATTGATCCACATAAAGTTCTCTTACAATGAATGGTATACATTTCTGTTACAACTGTCAAACAAAAAACCACATGCATCTTTCAGCTGTCTTGATTGACAGCTCTTTTACTTATACTATTTTTCCAATAAGTTACTCAACCTGAACTCACTCTTGCTTTATTGGTATCACTGCTTAACCAGACAGACAAGCTTCTCCCTCATCCCCTGCTAATCATTTATTATTGATTAGCTCAGTTATCCAATGTTCTGCTTCCCCAGTCCTTCCCAGCATCCATTTGTCCTGCTTATTCGGTGTCCCTTTTGCCAGTCTAAAACCTGCTCCACCTCCCAGACTATACATCCTTGTGTTCCCCTAGTGTATTGTACTCATACTATGCATAAAAACATAGTTCCCATAGTTTCATGAGGTTGATGCCTGTAGTTTCTACTGGATCTCTTTTGCTAATTATTTTATTTTTGATTAAAACCTATCTTAACCAAGCAAAATATTATGTTGAAGCAGCTAAAAGAGATGCATGTTTGAGAACTTAAAAAAATAACTATAGTTTTGGAACCTAGTTGGATTAACAGAAAATAATGGGACACAGCGATGCTCCCTGAGACTTCTATTAGACTTCTCTTAGTTCATAATTCTCCTAAATCACGAGGTCATTAATAACGTAAATTGATGATGAAGAATTTTAGTTTAATGGAAAGTAGACAATGTCTTGCATGTTGCTGTAGCTCCATACATGCTTTCAGTGTTCACTTCCATTATTTGTACCCTTTATAGCCATAAGAGGTCAGTATAACACCTTGTTTTTAGGATCAGTGGTTTCATACCCTCCTCATTAAGCAAGCAAATTGAACAATTTCTGTCCCAGAGAGCATAGTTTCACTGTTATATACTATTTCAGATTACTAATTTGTAGTAACAGTAAGTAAATATGCTTTTGTTAGTGCACGCTGGTCCAGTATGGTAGATTTAGACACATTTTTAAATGCAAGATTTCTGCTTTTAAAGGTTGCTACTGTGTCGGAAAGATCCCGTATAATGGAGCTTGAGAGGGACCTTTCACTGCGTACAAGAGAGGTAGCTGACCTGCAGCTACGTCTTGGGACCCAGCAAGGCTCGGAGGACTCTAGCGCTACTCTTTCTCCCCTTCTTGAAGAGATAAACTCTCTGAGGGATCAGTTGTCTTCCCAAGACGCTAAGCACCAAGAAGAACTGGCCAAAAACAAGGAGAAGCTAGAAGCGCAAGAGAAGGCCCACAGTGAGGCAGTTGCCCAGCTTCAGGCTACATCTGTAAGGCTCTCTGGTGACAATGAGCAGTTGCAGATGCGCATAAGCCAAGCTGAGAAGGAGAATGCCGACAATACTGTACTGTGGCGTTCCAAGTTGGAGTCTGCCATTGCCTCTCATCAGCAAGCCATGGAAGAGCTGAAGGTGTCCTTCAGCAAAGGAGCAGGTGCCCAGACAGAAGAGCTTGTAGAAACCAAAAGTGCACTAGAGAGGCTGAAGGTAGAGCACAAGTTGGCTCTAGAGGAGGCTGGAGCCAAACATGAAGCTGACATCGCAGCTTGGACTCAGGAGACGCAGGCACTGAAGTCACTCCTATCGTCTTTGACTGAAGACAAGGAGCGACTGGAGGAGTCGCTACGGTCCAGTGTTGAAAAAGCAGAGGAGCAGCACCTTGTGGAGATGGAAGATGTCCTTGGAAAGCTTCATGCAGCCGAACTTAGGGTAAAGGAGCTGGAGGAGAAAGAAGCAGTGTTGGCACAACAGGCCCAAGACAAGGACAGAGAAACCAAAGAGCAAATGGCAGAAATGGTGGCTCTGCGCAGCCAAGTAGCACAAAGTAACCAGGAGATTGTTGCCCTGAAGAGTCAGTTAGGGGAGGTTAAGAGCCAAGGAAGTAACCAGGGTGCCAAGGTGGGTTTTATTTTATATCCTTACAATTTTAATACTTGATTTTTATATAGATGTCAGGTTTTAGGAATGTGGTGTCCTCACTACTTCTGTCAAGTACATATGGCATCTTCAGACACTGATTGTCAGCTGTTGTCTGTTGTTTTGGTATAAGTGTATTTTTTACTTGCCTTGTGTTGGTAGGTTAGTGAACTGAGCTCTCAGTTGGAGTGCCAGCAGAAGGAAGTCCTTTCTTTACAGCAGACTGTAACTATTGTAAAACAGGAGAAGGACACCCTGGAACAAGAACTTGGAGGCTTGGTGAGGCTTGCTTTATGATTTAGGTCCCTGGGTTTTCTTTCATGTTCATTGCTGTCTGATGAACAAACTATGCATCACTGTTTCTAAACTGCCTTAATTTGGTATTTGGCATTTCTCCACTTCAGTTAGCGAACATATCTGGTTGTCTAATGTATCAGTTGATCTCATGACTAAATATATTTGAAATGTTGTACAAACCACAAAAATCACACTTCTGAAATTTTGACTTGTAAAAACATGTACAAACATTTTTTTTTGCTAATTTTCTTTTCCCCACAGAAACAAAAGTTGGCAGAAAGCACAGATGAGCAGACAAAATCAGAAAAAACTATGCAAGGTAAATGATATAAGCTATCGTTCAGATAAACTGATGTTTTTCCTTGCACCTTTTTCAGTCAGCTACTTCTCTTTGACCTTTTTCAGTTAATAAACTTTTTGAATCTAACATGGAGAATTTTTCTCTTTGCAGAAACACTTGAGAAGCTCAGTAAGAAGGAAGAGCAGTGCACATCCCTGACCACAGAAACAGAGTCTCTGAGAAGTCAACTTGCTGGTGAGATTATTCAAACTGCATTCTTTCATGTTAAATATTGTTTAAGAAGCTTTCCTTATGGATATAGTATGTTCTTAAAACCTTTTAGACTCTACGAACAAACTCGTCTTGTCTTTAATCAGGGTTGGAAAGGAAGCTGAAGGCTGCAGATGAAAAGCTTGAGCAGCTTTCAAAGGACAAAACCAAGCTGGAAAATGATATTTCAGACATGATGAGGGCATCTGGTGATAGTTCAGTACAGCTCACTAAAATGAATGAAGACCTCATACAGAAAGAAAGGTACCACTCTTTATTATTCCCTGCTCTTCTTACTTAATTATTCCACTTAAAACAGCTTATATCAGCCATGTCAGAACTGGATACCCACTGCAAAAATATGTGCTATAATTCATATTTTATTCCATGCTGGTGTCAGTTTATCTTTCAATTGTCTAACGCTTTATATCACTTTTTGTTATTTCCCTCTTTTTTTGGTCATGACTCAGGAGGCTTGAGGAGTTTCAGAGTCAGCTTGCAGAGGAGAAAGAGAAGGTGGCACACTTGAATGAACAACTCCAGCAGGAACAGTCCCGCAAAGAGCAGGAGCTGAAAGAGACTAGAGATACACATCAGACCCAAATAACAGGCCTTCAGGAAAAGATTGCTACCTTGGTTAGTATTGTATTGTTTTTATAGACATTAAAAAAGTGCTTGGTTTGAAATCTTCCACTTGTTTCACTTAAGTGTGTACTTCAGTCACTGACTGCTTCAAAGCAAGTAGGGAAGTGCTGTGGTGTGGTTAGTTATTGCCTTTCTCATTTCCTGTTTTCCAGGAGAAGACTGTTAAACAGGGTGAGACCCGGGTTGAGGAGCTGACGGCCTCACAAGAGAAATCCCTCTCTACGGCCTCAGAGCTCCATGTGAAGGAAGTTGGGCAGCTGCAGAGTGAGGCTGAAAAGTTGAAGCAGGAGCTCTCTTCCACTAAGGACAAAACCCAGGAGCTGGAGAAGTTGGTATCTGAGCTGCAGCAATACAAGGAACAGGCTCAGGTAAGGACAAACCCACACAGGCACAGACACATTAGCTGAATCAACGTGATGTCAGTTTTCTACAAAGAACGGGTTTAATGGATAAATGATGCTTTATGTATTACTGATCTCACTGATGTTTGATCACTGAAGTCATCAAGACTCTAAAACCGAATGTGACAACAAGCTTTACAGACTGTTGGGTTGCTGTTTGGGAGACTGTTTATAGCTGTGTAACAATTTTTTTTCATTCAACATCAGTGATTAACGTGTATATAATCAACAATATTTCCACGCTTAATTACCATCATACAGATTGTCTGTGATAAGTTGCTCATTTACCTCGCACATTAAGGCTAATAACCTCTTTTTTTTTTTTTCGTAATTATCTTAGCTCTTTATTGAATGGTGCAGTGGGCTAAATGCTTGCAGGGGTGCATCTTTTAAAATAATGCATTTTAGAATTTGAATTTTGGTTATTGGAAAAGTCAAAGAAACTATTCAAAGTATGAAAAATATATATATTTGTGTTCTGGCTTCTATATAGATATTTATACACTTGGTAGGATTCACATTCATTTTAAGCTGAATCACATGTTACCATTTACATACTGTATGTTTAGCAATTTTTTTAAATTCTCTTTCAGATTTCATTTCTCTTTCAGACATTTGGTGGTAACGGTTCTGCTCTGTACCCCTGCCAGCATTGTTTATTAGTTTCATTTAGGTACAACATTTTCACTTTCTAACAAAAAGTTTGGATTTTGTTTGCATGTGTACATCACAAAAAGTATTCACTTCTATTCATCTAGAGTAGATCACACGTACAATAATACACATAGAAAATGTGTATAGTGTGGATACATATAGTAATTTAAGTAAATGCTGTATAAGATGCTGCAGGTGAAATAGTAGATGTACACTCTGGCAGCCAGCACATTTTGTAAATATGCCAGTCAAATTTGTTGGCATCAGAGTAATTAATGTATTTAGGGCTGAAGTGAAAATGTTTCCCTTTTTTTTGTGGATTGTGGTGTAAGCTGTGGTGTGATCTTTTACCATTTTTGATGCTTCTGCAGCTTAATCTTTCCAAATGCATATCACTTTTATCCATATCTGCTTGGTTTATTTTTGGATTCATCTTACTTTTCCCTATATATATATATATATATACATATATTCCCCTCCTTTGTTTTTTTTTTCCTTTCATCTTTATTTTCCCAGTGTCTTTCTGCTGAGCTTGACTCCTACAAGCATGATGTTGAACAATTGTCCAAAAAACTGGAAAAGCAGAGTCTAGATCTGGAAAAGATGTGTAAGGAAAGCGAGGATGTTAAGGCTGAGAAAGGAAAACTGGAGAAACAGCTTTCAGATGTGCAGACTAAGCTCTCTGCCCTTGAGATAAGTCACCAGGAGCTCTCAGTCCAGAATGAAGACCTGCTAATAGCCCGAGATAAACTTTCAGAACATCAAGAGGAATTATTCACAAACAACAAGCACTTGGATGAAGAAAGGATTTCACTGAACACAGAGTTGGAGAAGCTCAAAGGTCTTCTTCAGGAAGTGCACACTGAAAACAAGAACCTGGAACATTCTAAGGGTGAACAACAGGCCCGAATCGAGGAGCTTCAAAGACAATATGCAGAGAAGAATGACTTGCTCATAAAGCATCAGCAGGAAATCCAGCAAATTCAGGGGAAAAAGAAGCAACTAATTGAAGATTATGAAAATGTCTGCAAGGAGAGGAATCGGCTTGAAGAGGACCTCAATGAAAGCAGGTCAAAGCTCACATGTGAGAAGGACAATCTCGTTTTAGAGAGAGATGCTGCTAGAAATGCCAAAAAGTCCCTTGATGCTAAGAATGCTGAACTGCAGGAAAAACTGAAATCTTTGAACTTAGAAAAAGAAGATCTCACAATGAAGAACACTCAGCTGCAGGCGCTCACGGAGACATTGACAAAAGAGAAGGTGGAGATGTCTTCTGAAATCAGTGCCTCTGCATTGGATAAAAAGAGCCTTGAGACGGTAAAGGACGAGCTTCAGAATAAGCTCGCTGTTATGAAGAAAGACTTGGAGAGCTCTGTACGCGAATGTGAAGAACTTAAAGCCTCAAAAATGAGCATGGTCCAGATGCTGGAAGAGTTCAAGACGAGCAGTCAGGTGACTGATTCTGAGAGACTTCACCTTCTGCAGGAGAAAGAAGACTTGCTTGCGATCCAAAGAAAAGTCTGCAACGAGAAGGAAGAGCTCCTCAGAGAGATGGAAGAATTAAAGATGAAGCTTCAAATCTCGTCAGAACAAGTGTCTCAGTCCAATGAGAAATTCAAAGAAGCCATATCGTCTTTTGAGCAAGAGAGGCAAGCATTTCGACTTCAGAGTTCTGAAACTGAGATGGCTCTACATGCTATTCGTAAGGAAAAGATGAGCCTGGATTCGGCACTAGAGCAGCAGAAAATGGATTATGAGCGTTTGGCAGGGGAGAAGGGAGAGTTAGAAGAGAAGCACACAAAAGCCATATCTGACAAAAATGCTCTTTCTCTTGAGCGTGATAAACTAGCTAGTGATATTCGAACAACAAAGGACCAGCTGGATAGTTACTCCAGAGCTAATGCGGACCTTATTCAAGAGAAGTCTCATTTAACAACCATGCTAGAGGAAAATAAACGCCAGAGAGACGAGGTTGAAGCAGAGGTGAAATCTTTGAAACGAGAAAAGGCTGATCTACAAAACGAACTGCAGAAACGTAACTGTGATATTGAGCTTCTTGAAAAGGGCAAAACTGAACTTGTTCAAGAGCATAGTAAACTAAAAATGGATTTTGAGAAGGCTAATTTAGAACTGAATCAGCAGGTGGATAACCTTACAAAAGCTATTGAGCACCTGCAGCCGTTGCAGACTGAGGCTGACAAAAAAGTGCAGTCCTTGCAGAAGGAGAGCCAGGGCCTGCTCCAGCAGATCCAGGAGTTAAAAAGTCAGACTGAATCTGTGTCGGAGGCCAAGCACCTGCTTGAGGCTCGGCTACAAGCTGAATCTAGTGAACGAAGTAAAGCAATATCTGACAAGGATGGTCTTTCCAAACAAATTGATGAGCTGCAGAAAACATTGTCTGAAGTTACACAAGAAAATAAGGAGATCTCTTCTAACCTGAAGAATGCTGATGAGCAAAAGAGTTCTTTGATGGTGGATATGGAGGCTTTGAAAACACAATTGAAGCAGCGAGAGCAAGAAACCAGTCAGCTGGCAGAAGATAAAGAACAGCTATTATCTAAGCTTGAGGAGATGGGCAGACAGACGACCTTATTGACCACAGAGAAAGAGGGCCTTTTATCTGGACAGTGTAAATTAGAGCAGGACATTTCTTCTCTCCACGCTAGCCAAGAGAATTGGCTCGCAGAACGTTCAGGGCTCCTTGAAGAGTTGGAGAAGTTGCAGGCTAGCCATAAACAACTGGAGGTTGACGTCAAGGCCCTACAAACTGATAAGGAAGTTTTGGAAAAGCAATACAAGAATGTCGTCGCGGAGGTATCGGCTTCTTCTGTCGCAAAAGAAGAGATTTCCTCCAGCATCTCAAACTTAACAGCTGAGAAGAATGCCCTGCAGGTGGAGAGAGATGAAGCCACCCAGCAAGTCAGGCAGCTCGAGTCCCAACTAAAAAATGCCATTTCTAAGCAGCTTGAGGTATTCCTCCACTAGTAGTAATCACTGACACACACAGCTTAGAGTGGCTGGGGCTATGTCACCTTCTCACTGCATGCCTGCTGGTTTGTCTCCCTTTCCTCTGTCCCTTTATTCTCGTGTCTAAGTTTCATCCTCCATTTACTAACTGCTGTTTATTACCTCTAGCTCCCAGCCTTTGCCTGTGGGTTTATAACGTGATCTAACATTAGGTGAAATTCTTCTAGGGTTCATGATTATGTAGGTGTAAGGTGATCATACACACCATCTGATGGTGTTTCATATTTCATGTATTTGTGTAATTTGATGTTGATACACTTGAAATGTAGATGTGGGGCTTTCTCAACATACTCCCATGAAATTCGTTTTTATTAGTTTCCCTTTATAGAAATTATAGCTTCAGTAATCTGCATTACAGTGTCATTTAGTCCAAAGCTTTTGGGCTTACAAAATCACTAGAAAGAAAACTAGGATGGACAGAAATTATATAACATAGCATTCAGAGACTCTCTACACAGGTTGATGGGTTGTTAGGATCCGTTCTGAGGCCACAGGTTGTAGAATATTGTAGAGCATATACTAATTATGTTCCTCAGTGAAATATTTATGTTGTCAGTTCTGAACCTTCTGGTTCTTGAAAATTGAAATGAACTTGTATTTGGATAATTGCCTCTAATTCAGTAATTAAGAGAGAGAACTTATTAAGCATGCAGTTAATTTATTAAATTATATTAAAATGAAATTGTTGGTTGAATTCAAGTGATACATAATAAATATCTTTAATATGTATCCTATTTAAATGTAAATAGCATCAAATGTCCAGCAAATTTCTTATTCTGGTTGGTTGACATCATTATGATGTTGAGGTCAACCAACCATTTTCTGCTCTTAATTTGAAACCGAGGTTCTTATTTAACATCTTGCTCATGCACCATTTAGGCTACAGAGGCCTCTGGCAAGACTGCTGAGGCTCTCGAACAGCTGACAAAAGAGAGAGTCACTTTGATGCAGGAGAAGAACGAAGCCCAATCTTTGCTGGAAGAGCTCCAGAGGTCCAAGCAGGAGATAGAGACCCAGGTAAGAGATAGGTCTGTGCAGAGAAAATGCATATGTTAGCTTTCAGTGGTGAAGTTGCTCTTCTCATCAAGTAAGGCTGTCCTACAGCAGTATGTCTTGTAGCTGTAAATATGTTTGTCATTATTGTTTTAGCTGGAAACATTGAAGAAAGAGAATTCCAAGCACCAAGAAGATCTGAATGTATCCAAAGATCAGCTTTGCACAGAAACCCAGAGGGCCAAGAGTCTGTGCCAGGAAATGTGAGTATATCCACAACTTTGGCTGCTGACACAACAAAAATCTGTCAAATTTAAGTTTGAATTGCATGATATAATTTGTGAGTTACAGTAAATCAAGATACATGGGTTAAAGGCTTTCTACAAGTCAGTGTGTGGTCTTCATGAGTTTTCAGAATTTCTTAGATGATTCTTACATTTGTGTTTATTTAGTGACGAGCTTAAAGAAGCTGTTTCCACGAAGTCGCAGTCCTTACAGATACTGAAAGATGAGAACAAGAAGCTGTCTCAGGAGCTTGAAAACAATCACAAAGACCAGAGTGATGTTGTGAAGGTACAACACTTTATCTTTATTTAAAAAAATCTTAAACATAAGATTAAACATAAACCTACAAGTATCAGATCTTTTTGTGTTTCAGCTATTGATCTGCCGGCTATGGCTGAATTTGAACAATTTTTTTCCCCCCTCCCTAGCTCAAAGATGAGCGATCACAACTCAAAAAACAGTTGGAAGAATTGAAGCAAAGGTAAGACGATACTCTGTTATTTTGAGATTCGGGCAGTTTGTTAGAAGTCTCCATATTCACCAGTATTATGTGAGGCTTTTATTTTGTTAAAGCCTGTTGTCAAAATAAGCATAAATGGTTTCACCTGTGTGACACTTGCTAATATTCACTGCATAAATGGTTTGTCATGCTGTTCTTTTCCTTCAAAGCCTGCCAAATAATGCCTTCAGGTACTCCACGCCTTTAGTATTATGTGATGTCAGTCATCATCACGTAATAGTACAAATATGCTAACCACATGTATGTAGGCAGGTGATTAGAAACATTAGGGCAAAAAAGTTATTTACAGCCTACAGCCCCATTCCACCTTCTTGACAGTTTCATATGTGGTTTCACTTCATGGAATTTTTTTTTTTTTTTTTTTTTTTTTTTTTGTCATCGTGCTCTGAATCTCTTACTTCATTACTGAACTGAATATGACTCTATTTGATATCTTTGTATTTGCTGTCTTACCATTTTAGCAAATGAACCAAACATTTTGACACGAAAGCTGTAATAGAAAAACTTGCTATGTTTTCTCTATGCCTCCTCACGTTTCTTTTGGTATCAGTAGTTTGAGCTCCAGATGGGGCCCCAATGGGGCCAGTTTTCCTCTGGCTGGAGTTTTTGTATCATGTCTCTCTGAGATTTAGCTGGTATTGTGCATTTGATAGTGAGAGCACCTTGAAGGAGCAGTTGGTCAAGGAGAAGGCCGCCCTCCAACAGTCCATCCACAAAAACAGTGCCTTAATCTCAGAAAAGGACCAGCAAGTGGAAAACCTGAGGAGCGAGGTGAGAATCTAATGCACGATGGCACTTTCTCATTTTCAGCTGGTAAGGCAGATTAATGACAAAAATCAAGAGTCAAGAGTCGTACCAAAAGATTTAGAAGCACAAACTGTGACTTCTTGATTTTAAGCACCCTCAGGTCAGAACCTCCTCACTCTTTTCTTCAGCTGTTGTGGCAGATCCAACAGGTTTCAAAAGGATATGTAGCTTGTCATTTCCTTTCATAGTTGATAATCAAATAAAAATTTAAAACAAAAAAGAAAGTAGGCTATAGACCTTGTAGAGACATTTCCTATATTACACAGTCACAGCCACAGGAGAACAGGATGTCATTTCTACGTCAAAAAAATTTGTCCTGCTTTCATTATGACTTTGCTTACAAAGGATCCTGCAGCCTGCTTGGCCTGAAAGTACCACTTTGAAGACTGTGATAAAGAAAACTGTCCTCGATGCAAACCTAGTGACACATTTAATTTGTTTTGAACTTACCCACGCAGAGATCTGTGCGCTCTGAGATTGTTACTCGAACATTGAATAATTGTCAAATTGAATTTGTGCGTACATTCCTTTTTGTTCCAAAAAGGAATGTACGCCAAAGTTGTTCTTTATAACAACAAGTGAAATCCCTCGTTCAGTGAGGGGTTTCACATCAACACATTTTTATAACAATATGTTTTTAGAGCAAAGAGCAATATTTTATCCAAGAGACGCGACTGTTTTCAAACAGCGAATAGCATGGGTTGTTCTCCTCACAGCTGGCTGTACTGCTTGGGGAAAGTGCCTCAGTTGAGACACTGCAGGGTACAATTCAGGCCTTGGAGCGGGATAAGGCTAATCTACAGGAGCGGGTTCAGAGACTGGAGAAGGACCTGGTTGCAGGGCATGAAACCATCAACAAGTCCTCAGGTAACACTGGACTTAACTCAGACCCACAGCTAATATTTCTAGTTCTCTGTGGTCAGTTCTCTGTGAGGTGACCTCAAAAAGAAAAGAAGATTATTGTCTTGTTCTTGACGTTGTTTCCAGGTGATGCGGTTTTGGACCAACTAAGGGAGGATAAGGAGACTGCTGAGAGCCAGGTGTGTATACTGTTGCGCTTACCCTGAGTAGTACCAGTCATAACCCTGGATAGGTTGGGGGGTTTTTTGTTTTGTTTTGTTTGTTTTTTTGCCATTCATACACTCAGTGTGAAGATGCTTTCCTACCCTGCCCATAGAATTTCCTGCTTTGACAATAACTTGGTCTCATTTACATTGTCATCATTTTTGGGGCGGTGGTATGGAAACAGTCTCACTGAATGCTATTTGTGAAATGACTGTGCTGCTTACTCAGACATGTACTAACAAATACTACTTCTGATGTAGCAGTAGACTGAATTTTACAGTTCGCTCTCGACTCATGTAGCTGTTACAGTATAATGTTTTACAGAGGTGAATTCATTTGAAATTTCATTAAAAGCATATTGAGCTTCTAGCATCATCTCAGCTCTTCTTCAGATGATTGATGTGAGCCATGAAGGGGTTTTGCAGTTATAGCAGAACATTTCACCCACAGTGGTGGAATGAGTTTCAGAATGACTGCCACAGAGTCTCCCAGGCTTTGCTTATGTCTCACTTTCAGCCTCTGTATATTATAAAATGTTATACTGTATTATCTGTCAGAGACAGCTTTAGGATGTTGTCTTGCAGTAGGTGGGTCCTAATTTGAATTTCCAATTTTTTTTTTCTTCCCCTCCCTCCTTCTCTTTCTTAAATCCTCTCCGCTGCCCTGTCTCTGATGTTGGCAAATGCTGCACCACCATCAGGCAGCGGTTTGTAAATGTTTTTCATCAGCTTCACTTGTGCATGTTTGTCTGTCACTGTTACTTTGGCTCTTATGTTTCGTCCAGTGGGTCACAAAACTGTCTTCCAAAGATAAAACAAGCTTGATTTCTTATTACCTACGATTTCCAGGGAACATTACATTTATCATAGATGCTTGACAGATATCAGATCTGTGAATGATCTTTTTTACTCAGTAAAAAAGATCATTCACTCAGTAACTTATCATTTACTCAGTAAAACACTCAGTGGGTATTTTCTCATACTGACTCATTCCAAGCTTCGATTTTTCTTTGGCTGACAACTCACAGTGGTGATTCACCACCGTGGTCAAGACTGGGTTAATTATTTGGAGGAATATGGGGAGGCATAGTTGGTATTTCCTATAGCCCTTGTCATAGGATTGAAGCAAAGCATTGGCACAAAATACGGTGAATAAACTTCACAGGGAGACCCAACATAAATTTTATTTTTAAAATAAAAATTGTTTAAAAAAAAAAAAATTAAATTGTTGACGGATAATAGATTATCACGCACCAGCAGCAACACTGATACTACTGTTGCGCATCTCCTTTACAGATTGAGTTTCTGAATTCGGTCATCGTTGACCTCCAGAGGAAGAACGAGGAACTCAAAGACAAATTGGAGAAAATGGCAGCTGCTGCTCTCAATGGGAATAATCCAAGTGAGCTGGATAACTATGATAGGTAAGTTTCACTTATAGCAGACTTTCTCATACTTCCTCTAAAACATCAGCTGTGCGGCAGTACAGCTCCAGTTTTTATATCACTGGACAGTCAGTTACACATGGATCTGCTTTCTTTTTCTCTGCAGCAACGGACAGGAACCCGTGAAGAAGAAGCCTCCCCCAAGGCTGTTCTGCGACATCTGCGACTGTTTCGACCTCCATGACACCGAGGACTGTCCCACGCAAATGCAGATGCCTGACTCGCCTCCACACACCACCTACCACGGCAGTAAGGGCGAAGAACGGCCCTACTGCGACATCTGTGAGGTCTTTGGCCACTGGACCGATGCCTGTAACGATGACCAGACCTTTTAAAGCCTTTTTAACCCTCGTTCGCACAATCACTATATTTGCACATCATGTTAGATAATGCAGTGCTTCTGGGGTTTTAGTTTGTGTGTGAGCATCTTTTGTGCTTGTTTTTGCCAAGCGTCTTTTTTGTCCACACCAGCCCTTAAGCGCTCTTATACGAGAACGGCCTCCTCAGAATTGCTTTCCAAAAAATCCAGACATCCAGAAAAATAATATACAGCAGTTAACAGTTTGTATTTCTAATTCTAAAGAAAAAAACTTTGGAGAATGGTTAGATATCCTGGGTTTGTGTGAGTGAGGGGATACTACAGGTGGACATATTATTGTGGGAGAAGCAATGGCCTTCTTCAGATCATTTAATTTATCAGTATCCTAACATTGTTTGCACAGCTTGTTGGGGGGGGGGGGGTGTTACAAATATAATATAGTATCAAAAAAGGTCTTTATTTGAAACTGTAAATTACTTGATTGAAAAACAAATGTCAATTTGTGAAAAAAAAAAAAAAAATTGGTGAGCTATAGTATATTTTTTTATGCCTGGAAATATTATGTACTCTTTAAAGGTTTGATAATATGTGTGTAATTTTGTGAAGGGGGTGGGGTGGGGGAGTTGCTTGCTCTTGCCTGGAGTGGAGCAGTGAAACCCAGTGTTTGGCTTTTTTTTTTATGGTCTTCACAAAGGGACTGCTGGATGATTGGTAAGAAAGAAGCGGTTAAACTGAAAAGCACTTCACACTTACTGTAAACCCTCAGTTCCAATGAAATCGCCTTTTCAAAAGTTTCTTTGCAATTAAGAGATGATTTCCATATGAAGCAATGAAATACTTAGCCATTTCTTTAAAATGTTTTGGATATCTGTTTAAAAATAAATTTATGTATAAATTAAAAATCAAACATCTTGTGTAATATTTTTACGCAAAGTCCCAGAAATCAAGAGAACCAGTATTTCTACAGCCTCTGTCAGGTTTTATGTGTGTAAATCAGTTTGTGATCACCTTAAGTCCCATATCATTTTAATAACCACAGTCCATCTGACACATAGTGAAGTCTCTGGCATCTGCGTCCCTGGCCATTTATTCACTTTGCCTGTTCTGTGATCCAGCATTTACAAGACATCAAGCACAGATCACATTAATTCACAAAGACAATGAGATAAAGAGAAATATGTGAATTTCTTTCTGTACCTTAAGTATGTGCAGAACATTATCCTGCTTGTGTAGCAGGCATCATGACATTAAACAACTCTGGAGTTTCAGATAAGGATCATGGAGCCAGGTAATGTACTTTTAGATCTGAATTTAGAAAATAAAGTTGTCCATCAGTTGGACTATGCTACTTGTTTGTACAGGTGACATTATAGCTTCCATGTGGTGGAGATTAAGACCTTCTTTCCCTACTTGACCCCTTTTGTCGGTTTCACATGTAAAGTGAGAGCAAATAGTATTAATGCTGTTTTACCTTAAGGTTTTGGGCTAAAAATATAATTTTTACTCCCACCGAGGTGCTTAAGTAGCCTGAGGTATGGAAATTTACATTTCCAGTACATTTAGAAGCAAATATGTTGGCTGGAATACTGAGCAGATAGTATGGCTTGATAAGGGTCTACCTTTCAGCAGCGGGCAACAACTACAGCCAAAGCCAAAAGTAATACATTTAATATGCAGTTTAACTCTAAGGTATGCAGGGAGGAAACCGTGGTTTTGTGTGTGTGTGTGTGTGTGTGTGTGTGTATGTGTTGAGTAGACTGTTAAGACCTTAAGATAAACAGGTGCTTCAGGAGGTTTAGTGTTGTAGCAGGAGTTGGTGAGCTTCAGATGCAGACTGCCATTTCTCCAGCTCCACACGCAGCTCCACAGTCACTGGTTCCAGCTGGACAGACACAGAGCAGTCTATGTGGACATCCACCTCGCAGTCCTTCTTTCCCTTTCCTTTGCACAACATCAGACAGGATTCAGCTGAAAAGAAGAGTTTACTAACTGATAAATCAAAGCAAAGAAATATATATATATATATATATATACATTTTGGAGGCTGCATTGCTAAATTGTACTGAGAGGTGTTCCTAAGATTTAGTCTGTCAAAAAAAAAAAAATATATATATATATATATGTATATATATATATATATATAGTCCACTGCAGCTCTGAATCCCAAAGTGGAGAGGTGTGGTGCTTTTATCACTATTTATATCAATGCCATCTTAGGATTAATCTTTGATGTTATCCAGATGATTGTCTAATTAACCTTTGGAGGATGCTGTATTCTTCTGTCCTGTACCACTGCTGCCTCGATGCTTTGATTCCTCGTCTCCCTTCTTCTTGTCCTCTGTGATTTTCTTCCCAGGATCCTACCGATGAATGAAAAACACATCCCACATGAAACAAGTCCCCATGAGAATCTTACACTTTATAATCCTCCTCACTGTCCCATGTGTTTGTAGTTTCTGTTCTCTTCATAGTCAGTATCACTCTTTTGGGCATCTTAAAATCCTGTTTCACTTTTACATGTGAACTCACCTTTTCAAGTGTTTGCGTAGCTTCCACCTCAGACCCTGTGTGCAGAGCGCCAAGGTCACAGAGGACGTCGACCTTATGATCTCCTTTGACCAGGCTTTGCAGGGGTATGTGGACAGAGCCGAGGCTTCTTCTGATGGGGGCGTCGTGGACCAGCTCTGGTAGAGCTTTCCTCTTTTTGTCTTTGGACTTGTCTCTGGTGGAACCAGATTTGATTGGAGACTGGCGAAGATACCAAAGACATGAAATCATTATGTTTAGATGCAGTCGGATTTTATCTGCCACAACAGAGTTTTAACATTTGTCAAACCCTGTTTGTCAGAGACCTGATCCAAAGTATTGCTGTGATACATACACTCACTTGACAATTTATTAGACACACCTGAATGAAACTAGTGCAGCATAATACAACAGGGCTGCAATAAATCGTGAGGATTATAATGTTCAGTTTGTACTGAATCTGTTTGAAAGAGGTGCTCATTTATTTTAATGATCATTTTGGAGGCTGCATTGCTAAATTGTACTGAGAGGTGTTCCTAAGATTTAGTCTGTCAAAATTTGAATTAAGGTTGATAAAATATTAGGGACAGCTCTCAGTATAACCCAACAGCTGGGGCGGTTTGAATGAGTGAGCTGGAGCCTGACAACTAGTCTGAGACCAGAGGTAAGAATTTAAAAAAACAAAACAAAAAAAATAGTTTTAGCGCATTGGTTGCCAAGGTATCAGGCACAGATTACTAGTGATTATGGTTTCTGCAACAAGGAGCTCAATCTCTGTGAGCAATCCAGGATGTTCCTGAAAGTCTATTCAGATCCATTCGCTCATTCATTTTTCCAGGCCACCAGCTCACTCACAGTTTGTGATTCAGTGGGAACTAAATTATAAGCTCACTTCTTTCCCTTTCCCGCTTTTCTTCTCTTTGACAGTTTGGCTGGGTTTGGTGACTGCGATATCTTGAGAAGCTGCAGGCCACGATAGGACCTAAAATGACAGATGCCAAAATATGAGTCCTGACACATTTTGATCCTCAACTTTTAACCCCACAAACTGTTTGTTCTGTACCTTTTCCTCCTCAACCCAGATATAAAGTCCTCGATTGAGGAATTTCTTGAAGCCCTCCAGATCACCAACAATGAACGTTTGCGTGTCGCTGAAGTCCATGCACTTTGACCATGTCAGCTTTGATGTGCTGTGTCTTGACACTGCAGAAAAGAAAATCATCAAAACCTACAAGTGAAACTTTTGCACACAAGTAAATACTGCATGTGCAAAAACAACAACATACACACACACACACATACAAAAAAAAAAAAAAAAAAAATTCAGGTCTTTGGCAAGTCAGAGACATGTTTGTATATACTAGTATATACAAACAAACCACAGATTGAGTGTGAAGTTAAGGAAAATGTTTGACTCATGATAAAGCCTGATAAATTATCAGTCTAGTCAGCCAGTTTCAGGTTGTGTACAACTCTCCACTGGACGTTCTGACTATACGTTTCTCTGAAGGCAGTTGTGTAAATTCTGCAGAAACTGATAACAAAAAGTTCATATCAGTTATACAGGATACATTACTAAGTTTTAAAGTAGTAATGTAAAATTCATTTGTATTAGCATAAACAACTGCTCCAGCTCTGTCAGTGTTTGTGCACACTGAGCACTAATCCACAGCTGTTCAGGTCAAATGAGTTTATATGAAGTGTTATTACCTTGTGCAATTACATGGCGGGTTTCCTCAGAGTCTGGTCTGGATGTTTCTCTTTCACAATTCTTCTTGGATTGTGGATCGGCGTCCCTGGATTTGTCTTCTGTCACATGTGCTGTGTCAAATTTAGACTCACTGTCAACTTTCTGTGAATAAAACCACAAAAAAAGCGGAAAAATATGTTCATTTCTGCTACACAACTGTTTGTGTTTATTCCCAATCTAAACTCCAGTGTTCAAAAGACAAACACACAAAAACTGAGGTGCATTCAAGGCATGAATACAAAGGCGTAACTGTATTTTGTTGAAATGGCACTACTCACTGTGTGCAGTGACAATAAAGTTGAATCTAATCTAATCTACAAGAGCAAAATGGCTTTCATACATCAGTGTATTAGTTTGTACTGTCTTTTTTTCCATACAAACCATTTTTAGACTAATACATTTTTATTACCTTCTATTGCCCCTACTACTACTACATATACCATGTTGTAATAGCATGTATATATATGTATGTATTTATTTATTTCCTTCCTTCCTTCCTTCCTTCCTTTAGGAGGGGATCTCATTGCAGCCAGTATGGACAAGCGGAACAATTACAGCAGTGAATGACTCTTGAAATTTACTAATTTTCAAACATACATGAATTATCACTGTCATTTACAAAATAAAACTGAATGTATTATGTCATGTTAGAATATACATGTTAAAAATTAAACATTAAAAAAAATTCCTATTTGAAAAATTATGCCAAAAATACATTTGCTTTGAATTCACTTTTCTGAACAGTGTTAAACTTAAAGAGAAGTAAGAGACTGAAAAGTGTAGGAGGGTTACATCACCAGGTTAATGGGTGTTTGATGACTAAGGAACTCGTATGTGATAACATAGCTGTGAGTGACAACTGGAAAGTCAGGAGCATTTTCATCCCCACTCATCACCGGGTCTGGGATTCCCTTCATTCTGCCCACGCTCACTGTGGCTGATGCCAGGTCCACTATCAGATCTGTACAAAAGAAAATGAACCTGATATAGCTGCTTACTTAAAAAGAAACAGGAGCCCAAGTTCTCAGAACTCAGATATTCTATACTACAGCACAGTCCACAGTCTCACCGCTCATCTTGGCCAAGCCCCTAAAATGATGCCTTTCCTCAGGGGAGATCCATGAGGCGTCCAGGCAAGAGAGCAGCGGGAGACTGTCCACAGTGAAGCCCGGGTAGGAGGGCGCAAGGGTGAAGGGGTTTCCCTCTAGCACCAGTGTCTTGAGGCAGGGGAGTGTGCTCAAGGCACTCAGCAGGGCTTTCTGGTCCTGAAAGCCACAGTCACTGAGGTCCAGACATACCAGCTGTGGCCTAAGGTCAGAGACAGCCATTGTTTTTACAGGACAGCAAGACTTTGTGTGTGTGTGATCAGGCCAGATATACTGATCTCATGAGTCCAAGCATGGCCAGTAACCCCCCCCCACCCACCCCCACCCCAACTGGGGGCCGTGATGCATACATTTGTTACTAGGTAATTAAGTAATGTTTAATTAATTATAAATGAATAAGGTAAGTGTCAGATTGATAAACAGATAATGATGATAATATGTTATATAGTTATTTGCAGCCCTACACTCCTGTGCTGTAATAATAATGCTTTACCCACAATTCAAAAAAACATGAAAATCATATCGAATGTAATAAGCTGATATTATGTGTTCTACAAAGTATTCGCCTCCTGAAATTTCAAATGAATTCAACTTAGAACGTGCAGTTCTATAACATTGACGTAAAGCCTTTTGCCCTGACATGATGACTTGAATGAATGAAGAGTTCACTCAACTGATGAAAAGACGTTTTTAAAGAAACAACACAAGAAAGTAGAGAGTTACAGACTCTTTAAACTGAGAAAATGTTGAAATAACATTTCTAGTTTATAGTATAACAGTTATAGTGCCTGGATCAAAAGGTGCTTCCCAGATTTAATCTGATGAACCCATATTACTTAACTCTGATATCTTCTGACACAGAGGATGTATAATTTTGTAAAAGTATAAATTCCCTGCTCCCGCAGAAACCACATTCTAACGGATGTGGTTCTTCTGGGTGGTATGAAAAGATTTTCTGGCTAACAGCATCTACTGCAATCATCAGTCATCACCAACTTGACACCCGTGGCACGAAGCCTGCCAGTGTTGCCTCAGTTGTCAACTTTGAAGTACACACGCCGTGATACAGTATGATCTCATTTTCCGTCCTCATGAACAATACAAATTGGTCAACTTTACCTGACATTCATACGACCTGGTTTGGGGCTTACCTCTTCAAAAACCAGCTAACTTCCTGCATGTGTACTAACCAATGTCTTCCTGTAAGATTAGAGACGTCTTCATGGGAACTGAGGCTGTTTGAACCGAGGCTGAGGTACTTTAGGCGAGGACGCGGATGTCTGGTGAGACTGTTTAGATCAGACAGCCGGTTGGCACGTAGCTCCAAAATCTTTGAAAAAGAAAAAAAGAAGGCCGAACAAACAGTTTCTCATTACAACACCTCACAACACTTTGATCTAAGAATTTTCCGGTATGTTGCACTGCTGGACGCACCTCAACCAGTGATGTCAAAGCAGGTATTTTACCTCTGATGTAATAGAAAAATGAGTTTTTCTCTTTTTCTCCTTATTCAGTTCAAAATTTTATGACTTTTGCAGCAGAAATTAAATGTGAAATTTCATTTAATTTTATAAGCTGCCAAGTGCATCTACAACACGCTGGTATGGGACTTTGACTCACCTTCAAAGTGCTGGGAAGGTTCTCTGCAGGGATTTCTGAAATTTTGTTGCCGCTCAGCACTAATTCTTCCAGCTTTGAGAACTTCAACAGGCCATTGTCGATGAGCGACACCTGAACACAAAGTTGTAGTTGTAGGGTGTGTGACTCCCGTAGGGACTGGAGTATCAAAGTGATATATTTCTGTGCTGAGGCTCTACTCTGAGATCATGATAAAGGAGCCTCTAAACTGGAACTTTTGAATTGCTAAGTTGCCCCCCACCCCCCGCAATTGTATCAAATGATGGGTTTTCAGGATGCTGCAAGGACGTCAGTGACTGACTGAATTTTTAAGAATGACTCTACACAAACCAGTGTTGTTTATGTTTTACTATTTTTTTTTCAGCTCCTGTGAAAGGGTTTGGGGCCCGGTCAGGTGAGAGGAGGTCAGCAGCTTGAATCAAATTTAAAGAATGACATTTGGCTTCATATACTTACATCCTTGTCCACGATGCGTAGTGTTGTAAAGTAATTGTAAATGAAGTTAGTGTGCAGGCATTCAGGCGAGAGGACAGCCAGCTCTCTCAGGGCCGGAGCTTGAGGGCTCCATGATACATCATGCCACCATGGAGAGTGAGGGCAGCTCAGCAGATCCAGGAGGGCGTCTGTGTCCTCTGTCTCTGTTCCTCCCTCTGCACTGTCTTTGTTCTTTCTCTGACAACACAATTACTGTTTATTGATATCTAATACAACAAGCAAGCTATTGTCTGCAGTGATAAGAGTGCCTTGAAGTACTAGACATGATTTTTTTAAAAAGATAATCAAGAAAGCACTGCAAGCAGTTTCCAGCTGAAAAACAAACTCACCCAGCTGCCATATCCACAAGGAAAGTCTCTCAGGCACAGATGGTGAATCTGCCTCTCTGCCACAGCAGAAAGTGTGTTCGAGCTCATGCCTGTCAACAGTAGTTGCTGTATGAAATTTGTCACATACCAGAAACACAGTAGCTACAGTATGTAATGAATATGTGGTCAGTTTGTCTTTGGTCAGTCTCTCAGGAAAAAGGCCCCCAGTGTTTGTTTACAAATGGTTGTTGGTTGCCCGGCAACAGCTGGGGCTCACTCCAGGAGCACTGCATCCCGTCAGGACTTCAGTGTCTGCGCAGGTGAAGCAGTTTAAATTTCAGAAAAACCTTTTTCAGCTCCGGGGCTGTATTACCCATACGGCATGACTCTTGAAATGTCAGCTTAGTATCAATTAAATATTTAAATTTAGAAGAATTTAAGAAGAGAACGCTGTGAGGTTTAGATAAGTTCTCCTTTAAACCAGGATATTTCTATATGGCCCAAGATTTTTTGGACTAATTTATGTGGATGGTGTCACAAATTTGACTGTGACTTCACACTTTATGGTAACTAGTTACGCCTGCGTTTATCCTGCAGCGGCTTGGTGAATTTCTGCTATGAATAGAGGTCAATTTATCCAGCTGCACCTTTCAGTTGCACTCGCTAACACACAGGATCCCGCGTCCCAACAATCCCCCCCTGCTGAAGTGACCGCTTACTGCTGAGTTACTTATAATTTCATATTTTTCAGGCATACATTTCATCCCAGATTGCAATATGGATGTTTAATGACCCTCCCAGGCGTTACTCTTCAAACAATGTAAAACTCTTACTCGTAAAAACGAGTAAGAGTCTACAGCCAGTCGACAGGTGCTTTGAACTAAACACTAACATCACCAAGCTAGCATGCTCATAATGGCAATGCTAACATGCAGATGCTAAGTAAGTATAGTGTTTAGCATGTGCATGTGTCTACTGACTCGCCGTTATTTGCTAACTGACACAAAACCCAAAACAAAAGTGAAAAGTCAGGGGTAAAGTAACAATAACTCCTGAGGAGGACAGGCATGTCGGAACAAAACACCATGGCAACCCATGAAATAGTTGTCAACGCATTTCCCTAAAACTCACAAATGTCTGACAGTTGGTAGGGATAGAGAGAAAGTCTGGGGATCACCAAAATAAAGCTACACTGACCTATTGTTGAGTGTGTCGAAAACCTCTTACACATTATGATCAAACATCCTGTGCTTTATTATCAACTGTAAAATATGTCATCAACGTAAAGACTATAAAGTTTGTTGGAGGACTACTGGGGAATTCTTTATCGAATAAAGGACAATTTGAATTCCCACATACTGGCAAACACATCAATTACATCAATATGAATCGACATGTAGCTGTGTCATCACAGCTACAGGGAAACTGGAATAATTGCGGACGAAAAAACAGGAAAGAGACAAAACTGGAGTTTTAATCCAAAAACAAACAGAGCTGAATGTGCCTTGCGCATACTTTACTTTTCTCTGAAAGGCGATTCAGTGCATTCATGTGTTGAGGAATTCTTTGGAAATATTTGATAGTGTAAAGAAGAAGAGCAAAAGTAAGTGAGATAAACTGTGCCAGTGTAACATTGTGTTCTCATTAGGTTTGACCGCATCGTAACAATAATTTCTAGAATATCTCTACATCTCCGTTTGTCTGGGTTCAAAATTCTCTGGCAAATGACAGTTAAGTCTTGACAGACAGTGGAGTTTACTGTCGCTTTCTCCATTGATCAGCATGAGATGTCTTAGATAAGCATGTGGCAGTTTGCATTGCCTCACCACATTAAATCACTGTGGCGAACGGTGCCCTACAATTGCAGAATAGAAACATTTACCATGCGATGTTTCTGAATGATAATGCCACACACACGTCATCCACCAACTGTTGGCATGCAAAAAAAAAAAAATCCTGTCCTCGCTATATAAGCCCAGCGCTCACCAGTGCAGGAGCAGTAACTCAACAGCAAACAGAAAAAATCCTACCATGTCTTTTGATAAAGGTAAGAAGTTTTTTAAAGGATTGTTAAATTATTTAAGGTTATTCTTTTTTTTTTGGAAATAAGTGTTTAAGGAAAGGTTGAACCATTAACATTTTACGACCTGACTAGCAGTTTATGTGTTCATGTTGGCTGCCTGATTAACGTGAAAGCAAGCTGCCTGAAATCTGAAATGAACTGTTGAGCAAGCATCCCTTATAGTCTGTCATTCTTTGTCTGTGTAATTTTGAGTTTTGACTATCTGATGAGAATTTAGCATCACAGAGGACTTGAGGAAGCTTTCGGTTGACTCGCTATGCAGACGACAGCATCATATTTTTTTGTGCATGACTTCTTGCAGAGCTCCTGTTTTTCTGCATTGTCATGATGCAAATCTCTTTTATGGCCTTGCGACCACTTGAACTGGGGGAGCTTCGGAAGGGCTTGGAGGATGTGGAGTTCTCCTTTTGTAATCTCCTGTTAGCAGAAGAGATTTATGTAAGTGAAAATATCATACTTTAAGTTCATAAATTTAACAGTGCATCGAAAGTGACTCAGACACTGAAGAACCTCAGCCTCCTTTCACAATTTTTCATATTTTAAAAATTCCATCTCATGTGATATGTATTCAGTAGTAAAAGCCAATTAATGTGATCATAACATACATGTCTTCACTGTGGATGGAGAGACCTTTTGAGCCTATTATGACAGCATACAGCTCCACTGCAGACAGCTGCACTGCACATTGCTGACTTTGTCATTACTCTTGTCCTTTCTAGGTCAATCAAACATTTAATGGAAATCCGCCATTTAAATACAGGTTAAACAGGTTAGAGCCCCTGGATGGAATAACTCTTCCTGTGGGAAACACCACAGAGGAGATCCAGTCCTCTATCTTTGCCATCGGCGACTACCTCAACAACCATCTGCCGCAATTGATCGAGACTGTCACTGAGCCGCGAGACATCCTCAGCAACATCACAGCATTTTACCACCAGTTCAACGACGCTTTTCAACTGCCAAGCAGCGATCCCACCAACAGTACTGTCTTGCACCACAGACGTCTAACGACTTCACACCTTTATGAAAGGAAAGTAGCTGGCCTCCGAATCATCTCCTTCACCAGGCAATGGGTAGAGGATTTTACAAACAAAACCATCTCCTGTTAGCTCACCTGAAAACACTTTAGACCATTTATTTGTCTATCTATCTATCTATCTATCTATCTATCTATCTATCTATCTATCTATCTATCTATCTATCTATCTATCTAT
>JBBMJY010000024.1:12068825-12107611 GCA_037833715.1 Toxotes lorentzi | reverse complement strand
TCTATCTATCTATCTATCTATCTATCTATCTATCTATCTATCTATCTATCTATCTATCTATCTATCTATCTATTTATTTATTTATTGGTCCATTATATTGAAGTTTTTTCTACATTTGTAAGTATTTATTTTATTTATATTGAAAGATTTTCCGCATTTTCTATCTTCTGTGTTTTGCTCCATTCTGACCTGATTCTTCACTCCAGGATTGTTTAAAATGTAAACTGGCTGTAATAAAATATTTAATTCAAACTACTTTAATTGTGATTTCACTGCAAGGGGCAAGGGTATCTTCCTTATCCATCCATCTTCTATACCGCCTAATCTGTCAGGGTCATGGGGAGCTGGAGCCTATCCCAGCTGCCTGTGGGCAGAGAGGTACACCCTCGCCAGTCAATCACAGGGCTAACACACAAAGACAAACAACCACACACACACACACACACACACACACACACACACTCACTCACACCCACGGGCAATTTAGAATAGCCAATTAACCTTGTTTGGGATTGTGGGAGGAAGCCGGAGCACCCGGAGAAAACCCACGCAGGGGGAGGGAGCTCTTTGCCCGCTTGCTGTGAGGCGACAGTGCTAACCACTGCACCACCGTGCCGCCCTTATCTTCCTTATTTACATGAGTAATCACGAAAGATACAATATGTGTTATGGATTTTTCTGCTTATTTTGAGTTTTTGAGATTTAATCAGACTTTTGGTTGACTGCAAAAGGCGTATTACGGGATGTGTAGGTTTTTCTAAGCCAGAGGCTAAGCCTAAGAGGGAACCCCCGGAAAGTAATATCCAGATCTTGCATGACTTTTTCTGTGACAGTGACACTATAACCACGTAGGGGAAAATATTTTTTTTGATCTTTATCTAAGGAGTCCTAATAAAAGTGATCCTCGAAAGATGGATCTTAGAAAAGTGTCACATCAGAGAGCCTGCTGCTGACTAAAGCCTCCCGCTGTAATGGATTTCCGTGCTGGTAAGCATCTTGAAGTGTACTTCAGAGTCCCGCTGTCTATTTTTGAACCAGGCAGTCCCCGCAACCTGAACATGCGGGCAGAGTTGCTCAACACTGAAAGTCGCCATTGACTGCAGATCACATCTCTCTCTCTCTCTCTCTCTCTCTCTCTCTCTCTCTCTCTCTCTCTCTCTTTCTGTGTGTGTGTGTGTGTGTGTGTAGTCAAATCTAATTCATCTGTGGTCTTTCATGTCACTCCTATAGTCGTCATCTTCCTGTGCCTGCTCTCTGCACAAGCAGCCTGCGGACCTGTTAGGAATGAAAAGAGGGCCATGAACGCAACAATCCGCATGATACAGAATGAGACACGGACTGCGCTGGACCGCCTTTCAAGCCTTCTGGTGCTTACATTATTTATTTTTTAAATTTTTAATCATAACAGCTCATATGGATTATAACTGGACTGTAACATGCAGGGGTGGAAGTCATCGAGCTCTGAAACTTTTGCATGCAAACTAATTACTTTCATTGCCTATTAAGCCTATAATCTGCTTTTTTTTCTCTGAACAAAAGAATGTTCCCAGAGAGAAGGGGTAAGTTTAAGTGTTCATGCTGTAAAGGTTACAGTCAGGGTATTTAACGGTGCTCTTATTTTTCAAGAAAGGAAAAGTAGCAATACTATATGATATAAAATACTTACATTCAAAATGTTACTTGAGTAAAAGTAGTCATTGTGCAGAATGACCCCTGTCAGTGTTAGAGGCTTTTGTTTTGTTTTGATCTTTATGAAAATTAGTGAGGTATAAAGTAACATGAGATAAAAAAAAATACCTGAAAATTGCGTTTAAGTTGGCTACAGTGTTTGACTGAGTGTATTTAGTTAGTTTCTCCACCCCTGGCTGTTATTCACTGATGTGAACACCTGCTGATCCGAGCCTATTTCCAGCAGGTTGCACCCGAGCAGCTTCCAAACATCTCCTGCCTCTCCCTGAACATGACGGAGCTGGTCGGGACAGAGCAGCAGCCCCTCGCCACTCACTACCTCCCCACCTTTCGCTGCTACATGTTGAACATGTCCAACCTGACCCCCGAGGTGTCGCCTCAGCTGCGGACCATCAGTCAGTACACTCAGGATATGGAGCGGCTGATCAGCGGCCACGTAGCCCCTCGGGACTGCGCCCTACCCGTCTTAGAAGACATGCAAAAATATGTTTATGTCAAGTGTCTGCTCCAGCTTCTAGACCAGAGGCTCAGCAAACCAACGTTTTGATTTTTACTACGGAATATGAATGTTCTATTTAATAATTTTTTTTTATTGTCGAAAAATACTTTTTTCTTTGGTAATCCAGTTTTGTATGAACTTCTGGAAGTAACTCCATAGTTCCTCTCCGCCTGCTATCAGTATCTGATAATGAAGTACTATTTATTTTAAAAGTGATATTTATTGAAAATAAAGAAATAAGAAGTCAAGTATTTCATTTTTTTTGTTGCTTTTATTGTGAATTGTATTCAGAAATATTTAAGGCATTTTAAAACTTGTTTGGGAACTCTGAGGAACCAAAAAAAAAAAAAAAAAAGAAAAGAAAAACACTAGTGTATCATAAGAAAATATCTTTACTTTTCAAAACAAAGGAAATACAATACTGAACTTTGGGGGAGAACCAATCTGCAACGATATACTGTACATCGTCCAATACAAAACCCCCTCAAAGAAACAGCAAGCGAAAGTTGCAAATCCAACCTGATATGACAATCATTGGATCATAAAAAACTTGAAAATAAAATTTAAAAAATAACCACACAAATTCTGAGCTGAAATAGAACACTGGGGCTTTTTGTCATACAGTAAATTAAAGTCCTTGTTCTTAGTTTGAAGGGGAGAAAACAATCACAAGAAAGTCCAAAACAAATATTCTCATTTTCAATCATGATAACCATAGCTGCATTCTGTGGTGCATTTTTTATTTTCTTACAGTAGTAATAAATAATTTCGGGTAAATGAGACCTCTTAACATGTAATTTGAAAGAAAAGGAAAATCTCACATTCAAAGACAGCTGGAATCCACAGTTAAAGGCTGCACATTCATCAAATGAAAGTGGTGCCTTCTCCTGTAAAACTCAAGAGTAAACTGAATTGTTCTGCAGAAAATAAAATAAAAACACAAAGTCAGAAAATCTACATCTGCCTGAGGAGTGCTGAACCACAAAGGTAAGGGCACTTTAACCTTAAGGCTGATGTATGTCTCACACGTGCCGACAAAATCTACACTGCGTCTAATTCTCAAGCTGTCAACAGAGTACTCCATCAGAAAAGACATCAGTAACACAACAAATGAACTGAATGGATAGGTCAACTATGCTTTGATATGTTTTTTTTTTCTTCTGTGTGCGATGCCTCGATGTGTTTTTTTGCTGTGTTTGCCATTAACACGTATTTGAAATTGGTGTATTTATAAGCAGAAAAAAAAACAAACCATGTGATGGGACCTGTACCCTTATAGAAAGATGTGTGTTCCTGCTGAGAAAGATCCTGACTTGATTATTTGTTCATAGCTGAATGGAAAATAAATACGCTCACCAGCGCAGCCCTGAGTGACCAACGAAGAACAGAAAAGACAGCGACTGTGCATTCAGTTAAGATCTTGTAACACTGTACATGTGAATAGAGTGTGTTTATATTCTGTACTGCTATTTCAGGTATGCTCCCTATGAGGGTTGTAAGTAATATTACTCCATAATGCTCTGACCTGCCCAGCAGAAACCCTTGTATTTAAAGTGACTGCTTTCTTGTGTAATTTGAAGTTAAATTCCCTAGAAGTGGGCAGAGCAAGCAAAGTATGAAGAAAGAAGTTCAGCATGGATGGAAAAAACCACCAGGAAACCTCTACTGTTAACTGGCAAAACAACATTCACCTGAGTAAATGAGGGATGGAAAAGAGGACAAAGCTCTCATCTCTCTGGTATGGATTAGGTACGGAGAAGCCCAAAGGTGATCAGCTTGGCCATGTTTCAGGCGACCCCCTACATCCTGGTGTAAAGCCTTTCTGGGATGTTTAAGAGCCTCCAAAAAACACAAACTACACTGCCAAGTGTTCCTTAAAAAAAAAAAAAAAAAACAAACAAACAAAAAAAAAACACACAACAAAAATCCACATTCGTCTCCTCCCTTTTGTGAAAACAAGCATCATATCCTTATACTTACTATACATCTGAGAGAGAACACGAAATGAACAGTCACTCAATATTTCCCTTTTCAACACAATGTTGTGTTGGTACATTATAAAAGTCATTTCAATTTAAATATATATATATATATATATATATATTGCTGTTCAAAAAGCAAACCACAAGTACCATCTTCCAATAAAGTACTACCTTCACCTAAAGCTGGTGAAGGTAGTAGTAGTTGCTGTCTTTCAAATACAATACGATAAAAGCCATTTTTGCACAATTGTTATAAATGTAACGTCAAAGGCCGAGCTCCCTGTGTGCATCATTCCCAAGACTCAGTGTACAACAGAACAAATGTGTGACCATCGTACATACCGAGAACAAGAAAGCCAAACCTAACTGGCATATATCTTTTTTTTTTTCTTTTTTCCAGGGAAGTTGTGAACCTGCGGAAGACGTGGAGACCTTGCTGAATGGCTTTAAGGTGAAGTAGTGATACGTCACTTTGGTGATTGTTGTTTAAAGGTTCAGGTGGCTTTTAGAGCAGGCTACACATCTGTGTGTGCGACGGCCTGGATGGCTTCTTCAGGCAGCAGGGATGGATCACTAAGTATGGATGTTGTTGTGCTCAGCTGGCGAAGGGTAGTCAGCACCACTGAAAGACAATAAATCATCAATTTAATCATCATAGCCTGACAGTAAAACACTGCATTTTGTAGCTGACTGTCTTGCTATGTATCCTTACACAGTGTTACACAGCAGGCATGCACCTGATTCACCATTTTCCAAGTTGCTCGTGATTTTAGCAGCTCAATACAACAACTCAAATGTCTGTAGTGACTGGGTGGGAGGCAAGATTTGGGGCTTAATGCATAAGGTTTCCCAAGGTCTCCTACTGTTGAGTGCTGTCCCTCACTTGTGAGTCACTTTGGATAGAAGTGTCCACCAAATGAGTTAATGTAAATGTAAAAGCAAACTATTGTGGGACCTTCAATGACGCTGACCTTCAACTTGATTTCCTGAACTTGATTCATCCTGAAATTAGGACCTTGGATATAAAATGTTGCACATTAGCACTTTCCCAAACTAAGATTTTAATGTGCAACATTTTATATCCAGTGTCCAAATTCAGGACACTGTGGGCAAATTTGTCATTTACCAGAACTTCTCCATGACTGCTGCATTAAACACCCCAGGATGCATAAGAACCTTGTATGTCAAGGTTCAATGACTCAGGGGGGATTTTAAATTTTGTAAAAATGTTTCTTTCTACTCATGAATGGAGAGTTTAATCATCATCAACATTTGAGAGGACAACCCATGGAAAAGTTGGAGCAATAACCGTCTTCATTTTGTATAGTTTTCTGCAGTGACGCTGACGCAGACCCAGCCTCCAGTGAGCTGCCGGGGCTGTGGCTGAATGATAGAAATCTTTTGACGTCACCTTACATTATCTGAGTGTACAAGCATAACTGCCTAAGTCAGACTGAATCAGGAACAACAGCATAAAGTTTTGTGGGGGGTAAAACAAAACAAAACAAAAAAATCGGAAAGTGTGATTGTGACTGCGATTTCATGTATTGTTAAAAAATGAGATACACCAATAGATTTTCTGAACAAAAGGCAGGAAAAAGCAGAGATAGTGACAGATAGGAAGCAGAAAATAATGAGAAACTGAGCTACACAGGGTGGTGATCTAACACTCTGCAGTTCGAAGGAAGTCCCCTCTGGGCTGCAAGTGATCCACAACTATCAATCCTTTCCATTGCTTTATTCTTTAGCAACGGAAAGGAACAATAGAATAGGTAGGCTGGTGACATACAGCCCCCTTTGTGTGTGTGCGTTTGTGCTGGATGTCTATGGCGCATGATCTTGTACTTACTGGGTCTGAGCATTGGAAGGGAACAGTGACGATCAAGCCATTGCAGTGTGGTCTGATACAGCTCTGCTGTGCTTGTAGTTGCCACCATCCCATTGAACGACTCAAAGAGAGGCTTGATAATGATGCTGAACTGGAATCAGCGACGGTCAAGGATCGGTTACACTGCACAGTGAGACAAACACAAACCTATTTCTTATTAGTTCAAGTATGACCAGTATTGAGTATGACAAGTATGACAAGTATTCGTTTTAGTCTCTGTGGTAATGAAACGAGCTTATAAATAAAATCAGTTATCTAAATGCAGTCTGCATTGGCGTGATATAATGGATTTACTGCACACTGTTTAAAAACCTAAGGAGCTCTGTCAGAGATAAGTTGTGCCCTTCACAATAAACACATGGCTATTGAATCATTGGTGATTGGTGCTGGATTTGTACTGGGAATGACTCAGTGTGTGGACAACACTCTCCAGAGTGGGCAGCTAACACTAGTCACCAGACAAATGCTAGGAAATGGAGTTTACCTACTTTCCTAGAAAGTTGGTTGATAACCACCAAAGCAATTTTCCTTGTAAAATAGGTTGTTAAAACTGCCATTATTAAATTGGTTATATGTATTAATTATTTAAATCATCTTGGCACGGTGACCACTGAACAAAGTCTAAATTAAGTAAATATTAAATCAGTCTGTCCGCGTAGCCTCGACTAACGAAAGCTTGGCGTTCCTCACGAGTGAATGAAAGATATTAAAGTGTTTCAGTTGTGCAACCTTTCCTTTCCATTGAGTCTGCCTTGACAGTGCATGACACAGGATATAATCATCCTGATAAGCATCAGTGTGATATGAACAGACACAAAAGCATTGCACATCACACCAAAATGCTCCAAACGAGCAGCAGACAGTGTTGAGGGCTCTTTCACTGAAGGATACGATCCAGAACTTCCAGTTCTGAAGAGTGCGGTTCTTTACATATTCATTGAACTTCTCTTGCATGTGGTCGAACTGATGCCGCCTGATGGGCACCCCTGTTGCAGGCAACTGCTGCTGACACAATCTGTGATGAAACAGTGACACAAGACACAAACAGTTGAGTGTTTTGTAAATCATAAGAGGGGGTCAAATATATATGATGTTTCAACCCACTTAATGGAGGTGTTGAGCTCCTCTATCTCCTCTCGTAGTCTCTTGACCTCTTCCTGCATCTGCTGCCTCTCCTGCTGGAGCTTCCCAATGTGTTCCACTGTCTTCTGCAAGGTGACTGCATTGCTGGTCTAAACGCACAGAGTTAATGAATGTGGTAGGAAGTTAGAAAGCAAATTAAATATGTACATCGACATCTGAAGCAAGTGCTGTGCGCAAACACGGCCAAAAACAGTGATGTGTTGAATCTGTAACGTGTGTTTTATGAACAGTGCACAGGCTTACGTTTGATTGTGACGTCAGAGTGGGAACCAGGTTGCAGAGAGTTTTAAAGCCAATTTTTATGTTTGATCGTCTCTTTTGCTCAGCAGATATGAATGTTGTCCTCCGGCTCTGTTGCACAACAGCAGCGGAAATGTTACACAGAGACTTAGTGAGGGCGTGTCATTTATTACACAGGAAAAAGGGTAAATGCTACTGATGAGTTATACAGATGCCCAGGCATTAAATTCAGCCTGTGAAAAGAAAATTGTTATTCAAATAATAACATGCTCCCAAAATGGAGCAATCATACCAGCAAACCATTTACATTAAGAAACATAAACACAAACCTGATTTTGTTCATTCTTTACCAGAGCTGTGCTGCTGCTGATAAGTGACTGGGGACTGGGAACTTGATCTAACACACATGGTGACCCTTGACCTGATCCTGGCTGACTGTGACCTGACAAGAAAAACAAAGAAGCAAAAACATTTTTCAAGATGTGGTGGGCTTGGAGTTACGACTGGAGTTGCTCTCTTGGTAGAGTGAACTCTCACCGACACTTGAAGAGGCTTTCTGATTTTTGCGGCTGGAAGAATAAGACTTTTCTTTGGGGACAATCGGCTGGGGAGACTTCTGCGTCTGAGACATTACGTGAAATCCCGGAGCCTGAGGTACATGAAAAGAGAATAAATATACAAGAAAGTAAAAAAAGAGGCACAAGACCACTACAAATAAATTATGATATTTCTTTACCTTGTAACTGACCATTTGAGTTTCAAGACAGGTAAAGTTTAATCTCACTTTTATGAATTAGACACATCAGAGTGATGAAATCTAGATGTTTCTGTTTCGTATTGGCCAACCAATAATTTTAAGACCCAAGGCATTAGGAGAAAATGAAAGAGTGAGGATGACACATACTCCTCCAAGATGAGACGAAGCAATGACCACTCCAGTATTAGGGACCACATCTGCTTTCAGAGGTGTCGGTGTAACAATCACAGCATTGGCATGACCCGGGAAAGGGGCTGAGTATGAACATCGACAATAAGGAACCACAGCGTTAGTTTTGTGTGCATTCATAAAATCATATGAATCATTTCTGACATACAGACCCACCCCCTGCTTTGTTCCTCAGGAGCTTTTCTATTCATGCAGCAAATAAACATTATTTTTTGCACTGAGGCCAAAAATTGCGTAATTTAATATCTTGAAATGTATCAAGTATCTTGAGGCGCCCTCGTGGTCTGAGGGTTGGGGTGCCGACCAAAAATCGAAACCCCAAATTTGTTCGCTAAAGAGATTATCTAGTACGTTTTGATAGGAAATCAGCCATCAGATGTTTTCCTCCGTGCTCTAAAGACATTATCAGTGTTGCAAGGACCTCATTTTACATCACTACCACTGTGCATGAATATGACTGGCTGAATAAGAAAGGCTTCAGCGCTATCTTGTGGTAATGAAGTTAAAGCAGCTCCGCTGTCAGATTAACAATGTTAAAATGACACAATTTCTCCAAATGCAAAATCAGTATCTTGATCTTGAGAACAGAAACGACAGACCTGTGAGGATGACATGGGAAGGGGGGAGGGTGTTCGCAGGAGCAATCCTTTGCACAGGCCGGTTTTTGTTGGCACTGGATGACTGAACAGGCCGAGGCAGGGCAAAACCCCGTGGGTGCTGTGCAGGGGCGGCAGGCAACGGAGCCATGGGTTGGAGCTGGGAAGGAGGAGGTGGAGGTTGTGTGGACATGGAGCCATACTCTGAGTTGTGGCTGAAGGTGGTGGCTGCGTCGCTAGGTGTGACAGTAGAGGAGGGGGTGTGTGTAATCCCAGATGTCACTACAGTCTCATCCAGAACAGAGGTGTTGTCCAAGGGCGAGGGAACCATGGGCGCTGCTGAGGCCATGTCCTGACCTGGTAGGCACTGTACCATAGGATCATGGGATAATGGCTGAGAGACTGAGGAAATTACTGCTTGATTACTGGGCGCCACCTGCCCAGGAAACAGAGGCATGTAGTTTTGAACATAGGCCGCATCACCACCACTACCACCACCACTGCCGCCACCACCATCTGTTCGACTGCTTTGACTGACCATGGGAGAGGGGATAGGCAGGGGGCCAGGGGGGGAGATGTGGTTGGTTGTGAGCTGCATGGAGGACATTAACTGGGCCTGGCAAGGGATAACAAAAGGAAAGGGAACAAACACACTTAGTCCTGTCTTATAGCACAATATGATGCCAAAGAGACGCAGTTACTACTATGTAAACTCATGTTAGGTGCTGGTTATGATGGTGATAGTTAAAGGGTTCTCATACTACACAATGCAAACCTTTTACATGGTTTATTTACTTGTCAGCAATGACAATAATTCAAATATTAATGAACAATTAATTTTTCTGGTTGTACAATGACAGTGAAGCTTTTTTTGGGGGAGGACGTTGAGGTGTGAAGACGTAAGACGGCTGTGACAGATCTGCAGACAAATGTTGTGGTCACACTAGGCAGATGTTAATTATATATCTTTTAAGTATACGCCTATGTTGTTTCCAAGATATTTTATGGTACATAATTCCTGGAGCAAATAAAAGTTTTTTTTTTTTTTTTCCAAGTTCCTGCACTAGGTCCCAGTGAGCTGAAGAACAGAATTTAAGACCTGTCCATGAATAACTCTTAAACTGCATTAGCATGCTGCCTGAAAAGGTACCTAGTCACTTTTTGTATCTGAAAGTCAGACGAGCACCTGTGGTAATGCTGCATTCATGACTGCAACAGAAACTCTGGAACATACTTTCATACTTTCACCAACATACGGCTAAATAAATTACTTGACAAAATATTTAGTCATATTTTGAGCAAATGTTTGTTTCTCAAAAGAATCTACATTTGATGATAAGCAGTTTGAGCAGCAAGTAATACATGAAAAGTGCTAAAATAAAGTTTAGTAATATTATTATGTTACATAGATTTTTTGTAACTAGACAGAAAGATGGTGGAAGATGAGGTGGAAATCCTCATAACTTGATAAAAAAAAAAAAAAAAAAAAAAAAAACCAAACAAACAACTAAACTAAATTTTAAATGTAGGAAAAAAATAACACACTCCTTGCACAAACTCTCATCATGGTGGTGTGTGTTAGGGACTGTGCCATGGGTCGGTGTTTACCTGTGACTGAGAGCTGCTGCTGGATAGAGGGGTGACAGATGATGCAGTGGGGGAAACAGAGGGGAAGACGGGCTGACGGAGGCTGTGAAATAAGTCTGGAACAAGAGTCTCTATGTTAGCTAGTGGTTAGTTTATTCACACTACTTTTTGTGTTAGGTTAAGCCAACTGCTGTAGCAGAGTTACTAGAACCATGTGAGCTTGATTTCTGTAAAGTGTGCACCATTAGTGTGTGTGTGTGTGTGTGCAGTAGTACTGCAGCTATGGGTGGTGCCTTACTGCTACCTTGCAGCGGATCAAAGGAGTCCATGAAGTCTAGGTTGGGTTGTAAGGGGATGAGTCCCGGTTGGATCATGTCTGCGTTCCCTGCATGAGCTGTGAAAGGTAGAGAGAGCAGGGGGGGAGACATGCCAGTATTTTGACAGATACATAATATATTGCTGACATCTGACCCCAAGCAGCCTTCATACTCAATTATTAAATCAAGTACTGAGTGAGTAGGAAAATTCTAAAAATCGAATCAGGTTATCTCTACTGATTTCATAAAACAGACAGCTCGTGATTTTCTCACCAATCTCCCGTGGATTGGGCCAGGCTATGGGCTGGTGTGAGGCCAACGTAGAGAACAACGTGTCTGAAAACTCAGACATCAGAACATCCATGTCAAAGAGGGTGTCCATCTCCATAGGCGCAGGTGTGTCATGATGCTTACGAGGCACGCGGCGTGCAGCAGTCTCTTCATCCTGATAAAAGGAGACACGGAGCATGTCTGGAGAGACTTCCCCAAACAGCGATAACTGCTCCTCTGGCCCCTTTGAGTATTCAAAACGCAACCACCAAGCCAGTTAATAACACACAAGCATGCAGTGTAAGAGTGCAGCCTTCGTGGGATGGCACTGAACTAATTCCTACACTTTTGTGCCCACAAAAACTAAATGACCATGCATCAGTCTTAAAAAATAATTCACGTTATTTAAATACATACATTGTGCACTGTGTCTGTCAGCAAGTTAAAAGCTAAATTAGGTGTGAGCAGTCAAAATTAAATTTGTTTAAATAATTCAAAAACATATGAGTAATGTGATGGTGACTGGGTTAGCATAGGTTAATACATTAGTATCAACGTCTGATTGAACAGATGCTGATCATAATGTTAATGTTAACACGAACAGCATTTTGATGGGCTGAGCAAGAAGCAGTTTTGCGTACCTTAAGCAAGCTTGAGAGGTCATCGTCCTTGTGCTTCTGTAACTATAAAAGAAGTGCCATATTAGAAAAATAGGAATGTTTTACGACCACTGAAACAAACAGGATACAGCTACAAAAAGCCCAGTATCCCCCTGACAACTACAAAAATATTACAATGTGTTTATAAAAAAAAAAAAAAAGTGAACAATACAGTACCCTTTTCTTGAAGTATGTTCTCCACTTGTGATATTCTCTTATGGCGATTTCTATTCTTCTTTTCCAGCATTTCCCCTCTGAGGCAACGGCCTGCAGAAGACAGAGGGAGATGGTAACTAAACCAAAGTCCATAACAAACACTCAGCACAAAGAAAGGAAGTGAAAAGGGAAATATAAAACTAAATGACCAGCAAAGGTTTGAGAGACTAAACACAGCATAATTTTTTCTTCTGGTGACAAGAAAAAACAAATGGTCCTGGTTTCTGTTTGCACACAGCACAATGATAGTGTTTTTCTATCTTTACCTCTGCAGGACGATGGACATCCAAGTCCATATTTCCATCGAGGGGAGTCACAAAGTGACAGACAGGATTTGCCCTTTTTTCCACATCTGAGGGCAGAAAAAAACAACCCAAGTCAGTCCCAGTGGGAAATGCATCCTGCTAATGGACCACATTATGCCTGCAGACTGCAGCTTCACCAGGCCCTGCCAGCATGGACAAAATCAGGTGAAGGGTCATAGCTCATGAAAAGCTTGACCCAGTTTGTGTTTATTTTTGTGATATGAGTGTGAGTTGCTATTAGTCACTGTCACAAAACTGCTCGTGGCATGTAAACAAACCATTCCTACTGCAGCAAGTTCCCAAAAAAAAAAAAAAAAACAGACCTCAATTCTCAGCTCTAATAGTTTATGTTACAAATACAGTTAAATGTTCGTTCACATAGGCACACACATGTGAACTGAGAGGACAAACAAAGCCTGGTGGCATCTGTAGTTCTGAAGAAGGTACTATTTGCTTAAATGTAGACTTGTGAATACGAAGTATACATCGGTGTTATGGCCATAGAGTCCTCTGCCCCCCCTTAAGACAACAGATACCTGGGTCCAGTGCATGCTACAGCTTCATGGAAAGTCGAGTGTTAAAGTCGAGTCACTTTAAACTAAATATTAAACAATAAACTCTGTGAAAGAAAGAGATGGTGTAGAACTCTTACACTGCATATACCACGCTCTCCATATGGCGTTGTTTAGGCGGATCTTGTCTCTCCAAAGCAGCTTTAGACCTTTGAAGTTCTTCCATTTGGGAGACACCAACTTACCACTGACAAGACAAGAAAAATAACAATGAAAAACTTCACAGATGAGAGAGATGTGACAGTCTATGTAACAAATGTAATGGCTTAACCAAAACAAGTATATCACCAGTGTCCAGATTTACTTAGACATGATAAAAAGCAAATTCCGCGGACATAAAAAAAAATTAAGTTTGCTCTGTCGTGACTTTACAGTGTTTTAATAACTTGTCACCAGCAGACAGAAATGAAGAAAGAAATTTTTATAAATGTCACCTTACAAACCTGATTTTGACTTTAATTAATACTGATGCTTGACCACTACCCAAGGCCTTAATACCTAAGAGTGATGCTTGCTGTGACACTGAGCCGGCGTCCATCACTCATTAAAAGGTAAGAGGGCTTGGTGGCAGGAGTTACATGTCTGACTGACCGTCTGTCTCACCAACAGACAGCCTGAATGACATGAAATGGACTACGGAACAAACCGAACGGAAATGCAAATTATATAAAGGTAACAAAAATGTGTAAGTGTTAAAAATAACTTACTAACTAATTTATGTGCACTTCAGAAAATGGTTCTCTTTTTTTGGTTTACCACAAGAACAGAAGTTCAATTCTAGGCCGAGAAGTGCACACTGTACATGATTTAAAAAAGAAAAAAAAAAAAAAAAGGTATAGGTCACTTTGACCAGTGCTGGCACATCAAGAAATAAAGCAGGCAAAGCAAACAAGAGGGAGTCAGTCAAGGTCAAGCTCAAGACAGAATTATACAGTAGTTACAACTTTGATACGTAGACAAGGAGTCCAAATAAATAAACCAAAAAAGGATCATGACACACACCTGTGCTACTGAAGGTAAAACAGGGGGACATCGGAACAGCTGAGTTTCCCCATGACGGATTGAAACTTGAACTCAAAGAATGCAGATATGAATTTTTCCGTCTGAGTGTATTAACACTACTACCGCACCAACTTTTAAAAATGCTTTTTAAATGTGAAACGACAACGCTAAAGTCCATGTTTATCACAATCCTTAAGGGTTGGCTCAGCGCTTCCCTCTTTCCATCCTTCCTGCCCTGTCGTTTTTCAGTCTGTCCTTCCTTTTTCCTGTTGTGAACTGTGTGAAAAGAATGAGTACACAGGCAGCCTGTAGGGGAAAACTTTGCAGGCCCACCAATGTTGTTCTTGCCATGAGTAAAGGCTCTCTTGTGTATATAAATACCAGCCACTTCTCCTTTTAGGATAAATGACAACAGCCGAACAGTAACTGGTGGAGGTGCTTTCCTGGTCTATTAATAATCCCGAGCCCAAGTTGGTGTCATTTGCGAAGTCAGAGGGAATCCTCTGAGCAGCTGGCTTTGCACCAACACTTCAGCAAAAGTACAGCTACAGAGAACAACGGTAACATGAGCTTTGTAATCTGTTAAAATTGACCTCTTTGAATCTGCTAACATCAGCTGCATTTAAACCCAACTTTCTTTGCAACTTTCTAATTATATCTTAACAGTTTCAGTGCTTTTATGTTGTCTCCAAGACTATAAACTATCAATATTCATTGTCCTGATTTTAGTTTGCCTTTTCAGGATAATCTATTCAAGGAATTATTCTGGAGAAATTCAAGGTACAAAGCATTTATGACAAAACAGGAAAAGGTTCTGGACCATTGGTCGGACAAGACAAGCGTTTGAAGATGTGACCAGGGAAACAATTATGTTTACCAATTTAACAATTAAATAACTGGAGGATTAATCACTAATGAAATAATGAAAATTATAATTAAATACAGAGGCAGCCTTAGTTGTGATATCAGATAGTTTTGATTATAGTTCATTTGTGGTCATTCAAGTACACCTACTAATTCCAAACATTTGCTGGGCACCATTTCAATGAATGTAAACCAGTGGATTTCATCATTAGATCATCGTGCAGGAAATCACAGTCTATAGAGTCAGTTTGGGATTTGTAATGACTGACCTCTCTCACTCTCTCCAAAATTAAATCTGGGCTCATGACTAAAATTTTCAAAGCAGTTGTAAGCTGAAGTAAGCTGATATTCTGGATGACAAAAAAAAAAAAAATCATCCACACAGCACTGGCACTCATTGAATGGTCTCATACATTACACACAGGGAGAAATTTGGGGTTTACTTTCTTTCCCTGCCATAAATCAAACCATCAGCTCTACCATTGATCTGCTCTACTGCCTTACTAATAGCAGCTCAGCAAGAACATAACGTCATCTAGACGTCTGGAGCTGTGCCTGCAAGCAACTTAACAATATCAATAAACAAAACATTCTCTTATGTCATGAAAGAACGAGTGGTGTCAGATCTGTCTGATAAGATGTATGACTTGAACAGCCCACAGCAACTTTGGCAAGACATGCTGAAACTTTCTTGGCTGTTTGTTTTGGCCCAGGTCTACTAAAAGATTACAGATTGTTCCCAATTACCTAGTTCTATTTAAATCGTTTCACGGTAAGTCAATAAAATATCTTTACATTTACTCAAGTACTCATGATACCCAATCCCCAACGCACTCCCGCTTTATCTTGTGACAGTCAGAAAGGAGCCTGAGCCCTTGGTTGATTTTTGTTTTTCCTGCAGATTATTTAGATGTGGCTGAATATTTCTGTGCTTTTCCTGAAGTGTAGTTTTGAATGAAGGCCTTTCACTTGTGATGGGGGTGTTTTTACACTGTGTTGTTGGTACTTTTTATTTAAATTAAAGTCCTGAATGACCTCTTTCACCACTGCACTAAACTGGCTACAAATTATAAAGTGGTCAAGCAGGAAGTTACATGAAGAGCAGACTCGTGACTGCAATTTCACACCAGGGCCCCATGCCCGACTTTACTGATCTAGATGGAATCCACATGAGCTCAACATAAAATGGGCGAAGAGCTGCAGTGAAAATGAGTGTTCACGTGTGAAGACGGGGCGGTGGGGGTGTTATATCTCACCTGTACGCGAGGGTCATGCACTCAAAGAGTTTGGTGAGTGAAGCGTCTATGGAGAGGTGCGACGTGCTCGCCTTGCCGAAATGATATGTCTGACACGTCTGTTTGTTGACAGTGTCGAAGTCGTAGCCTTTCTTCGGGGGGTGCTCGCAGTGGGGCGAGGACACCATGAAGTGTCCGCTGTGGATGATCTGAGACTCCAGCCCGTCCGTCCTCCTCAGCCCCAGGTGAGTCTCCTCCGCGTCCGAGTCGTCATCCTGCTCCTGCTTTATGCTCGCCGGTGGGCGACGGTACTTCTGTCGGAAAGATATCTCTCTAGTTGCCATCTCGGTAACTCACCAGACAAATAGCTAACGTTAGCCAGCAAGCTAGGACAATAAAGCTCTCCCGTTCATGGGGCTTGACAAAGGCACGACTGAGGCTGACTGTTGCTTAAAGTCTGTCAACTTCGTGCCGTGGAGTCCCAGGTCAGTCCACTCATTTTAAAGTGCGCCGTGGGAAGTTAGTGGCCCGACTAAACTTGTTGTTGTGCTGATAGATAGTTGACGTAGCTAAGAGTCGCAGAGACCAGCTGACAAAAAAAAAAAAAACTGCTCTTCTGTCCGAAGCAGGAAGTTCCTGTGTTGCTGAAGCGCCTCTGATTGGTCGGAGTTAGAGCCCCACCCACAAAAAAACCCCAAAATAAACTGGAAGCACAGGTCGCTGAGAGGCTCAGAGTCCTCTGCTCCTGCTGCAGGTGACCTGCACTGCTTCAAATACACTGTGCTGGATATGTGTCAGAACTATTTGGGCTTCATATGACCTGCGGTGGAAGAAGTATATTTAAGTAAAACTACTCCATGATAAGTAAGTCCTGCATTCAAATTCCTACTTGATTAAAAGTACAAAAGTCGCCTAAAATGTACTCAGAGTATGAAAAAGCAGTCATTCTTCCCCCGACCTATATATTATTATATCTACGACATAGCTCGATTGTTATTTGTGTAGCACAATTTTACTGTTGCAGCTGCTCCAAGTGGAGTTAGTTTTAACAAATTTTATCACATCATATCAGTGATGCCTCAATGTACCATATAACTGCTGTAGTGTTTCACGGTGGAGCTAAAAAATTAACAATTGAATAATAATAACAATAATAATAACGATATATAGCTATAATAGAGAGGAAATAAATAATAAATAAATAAATAAATAAATAAATAACCATAGCTATAACATAAATGTAGTGGAGTCAAATGTTGTGAAGTACAATATATCCCTTTAAAATTTAGTGAGTGTAGAGTAGGTATAAAGTAGCAGAAGATGGAAATATTCAGAAAAAAAGTATAGAGGCAATTTATGTTTCATTCGATCTTTTTGCACAAAGAAGTGAAACGGTAATAACCAATGGTGGGAGAAGTTTTCTGATCCTTTATAAGCAAATAAACAAGACGACAAACTACTCAGTAAAAGTAATGCATTCAGAATTTTAATTCAGTTTAATTTGCACATTAATAATGTTCCCTCACATTTTATATTTAGTGTGTCACAAAGCTGAGGATCTAACTTAATATTGATAGTTATTTACAATCTTTAAAAATGAAATACATAAAATGTCAGCATCCATGCATCCAGCAGAGAGTCTGAGCCTCATCATCACAACAACTTCTCATAGATGAGACAGTTTGTTGCTTTCATCACTCTGGAGGGAGGGGCATGCCACTCTGCTCTGCTCTGCTGAGGACGGGAAGCCCAGGATGTGACCTGTAAATGTCTCCACTGATATCTCATGTGGGATTGCACGCTCCAAAGAATATTCGTAATCTCCACCTGTTCACACACACACATCAAAAAGTGATGATGTTTTTCAGTTGTAATGTGAATTCTTAGGTTACGGTTTGGGAGCGAGTTTTTCTCTTACATACCATCAGATTTATAAATGTCATAATCAGAACGCTCTCCTCCTCCTTCTCCTTCTTCTTCTCCTTCTTCTTCTTCCTCTTCGTTAAGACCTAAAAGTGTAGTGAAACACTCTGCCAGCTCTTCCTCTGTCATGTGTTCTCCTGTAAAAGATGGCAACAAATTTACGACTCTTTTGGACTTGACAAAGAAAGGTGCTTGTATATAGAAGCTGTAACAGAGGATCAAGACCTTTCTCAGTAATGTGACAGTGACACAGCTGAAACCAGACAGACTGACTGAATAGCCTGCGCCGTACCTCGAGCCTGTAGAAGCTCTAGCAGCTCATGTCTCTGCAGAAGAGGCTGTCCTGTACTGTCACAGTTACCAAGGACGTGAAAAGCTTGACGTAGCTCATCACTAGAGATGCCAAAGGCTGGCCGGTGGTTGACATACAACTTGATGAACTCCTCCAGGTCGATGTCAGTCACATAATTTCCTGTTTCGGCATACTTGCTGAACTTGACCTCATTTTGCATGTCTTCTATCTGGTGAAGATAATATACCAATCTGCAATTACAGGTCTGAGGTGTAAAACAGCTTTTTTAGCAATATTTTTGCTGTCAGATAAAATTACATTGATCGTACCTCTTGCTCAGTGGGGAAGTAGGCCAAAGCTCTCATTAGAGAGGGAACCTCTGACAGGGGAAGTTTGGTTGATACTTTACGTTTCTCCATTGAGTCAGTGCCTTGATGACGGATTTGGCAGTAAAAGAAAAAGTCCTCAATCTCCTAAAAACAGAAAAGCTTAGGAAACTGAGAATCTATGGTTAAAATGGTATCAGTAATCACTGCCAACCTCTAATTGACGGAGGGGAACTCAAAATAAAAGCTGATATCTTCACCTTATGGCTTTGTGTAATACAGAGATGCAATATATGTGTATGAACATGAAAAGTGCTCTTGAAAAGTAGACAAAAAGTACATTGTACTATTTGTATGTTTAATGTTATAATTTGCCACAAAAGCACGCAGTGTCCAAAATGGTCACACCACCCACTGTTTTCCAGTTATGTATAGTGTTTTACATGTCTGTGACGATTTTCATACTGCCATACTGCTAAATAGTAAATACTCTACATGAAAAAGTAGCCGCAAAGATAATATGAGAAAACCTAAATAATAATTGAAAAAATTGCAGATGTAAAGATAAACATGAACACCTGAACAAGCAGAACAAACTGAACTGAGATAATTGCAGCAATTCTGTGATACTGCATCCTAGTATTATATATAGGCACAATTTAACTGTCATTGTGTAGTGAAAACATGTTCTACCAGCTCAATGGTTGCTGATCTACACAGTGAAAACATATACACAACACGACAACATATAAGTAAAACCAAAGGCCAGATATTTCTTTGAAGCCAAGAAACTTTCATGGCCTTGATGGTAATATATATTCAGGAAATGGGACACATGCTTTTCATTTCAAGCTAATAGAATAATCAGTGGCTTTTCACTAAACACTCAGCAGCTGTAGGGAACAAGGACATCTTTTAACTCACCCTGTAGAACTTGCCGTATCTCCCTCCCTCTAAAAGAGAGTAAAAAGGTTCCAGGTCCTTTCCTCCCAAGGAGGCTGCTCCCTCCAAGGCACTGCATTCACAACAAAAGAGAGGACCGGTTTCAGGACAAATGATTACACTGCATATTACCTGGTTCTGAGGCTGGTGCTATTAAAGCTTACTTTAAGCTTATCTCCCATGACAGGACAGTGCAGTCAGATCCTCCTGCAGTAAAAAGAAATCGGCTGTCGTAGGAGCAGGCAAAAGCAGACACCCCCGTCGGATGGCAGATCAAAGCATTCGACTTGTAGGGGTTCCCATCCAGAGGCAAAATCTGGAGACCCACCTAGAGAAAATATAACACACTCTTAGTGGTAATATCATTAGTAAATCACTGCTTTCTTACAAAAACAGCACTGCATTTAAACATGGTCCAAAAGTCCAGGGATGTCTCTCACAAAGCCAGGACACAATGAATGTGAATATGTTCTGATTTAAACATGGAACCTTTTTCTTTTTTTTCTTTTTTTTTCATCAGTTCATGATTTGATGAGGTGTTATACTCAAAGTTAACCCAAAGTTATCTAAATAGCTCACCTTGTCCTCTGTGATGTATGCCAGGTAATATGAGCTCGTCTCAGGGTCTTTAGATGTGGGAAGAATCACTATTTGCTTAATGGGAGAGCCATATGTCGGGCCAAGGAGAGTCTTTCTGTTTTTGTTGAACACATGTAACGATGTTGATTTGCAGTGACAACAGTCAGACACAGAAAATCTGATCTTGTTTCAGTATTTCACCAACCTGCACATCTTGGTCGTGCTGTTCAAAAGCTTCATCTTGTACTGGTCTGAGGCAATGAGAAGAAACTGCTCTGCCGTCAGAGGAGGATACCAGGTCATGCACATTGGCACAGCACTTTGCTCAATGCGCTCTGAGCTTAAGATGAGGAGCTGGTTCACATCACTTTTTTCCAAATCATACTCCACCTATTATTCAGTTCCACACAAGCACAGAGAGGTGTATGTGCTAAAAATGTGGCATAAAATACAGCATTGCAAAACACCAAACTAGTCCACAATCCTACAACTTTGATCAAACAGACTAACCAAATGACGGTCCATTCCCAAAGAGAGCAGTCTGGGTTGGGTGCTGTCCAGGTGTACCCCAAAAAGAAGGTCTTTGATGGGCTTGTAGTGGGCGCGGTATCTGCCCAGATATGTCCAAAGAGGGACAGAGCCTTTATTAGTCTGCAAGCGGAACACAGTCACTGCTTTTCCTGCATCCTAATGGTGAACAAGAAAATAAAACATTTGTCATACAAGTTTTAAAAATGTTATAAGTGTTGTTTGCATATATATATGTTACACATGTTACACTTGATTATAAGAGAGAACTTGCTCACCGCAGTGGCAAGACACTTTGAGTCTGAGGAGAAAGTGATGTGATGGATGCTGTCATCAGTGTAACGGAAACACTCCTCGGGATCACTTTTTAAAGTGCTGGAATTCAGTATGTGAACAGAGCCACTGCCAAAGCCAACAGCCAGGTATGATCCTGTTCAGAGATAAAAAAAAAAAAAGGCAGCTCTTTATATTGCAGAATGTAAAGACAAAGCAGCAGAGAAACACTGGTCATATGAAACAACATTTCTTTGTTGCAAGACAATCATTAAGCATGTTGGCTCACCTTGAGGGTCAAAAGTGACACACTGAATCTGCTTCTCTGTCTCAAAGACCCTTTTGCAGATGATCACTTTGTTGTTATAGTCCCACACTTTTAAAATGCCTGCATGATTGCCCATTGCCACAGCTGGCTGTTTGGGGTGGCAGGCTACTGCATGTATAGGATCACAGTTCTCACGTAGCAGGATCTGACAGATGCTTTTCTGTGTATTCACATGTACTACTGTGGAACTCACTGTGGACACAACAAAGTTCCTGCATGAAAAAAAAAAAACAAAAAAACAAAAAACAAATGTCAACTTGGCTAAAATGCACAAAACACTTCAGACTGAGGACAGAACAGATTGTTTTTCTGATACCTGATAATTAATGGTTTAGCCTTCAGAGTGCAGTCCTCCAGATATCCTTCTGTACACTCTTTGGAGAAGGAAATGGAAACAATAGCATCCAGGCTGAATTCACGGTACCAAGTGAGAAGAAGGAAGCCTTCATCATAAAACTTGATATGGCCCAGAGTGTCACCAGTCACGAAACAGCTGTGATACCAAACGACACCAAAACATAGAGAGATTAGTGACCAGTAAATACAAGCAACAATTAAAAGGCAACAGCGATGAATATTTCTGGCTCTGATCACCTGTCAGTTACGGTGAGAACAGTGATCGGATCTTTCTGAAGCGGAATGAGCTTCATTCTGTCTCGTGGGATGCACTGATTTGCAGCTGAGCCTTCCATCATATTCCACACCACAAGGCTGCCTTCTGCAGTGGCTGCTACGACCTGAGGCTCTCTCCAGTGAAACACAGACCGACTGAGAAACCCATCAACCACTCTGACAGTTTGAGACTGGGCCAGTACAGATCCATCAGTTTGGCTGGTGGCTGCATGGCGAAACTGCCATGGGGTGAAGAGATGAAACTGTAAAGTACTTATCAAAACACTCAGAACAATCTGTAACAATTCATTCACGTCTTTTTCAAAATTCTGATAATCATCTTTACCTTTTTACACTTCAGGGCAAAGTATTTCAGACTTTCCTGGGCCTGAAAAAAGACTTGCTGATTAATGAAGTAAACATACACATAACAGCTGTATTATGTATGTCTATAAAAAGGAACAGCTGAACTTACCCTGCTGTAAAATAACACCTGTCTGTCACTGCTGCTGAGCAGCTGAGTGCTATCATTTGGATTGAAAATGATGTACCTCTGAAAAACAATCCAACCTGTGAACATCTGATCTTCTGAATGATTTATCTATTAAGTTAGGTGGCATTTTAATGTTACAAGAAGAGAAAACTTACTTGGAAACCATGTTCAGGATTGATTTTAGTAAACCACAAAGGCTTTTCTGTTTCATTTGTCCAATCCCAAATACAAACACACTGTGAAAAGAATATCAAGTAGTTATTAGTTTGTTAAGAGATGGAAGACATTTATTGTTTCATACTGTCAAATCCAGTATGAAACAGTGATGATCTAAGGCTGTTTTTGTGATGTGAGGTTATGTTTAGGAAAAATGAATAGAATAGAATAGAATAGAATAGAATAGAATAGAATAGAATAGTCTTTATTGTCACTGTACACGTAGACTTAACATTAAAAGATCTGTGATGTATGGATAAATATTCTACACTACAATGTCATTATGAGACAGTTTTTTTCAGCTCTTAGTTTCAAAATGACAGAAAGTTGCAGTGTGTGGTGGAGCCACACTCTTGACCTTCATTTGAGAAAGGAAGTATTACTACTTCAAAGTTAGAGTGAGTGTTTGTTTCTTAGTCATCATCAACGAAGACCAGATGTTGCTACTATAAATAAATGTCTTTTTCAACAGCGCTTACAGTGTGGATTTTCTTTTGTTTAATTGAATCTGTCTGTTCCAACCATGTTGTTGTACTCACTTGAACTTCCTCAGCCCCGAGGGTTACCAGATATTTTGCATCTCCTGAAAATGCCATCGCAGTGACACACCCATCAGGGTTGCAATCGGACAATGTGTGCACAGGAATGCTGGAACAATAACCATGTATGTGGTTATCATCAAGAGCAAGGGTTAACACATAGAACATACACAAACATACATAAATAAAAATGCCTTCATGTGTAAAGAATCAAGAGCTACCCAGAGTAGGAGTCCCATATCGTCACCATGCTTTTTGGCCCCTCGTCTGCAGTTGCAACCCAGCGTCTGTCCTCACTCACGCACATGCATGAGATGGGGCGGCGGTGACCCTGAGAACATTAATAAGTACAAACAGTTACATATTTAAAATCAACAGGCTGCATGTTACAACTATCAAAAGGTATGTATAGCTCAACAAATCACTCATGGTGCAGAAGGACACTGTCTCATCTCCTTTCTATGACATATTCCTCAAGAAGTCAAAAATCAAATGCTGATATTTTTTTTTACCTGAAGTATGTGCTGGGAGTTTGAGGTGTGATTATATATGATCCCAACATGGGCTCCTGCATAGAGGACCACCAGCTGATCGTGGTCTTGCAGACTGAAGACAGGAAGAGCGGGATTCATCCCAAATACCCACTCCAGAGACTGGATGGGGAGCAAATTTGCAGTACTGTTATGAGCCAGTTAAAGTTCTCAGATGACTTTTTATCTTTTTTTTTTTTTGTTAAATCTTCAGGTGAATATTTTTCATGAAAACCTCGTGCAGAGGGTCTGTTTACAGTCAGTGTTCATGTTGCACCAGCATGCACATTCAGCAAGACATACTTACCAATGCATGAGTTCTACTATGAGCTATCTTCTTTGGGAAAAGCGTGTCTCTGGTTGCAGTGTAGACTTGAGACTGCCGGGTCATCTTGACTGTGTCAGTCTCTGCTTCCTCTCTCCTGACTCCTGCACTCTCCTCAGCTTCATCACTGCCCTTCCTCTGCTTCTCTTCATCATTAGCTGCTGGTCGATTGTCCTGCACTTGTTGCTTTTCCACTTTACAGCTTGTGGAAAACTCCTGATCCTTACTTTCAGCATCTGACATGATGTCTAACCATGCACACACCTCACCTTTTCAGACAATTAATGCCGCTTTTTCTGCTTCATAGAGCTTTCCCCCGATTGTTCTGTCAAGTTAAGGTCGCTAAGTTACTGTTAACGATAGATAACGTTGAGCAAAGAGCAGTAACGCTACTAAATATAACAAATCTCGCAATTTAAGTAACCGAAAACACACCTGCACAGAAACGGCTCTTCTATAATTCGCCTCATTTAAAGGTTTAAGGCTGTGTATAAAGAAAATTCTATTAAATCTTGTGTTTAGTCTAAAACACAATCTGCCAAGCACCTGCGAAGCGTCTCGTTGCCTAGTTACCGCTGGACACTGGAGGACGAGTGAAGCCGGAATATAAACCTTCCGTTTAGACCTTTCAAATTAAAAGCACTATTGGGGTTGTTTTTAATGGGTTGGTTGAAGTGATAAAGTTACTTGGCAAAATTTGATTTTACATGTAAAGACTTCATTTAGTTTAGGTTTACATGCTAGGTTACCATTCGAGCCTCTGGGGCCCTGGGGCCTTGGGGCCCTCAGGTTGTCTATGTGGCAATTTCAAAATTATTTAGTAATATATATTTAAATACAAAATGAACAAAATTAAAGTACAGCATAGGCCGCAGAGTACTTACCATTTAAAACTGGTAAGTACAGGCAGGGGTGTTGTTACGCAAGGTGAACACTAGAGGGCAAAGTAACGTCAATCCCAAAAGCGTCAAGGTGGACTTGATAGTTCCGGTAAGAACATTCAAAATAAACCATAGGCAGGAGTGAGGACACTCGCAGTATAAGGGGATTTGAGAGGTTACGGGTGGAGCAGATGTGACGAATCCTCGTTTGTGTTGACGAGGATTGTGATTTTGGCGTTTTTGAAGCCGTAAACCGGGACATCTTGCCTTGATACTTTTGCTTTGGAAGGTCAGCACCGTGTCGAAACTTCGCTAATTAGTTCAAACTTTACAGTTTTCGGACTTTTTCCGGTTTCACCGGTTTAGGAGCAGCTGCCTTTTCTGTCTGCGTTTTCTGCCCACAACTTTTTTTTTATTCACTTTTGTCCGGTATTGTCACTACGTCTGTTTCATAAATGTTGTAACTACATTTTATTTGGCGAGGTTTGAAGGATTCTCGTTTTCTTATTATCTTATTGTGCGCACACCATGAGGAGTTTGTGACGGTTAAGACCCCAGAAAAGTAAGAAACGTGTTTTGACGTGGAAGCGGCTAGTTATGATTTCACCAGCTGACAGGTGAGGAGGCATTTTAATAGTTATGAACTTATCCTGATGTGTGTTTGCTTTGTCAGTGTGAAACAAGTTGAATTAGTTTATACATTTGACTGAAATGTGTTGTCAGCTTTAGCCACTGGATGTTAGCTAACGTTAGCTGGCGGTTCTTATCTCCAATCCCCTCACCTGACAGTCAGCCGGGCTCTTAATAAGCTGTAAGCCAACACTCAGCCCATAAACCGAGAAAGTTTCATTGTGTTCTGTAATATGTGATTTAATTCGAGGCTCAACTGCTATTATTCTATTTGCACTTTTAAAGTTTCCAGTTGGCGTCAACAGCTTTTAACCAGCTACACGAAAGAGTGAATTCATAAAAGCAGAATTTGACAGTATCTCACATTAAACCAGTGTAACCCCAATACCATCTTTCCTCCCCTTAATGGAAACTTTTTTTGTGACCAGCTTTTCTGTTATTAATATTGATTTGGCACTTGTTGGCGTACAGTGAGGAATTATGCAGAGAGGTGCTTCTCAGGACCAAGTCATAGGAACCCCAGTCCATGTAACACAATACACTTCTACAGCACCAGCACCACAAACTTCCTTCTACAAAGTGATCATACAGTTGAATTGACACCTCCCTGAAACAGCTGCAACACAAACTTAACTAGAACATCATGAAGGGAGGATTTGTTGTAGGACTTTTGTATTAGACTGCATTAGTTTTAGCTTGGTGTTCCAGTTAAATTGGCAGCTGAGTGTATAAGCCATGGGAGTTTAGAAAAAGAGAAGAAAAGAAACCATGTGAGTCTCCATTGGTATCCAGAAGGGTATAGACCCAGAAGACAGAGAAACAAACATACATGAGCTAGAGTTATCAATGCCTTTGAAACATGACATTACCCAAATGAAACAGGAAATCCCCCTGGAATAGAGGAAAAGTGAAGAAAGCAACACAACCAAAGACAGTAAATAGGATCAAGAAATAGGAAACAAGTGCCCCTAGGTTTTAATGTTCTTGCAGTGTTGGGTGTGCTAGTCAGATGTCTGCACCATGTCAGGACTCATGAGGCTGTGTGCCAAGTTTAGCACAAGAACGCTGTACTGAACACTAAGCTTGTCAGATTTAAGCCCCAGAAGTCACAAACCCAGGGCAAGTTGAGTTTCCTTTAAATGTCTTAACTGTCTAGGGAATTATATTAGACCTACAGAGAATATTGAAAAACAATTGAAAAACATGTTTTAGTTGTTGTTGAAATATTGATCTCACAGGTGGGAGTAGTAAAAGAGAGAGCTCTAAAATGTGGACAGACAAGCAAAGAGGAATCAGAGTTTCTCAGGAGGAGCTGCTCTGCAAGAATGCCTGTGGGTACTATGGAAATCCCGCATGGCAAGGCCTCTGCTCCAAGTGCTGGAGGGAGAGAGCACGTCCAGCTGGAGCCCAGACACAGGATGTAAGGTAAAAACCCCATCTACAGCGTGTAGATGGGTTCTTGTCACAGCATCTTAAAAGCAACACATGATAGAAACTTAATTCTAAAACCATCAGTGTTTACCTAAATAGACATTGGAGACATTGTTATGTATGTGTGTTAATGAAACGTATTAATGAGAAAATAAAATTCCTGCAACTGCAAAATTATTTCAATTATGAAGTTAATAGTAGTGCCAGCTGGTAATGTAACGGTAACTATTAAACAATGAAATAACTGCTGACTATTGACAGGTTCATCAGCATGAATGCTTTGTTAATATAGCTTTAACACTTCAGTGCTTTCGTTTTAAATTGAGTGTGGGTTTGGATGTTTGAAGTTGTTATTCCTTGCAGGCCAAGAAATGACCGAACTCCTGTCACCTTCTCCAAATTTGAGGAGAAGAAAAGCATTGAGAAAGGTCATCGAATCAATACCATGAGGAGACTCTTCTGGGGGAGCCCATCGCCTCCAAAACGCCAAGGTACACGTCACACAGAAAATCCTTCTTTATATGATGTATAGAAGGTGTCCTATGTGCATATATGTGGGTAGTGTAATGTCCTCATTTCTGCAAGTTCACAAAGCAAAACCAGCCTGCAGGGATTGAACTTGGGTATCAGGATATCACCTCTGTTTTACCACTTTACCCAGTGCAGCAACTGAGCCATTCTGAGCCACTCAGTTTTTAAACACGTTACTTCATTTATTTGTCTAGAATGACATCCACTTTACGTCCCTCTAGAGTCCTCAGAAAGCCAAACAAAAACCCTAAAAGCATATCAGAGCCTTGAACCTGGGGACTTCACCGGTTTCCTAAAAATACTTCGGAGCCCTCCTTCCCAGCGCTTGCAGTCCAGATGTACAGCTTTTCTCAACACGATGGAGGCTTACCATGTAATTATCTGTTTGAAAGTTTAACACCACACTTCTTGTTACTTCTCTTTGAAATGTTGGATCTTTTCTGATCATAGCTTCTCATCATCTTTACAGGATCTGCCGGTACAGAAACAGTCGGATCTTGTGCAAGATTTCTACCAGTCTTTTGCAGAGCATTTTAGCAGTCAGTACAGATCAGTTCAATACTTTCTTGGGCTGTTCATTCTGACAATGAGATGTTTGAGTTGTTGTCTTTTGTTTTCAGGTTTTTCTGAAGCCCAGGTCACTCAGATAATGGAGCACGTAGAGAAACTAATAATGACGCGCTTGCACAAATGGGTTTTCTGCCACGACAGCTGTGATGACGAACAGAAGGACCTGGCTCTCCAGAGAAGGATACGGTAATTCTTATAGACACGTCACTTATGTTGTATTTGATCAAAACCTCTAATATATGATGAATGACATGTGTGTCTTTACTTTGCAGCTCCTTAAACTGGGTCACTCCGCAGATGCTGAGCGTACCCTTTCCTGATGAAATGACTGCAGTCACAAGCGATCCCTTTCTGCCTGCTATAACAGGTGATTCACAATGTCAGTATTGGAGGGAGTAGTTGTAGATTTTAGGAAGTTTGCTGATTTGCTTTCTGGTGGAAGGTTAGATAAGAAGATCGATACCACTCTCACGTCTGTGGTAAATATAAGGCGATTGCGTAAATCGACCGTAAAAAGGTGCACTGTTGTTGGTAGCAAGTAGTGAACTTTAGAGGAGCTGGAGGGCAGATTCTGCTACCTTCAGACAGAGCCAGGCTAGCTGTTTCCTCCTGTTTCCTATGAAAACATTATTAAAAGGTCTAAAATGCTGGTCTTTGACATTTTGTCCTTCCCTGTATCTTTTTTTTCCACAGCCATAATTGAAATGGATGCTAAACGAGCACCTCAGGACAAGCTCGCGTGTGTGTCCAAATGCAGTCAGCATGTCTTCGAGGCACTCTCCACCTCAAACAGCGAGCCTGCTAATGCCGATGACTTCCTGTCAGGGCTGATTTATGTGGTGCTGAAGGCCAATCCACCGCGCCTGCACTCCAACATGCAGTACGTGATTCGGTTTGGTCTCCCTCACAGCCTGATGGCAGGAGAGAGCGGCTACTATTTCACAAATTTGGTGAGTTGATTGCAAAGTTACTCATCCATCATGCACCATAGGATGCCATGTAGCAAGGTTGGTTGATCACTCATGCTTGTGCCCGTGTCCTCTGTTTTAGTCTTGTGCTGTGGCCTTCATTGAAAAGCTAGATGGGCCATCACTAAACCTCAGTCCAGAAGAGTTTGAGGGCTACATGCTGCATCAGCGTGCTCGCTCTGAAGGGGACAAGAGGCAGCAGATTGCCAATGACACACAGCACCTGTTAGATGAGCTAAAAGGCAGACAGGAGAAGCTGGACCAGGGGATGGATGCTCTCAACGTGCAGCTACAGAAGTGGGTGCAAGCAGTTCATTCGCAACTGGATGAGGCAACAGCACAGTTTGCTGTGGTACAGAAGGAGATAACAGATCAGGCTGAGCTCTCACAGGTTTCACCATCCTCATCTCAAGATATATCACCGGAAGGAGATAACAAAAACCAGCAGGTGCTTTCAGATCAGTGTGCAAGTCCAAAAGACACAGACTGTTAGCTGTATTAACATAAACACCTAATCTGACACTTGAATCTTTGTAGTAATCAGCACTAACATATGTAGGATGCAAAACCAACAGATTTATATTCTAATACTACATTTGCACAGGTTTCAACTGGAGAAAGCTGGGATTTGTAAGCCAGCAGAACATGAAGGAAAACGTCTTGAAGGAAATAAATGATTTACATCCTGTTTGAGGATGATATCATTAAAATACATTCCAGATTGTATTAACGTGTCATCGAAAGTAATAGTTAAGCACTCAGGGTACAAAGCACTTCAGTGATTTTACCTAATACTTTAAGGGTACTTATTTGATATTCACTTTTTTCTAATAGTGTACACCAGTGTGCCTGTATGTAAACTGCTGTGAAATTAAAAAAAAATATGCTACAGGCAAATTGTTAGATGACAGCTGTTAACCACTACAAGTCAGGCGTTGTATTTGGACCAACCATGTTTTTCAGAGAACTTTTCTCAGTATGTTGCCTTCACTGTTTGAAGATGAGAGGAAGTGGTGCAGTACAGTTTGGAATGCATCCAGCCCTCTGTATTAGTGTGCATAAGGTATGTGTTGTTTACAACTGTTGAAGTTGCTGAAGAAGTTTAAGGGGTTTCTGTTCAATGATTGTATCTAATCATTAAATTAAAGTTATATAATTTAAAAACGTGTGTTTCTCTTTAGTGTTTTTTCTTCATATAAGTTTTTGTCGATAGGTATTTTTTTGGAATTGTTTTCAAAGTCAAACAGGAGTAAGGTATTAAAATAGCAGGTATGCTTCCCTCAGTGAACTTCTTATTCCATACAGGGACTAAATACTGACTCTGACCACACTTTAGATTAATAATGAACTTATCTGTGAATGTGGAGTGTAGTTAGCCTTGTGATGTTTTCTTTGGCAAAACTGTTTGGCTTGACAAGAGCTACACGACTTTTAATCGGCCAGTTGGGGGCAGTAAAGCATCTAAGCTGCCAATAACCTACCAGATAAAAGAAGTAGAAGAAGAAGGAGGCAGGAATTCCTGATCTCGGCCACAGAATTTGACGTTACCCCGGAAACAGTACGTTACTACGCTAAGTTGAGCAGCCATGAAGATGACAGGGGAAAACAGTTCTGGAAACTCGGAAATAACAATGGATGATGTTAGAAGCCTCATTAAAAAGAAAGATGAGATTGAGGAGCAGATAAAAGCCTATTACGATGTCTTGGAAGACGTAAGTCAGCTCATCAGACACACAACAAGCTACAAGCTTCTGTCGGTCTGTGACTGTAGTTAGCTTAACATGTCTGTGTTCCTTCACTTTGTGTTTAACAGCAAGGTGTCGGAGTTGAAACTCCCTTGGTTGACGCAGAGGGCTTTCCCCGAGCAGATGTTAATTTATACCAGATCAGGACAGCAAGACACAACATTTCGTGTAAGCTGTGGCTCGTTTGTCGTTTCTGTTGTTTTCTGTGGCAGCAGGGGGACATTTGGGTTTAATATGGAGCAGCACAACCTCCAGTAACCAACCTGTTAACTAATGTGAAAGTCTGTTTGGGGTTATTTAGGTAATGGAGTCACTGCTAAATAAATTGTTATTGCGTGTTGTTATAGCAGACAGTACATATAACATGGGGAAAAAAAGAAGAAAATCCACACAATAGCAAAACCTGACCCAGAGTGTGCTTCTTATTTTGCTTAAATAATCGCTTAAACCATTAGATGACTAGCAGAATACTTAGAAATGAATTTGTTGAATTAAATTGTTTGCGCCTCTATATCAGTGCATTTTCCCTTACATTATAAATAAAATGTTTCATCATTTCTTTTCATTCCACTGTCAGTGTAGAGGTAATGCCTTGACCATGTCTTCCAGGCCTGCAGAACGATCACAAGGCCATCATGGTGGAGATAGAAGAAGCCCTGCACAAGCTGCACGCTCGAGAGAAAGCCAAGCGGGAGCGGGATGAGGCGGAGGCCCAGGCGGAGGCAATGGAGGAGCAGGTCACCCTTCCTCCTGCATTTGCACGGGTGGATGCTGTGACACAAGGCTCACCTGCCTGTGGAGCTGTGAGTAATCTGAAGTGTTCTTATTTGGTAGTCGTTTCAGATAAACCATTGCACTTCTTCTTGAAGAACGTCTTGAAGTTAAGACTTTAAAAGTAGCTGTTTCTGTTCCTGTGACTGTAGTGATTGGTTGTTTCTTTCCAAAGGGGCTCAGAGTTGGGGATGAAGTCATTGAGTTTGGTTCTGTGAACACGCAGAACTTTCAGAACCTTCAGAATATTGCTGCCGTGGTACAACACAGTGAAGGGGTAAGCTGCAGAAGAAATCCGCTAGTTGGGCAGTAAATCATATTTTATTGTTTAATTTCTCCTCACGACGTGTGACTGAGATTTATTTATTTATTGGTCATAAGTATAGCCCCTTCTGGTAATTGTGTTATATCAGCCAGCCTTATCTGGCAGTGACAATGACAATAGATTACACTTTGCTGAGCACATTTAGAGTGTAAACTGCAATGTCATGTCCTTCTACAGAAACCATTACGTGTCACAGTTACCCGGGATGGCCAGAAAGTTCAGATGAGCCTCACTCCACAGAGATGGTCAGGCAGAGGTCTGCTGGGGTGAGTGTTAGAGAAACTATCACGGTCATGTGTTTGGATTGGCACAGACTGAGAGTCTGTTTCTCTGAATACACGCGTTACTTTGTCATGTAGAGATAAAGCTAAAGCTACTCTTGTACATCCACCTTAACATGCATGATTCAGGGTATAAATAGGTGCCAGTATTAGCAAGTATAAAGCGGTTCACAACAGTCACTAGCTTGGGCTTGTTTTCCTTTTCAGGTGCAACATTGTTCCAATCCATCGGTGATCACCAAGACACTATGCTGTGCAGAATTTAAATTGTGCAGCCTCTTCCTCCACTTATGCGACGATGATTTCAAACTCAATTTGTACATACTGCAGAAATTTCCATCTGTTTGATATTTCAGTATCTTAACCAGAACTTGAAACCGTTCCCTTTATACAAGGACAATATTCAGAATGGGATATTTCAAAATAAAAGTGTGAAAGTGCTTCTGTTCGAGTCAGTTTACTGGCTGATAGCTGGATAAACATCACTATCTTATACGAAGTGCAGAATCCTACATGTTCGAACTGGAGTAGTTGATGTGAAGTGGTGAACAAACACTGAAAAATTATTGATAAGCTCTTCTGCAATCCTCCATAAAGGCTTATTTTCAACTCTTAGGAGAGATATGACCCATCAGAAGATGATGAATCATCCACATGTAACTAAAGATTTAGTTTTTTAGTGAACTTGAAAGATTTTTTTTTAAAAAAGTTTCATGCTGAACACAATTTGCTGTATTCATGAAATAAAGTATTTCCACCTCAACACATTTGTAATTAAATGTGCTAATTAAAATAATTGAGCTAAAGTGTAGTGTCGACCACACTATAATTAAAATGACAAAACTGTGATAAACATATATAAGAATATAACATGATTTTTTTATTATATAAAAATTAACATCACAAAAATGCTCAGTTTTTCCACAGCATTAACTCAGTGTACATATAGGCTGTGTACATCTTCAACTGCTAAAAGATGTGTGCCAGCTGTTTCTATCAAAATGAACAAAACAATCATAAATTAAGTCTTGTGAACAATGTTATAAACTCGGACCAAATGTATGACTGAATGTTTTAAGTAGTTAATTATCAGCCTCTGTGTTCTATATGACTGTGCTGCCTCAAAGGCATTTCTTGGATGTCACTGAAGCTTGTTACAAATCTATACCAAACAAAATGGTATAATATGAATATGAAAAAAAGGAAACTACTAGTGTACTCTCAGTAACAATCACGTAGGCTGCTTGAGTTTCTTCTTTTTGGGCTTGACCATCTGTGGGAGTTGGATTTTGAAGGCAGTCCTAAAAAGAAAAAGATTATAGATCATTTTAATGCCAACAAGGTGAAGATAAAAATCACACAGAATAATTTCAGATGTATACCAACACTATTCGGAGGAAAAAGGTTTTATATTGAAGATTTCTGCTTTAAGATGCTTTGTTTTTTTAAGACTTACTCGCAGGTTGTACAGATGGGGCTGAAGTTGCAGAATACTTAAAAGAGAAAACAAGAGAAAGTGTCACCACCAAAACATACTGTAATTGCATTTGTGTCTTTCAACTGTGAATCAAACTTACTAGACAGACAAACTGAGCACACGTAACCAATCTCAATGAGGTTACGATGACAGAAACATGCAGCTCTGTAGTCCACGTGTGCAGGCGGCGGCAGCACCAGCTGTGAACGCTGCTCCGTGTCAGGCAGGAAGACCCACTGTTCAGAGAACAGCATCATCAACACAAAGCGATTTGTCTTCACATTTAACAGACAAACCGTATTCTCAGAAATGTGTGCAAACGTTACTGTAGACTCACTAAAAGGTATTGTCCCAGGGCGACTTTCTGTGGTATCTTGAGGTACAGTCCTCCAGTTATATCGCACGCCTAAAAAATGGACAGCTAAAGGTAAAAACCCTCAGTATATACAGGTTAGGTCAGCACAGTACAGTGAGACGCATCACATCGTCTGTCAAAGTCCCAACAAAGCTGTAAAAAAAAGTACCTGCTGAAGGAGACCTGAGTCTGAGTCCAACACACAGGCATCTATCAGGATGTTCTGTTTAACAACACAAAAACAAAGATTTGGAAACATGAAAATAAAATGACATAAATAAACTTATGGAAAAAAAAAAAGTCAAACGGAGGTAAGATCTACATTTTACCTGCTTCTGGGCAGCAAAAATCACATTCATGAAGTTCATGTACTGGAGGGCACAGTCCTCAGCTGCTTTTATCACCTATCCATGAAATGAATAGAGAAGCTGCGTTCAAAGTCAGGTGATTAAAACAAAAGCACTGATGAAATTAGACTGGGGCTTACCAGTATTCTTGCTTTCATCTCGTTCCCAACTAAAAAAGAAAAAAGAAAAAAGAAAAAGCGACTGTTAAAAGAAAAACAGCATCCAATGAAGAGAAGTACAAAGTTTGATATTAAAAAAAAAAATTACCTTCCAGCTCTTTTGAGACCCTGTGAATATCTGAATATTAAAGGTTTAAGGAAAGCATGGAATGCTTCTCAGCCACAGTCAACATACAGAAAAACATATGATTAAAAAAAACCCCCCAAAAATCTGTAGCCATTTCTTTTAACTTGATGAGCAAAGCTAATTCCAAGCAAAGAAAAGTCAACAGTTTAAAACACCGCCTCCATCCTCCAGCACATTACAGCATGACCACATTTCAAACACAACCAGTGCTCAACGTTTCTCAGCAACGACAGTCTATCCCTGTAGTAACTCTCCTGGCACAAATATTAATTCTACCATGTAAAGCCTGTAATCAAATTTATTTCACTTGTCTATGTCAAGACACCCTTTACACTACAAATGAAAATAAAGGTCCATATGAAACTGTTAAGAGGTTTCACTGAAAGGATACAGCAGAGAGCTTTGGCAAGGGATCCAGCCAAAAGAGTATCTGTTGAATTTCCTCTCACTTCAGCTGTAATCACGTAAGATGCTCATTGGTCAACAGTTTGTCACAAAGTAATAATCTGTCAAGGCAGTAGAATCTACATAATATTTTATGTTAATTGTACTCAACCAAAAAAAGCTTGAACTTACTTTTTGACATAACACTCCTGATCTCTTCAGCAATAAAGTTGTTGGCGACTGACAGGAGTTCATATTTTCCATCCCCGCTGGAGGACACATCATCTCCTCCGCTGTCCCCAGCTCGCCAGCTCTTACTGGGATACAGGAAGTGACTGTAATGAGGTAAGTGGGAGAGTTGAGCATGTATGCAGTGACAGGAGCGGAAGATTAGATTCAGGGAGGCAGCTGACACTTCAATCAGAGAAACTGGCAGTGGAAGAAGTAGGATTCATTCATTCTACAAAGTAACTAGTAACTGTAAAATAAACAGAGCAAAAATACAATATTTTCCTGAAAATTGAGTGAAACAAAAGCACAGATTTGTACAACATATAAAATACTCAAGTACAGTACAAGTACCTGCAAACTATACTAAAGTACTACTACTTAGTTACTTTCCTCCACAGGAGGCTGTGCTGTGACGTTACCTGTCTTGACAGTGGCTTGCGATGACAGCCAGCTTATTTGTCCTGGTCATGGCCATATGGGAGTTGCCCATCACCATGACTGCGTCCAGACACTTGGACAGGGTGAACTGGACGAAGACAATAGGACAGAGGGTGTTGTTCAGATACGACCAGCATTGAGAAACCACAGTTTCACGGATCCGTTTATGATTTAGATACAACATCTAAGTTCACAGCTCTACCTCTGGCTCACGCTGGGCTTGCTGCCCCCACCATATCGGGTTTACATCCACGACGATGACCAGCAGACTGAATTCATCCTCTGCAGACAAGAGTGCAGACATTTTAACCACACGACCCAGTTAAAAAAGAAAAGATAGCCAGCTCCTCAATAAGACTTTTAGTGTACAACACAACAACGTTACCTGACGCCATCACAGCAGGATATTTGTTTCAAGCGGAGAGACAACAAAAAGGCGAAGAAACTGTTGTCGTCCTGGAGCTTTAGCTTCTGTTAGCCTCCATCTTTGTTCTGAAAACTTGCACAATATCCGTACTGTTAAACTGGGATATTCCGACAACATATAACTTCGTAAATACTGTTAATATTTAATATACAATAAGTTCAGCTACATATATTTCCCACCTCTGCAGCCACACTGAAATGCCTTTTGCGTCACCAGTCTGCGACTCATGTTTTCTTCTTCTACTTCTTCAACACCACGTGGTGCACTGCTGCCACCCAGCGCCTGTTTGGCTGCTGCTCATTAAAGTGTCTTCATTTATTTTGACCTGATAAGGACAAATGTTCTGTTTCACGTAAACATAAGTAGCAAGAAAACAATGTGAAAATACTGGTAAAATCCTGTATTAAAAATCCTACATACATATAATAAATAAACATAAAGGAAATTAAATATTATTAACAAAATACGCATAAGTATTAAAAGTATTTGTAATGCAGACATGCAACCCCTGTGATTGTTATATTTTTATTTGTTTATTTATTTTTTATTTGAATGCAGTAACATGGAAGTTTTACTGTTGTCGCTGGTGGAGGTGGAGCTCATTTTGACTGCTTCATCTGTAACAGTGAATCACATTTCACAAGCTGATCTAATATTTTTGTAGTAAAATCTAAATCAGTAAAGTAATTAGTATCTACAGCTGTCTGAAATAAAAAGAACAATATTTCCCTCTAAAATATGATGTAGTACAAGTATTAAGTGACATAAAATGGAACCACTCAAGTTAACTAACAACTCAGCCAGTGTCTGAAACACCTGTGTAGTTGTTTTGTTATAAACCTCTACCAATTATAAATATACAGTACAATAGATCAGTACTAAAGAGTTTTTTCCCCCCAGCATTAATTAATCTGCCAGTTATTCTTCCTAAATTAATATTATAATTTCCCTTTAGTGCTTAAAGTTACACCTTTAAAAAGCTTGTTTTTTGGTATTCAATTTACGATGAAATGCAACAATAAAAAAACAGGAATCCCAAAAAAAACAGATCCCAAAATACTTCATCATTTTAGCTGTTACACAAATAAGACCATCAATTTTTTCATTTCGACACCACACAAGTTGAACTACATCAAGAGACTTAAGTAGTAACAAAAAACTTTAATATAAACATTTGCAGGAAGATAGTACAAAATCTGATCAGATTATCTGCTTCTCAGGATAAACATGTGGTATATAAAAATATTCAGTGATAATTTCTACCAAAAATCAACAATATATTTTAACATTGTGTACTAATTATAATCCCCAATATTCTGTAGCAAAACAAAATGTTCTTGAACGAAGTCATAAATGCCAGACATTTATACGTCAAATATTTACATCGATGTCTGCAGTGATGCCCTGTTTTTTCATCTTGCTACCACATTGAAACAATATACATTCTGCTCATCCTCTGCTTGAAGTGTTTGATGTTTCCCATAAAACAAGGTTTCCCAAATTGTCCTTGAAGCATTCAAGTACTTTTTGGGTTATATAATCAACAAACTCTTGAGTATCTAGCTATTTCTTGGGCTTGGGATTTGGCTGGGCCTTCTGTAGAACAGTCCTGTATTTCTCAGTCTGGTAGATGTCTGAGCCGATGGTCTCGCTTGAGTCGTTGAGCGTTACATATACATCCCCGTTGACCTCAGTGACCTTGTGAATCCTCTGTTTGACACCCTTGGAGCGCCAATAAGTTCTCAGGGGTTTGGCTGTAGGATTGTCCACAGCTTGGTAAAGCCCTTCCCCTTCTGCTAATGTGATCTTGTACTTGTGCCACGGACACACGATGCACAGCCGCCCATCAAACTCCTAATGGTGGCAGAGCATGAAGGTGATTAGAGGGATAAGATATAATGGTAGCAGCTGAAGTGGCAGTATGGGTATTAAGAGTGACAGTGTGTCAAATTATGCTAGCCTCTTTCTAATATTCAGAGAAAATAGTAGGCAACTCACCTCAATATCTCCATACTGTAATGCACCACCTGAATCTGACAGTGGAAAAACAAGTGTCATTATACAGAGCAGTGTTTCATAATCCATGTTTCAACTATGTGATGAGTCTTACTGAGCTTACAGTAAATTCCATACTTCAAAACACACACTTGAAAAAACATTAAGAATGTAATAAATTGTTGCCTTATGCATTATGTTAACGCAAACCAAACCCACACACTCAGAGCTTACGGTAGCAGCGCATGTCCATTGCATGGAACTGCCCCTGGTAGTATAAGACCAGAACGTCTCTGCATCCATTCACCAGCTTGGTCACACGCCCCGCCTTGACAATGTCCTCCTTCTTCCCGATGAAGTGTGAGGCAGAAGGAGGTGAGGAGGAGGAGGAGGAGGAAGTCTGAGAAGTTTCCTCTTCAGAGGACATCTTGACCTTCTTATAGCAGGTGTCCTTTTAATGAATAATATTATAGTTTCAAAGTCATGTTATGTTTGACATCATGATTAATAGGCAAATAGATAGATGGTAATTAATATTGGTGTTTCACAGACTTCTTAGATTTAATTTAAACTCCTGTAGAAGGCCACAAAGACACATATGGCATTAAAAAAAAAACATATTAATTCAGCTTCCTCATTACCAAGTGGCTTTTTAAAAACCTGAATTAGGAAATTTATTCAGAGAAGAAACTGATTGAAATATCCCCAAGGCATACAGGTACATATCTACTAAGTCAGAATTTTTCCCCCAGGACAGATAATTTTATATATATATAT
>JBBMJY010000024.1:12030876-12068725 GCA_037833715.1 Toxotes lorentzi | reverse complement strand
AGCATTGGGCCAGAGAGGAAAGGTGTGTGTGTGTGTGTGCGTGTGTGTATATATATATATATATATATATATATATATATATATAGTGTCACTGCACCAGGCTAAGATGCAGGTCTGTGAAACCTATTGGTTATTTCCCAGATGTTCCAGATGTTTCAGCTCCTTTCATTAAAAAAAACAAAACAAACAAAACAAAACAAAAAAAAAAAACTTTTACAGCAGGAGTCAGTTAAGAAAAACATGTCAGGGGCTGTCCTGGGATGAACCCAAGAATTTCTGAAGGGACTTCAGAATTTTTTAATTATTTTTTTTACCAAATGCATCTCTTAATTTATCAAAAATAAACGTTAGTGACGGAGATTAAGAGAGAGTATTTTGTAATCTGTTTCGTGTAGCCCACCCATTATCTCACTAATAGTCTAGATTAGTTCAGATCTACATGGGGAGTATATAACAGTCTGTAACCCGCATTTTCTCTCCCCCGTCAAAATGTTTTTCTCTTTATAACTTGGCACAGAAAGTTGGTATTTTTGTAAAAGTGGGGCATAATTCTGCACAATCCCACAGTCATAACAGAAAGTCATTAATTAAATATAATTCAGCTCACTGCCCAGTCTAAATATTAAATTAACTCACCTTTTAATTTAGTCTGGTTACATCTCTGAGTGTCGCCTTCAAGTTCGGGATGGGTCCAGTAGTCCGGCACCAGGCTGCTGCATATGCTAATTTGGTTTTTCGCCATGGGCGGGACATGAGACTTTATCTGCCTAAAATTACACACACGAATACGCCAGTACTTTATCAGGCCGGCTACATTAATTTGGACATGTGTCAAATTATAAAATACCAACTAAACTTCGTCAGCGTTTCAAGTAACCCTGCTTCTGTTGTATTTACAGAAGTACAAATATTGTGTGTTACGTCCAACGTCGTCCCCAGTGAAACACAGACAGAGTAACGAGATCCCATACCCTATAGCTTACTGTGTTTTTATTTATTTATTTGTTTGTTCATTGCAAACAGAGAATGTACCAATCATTTACACAGTATGCATGTATTGGCGTTTTAGGCACATAATATTCATTTGAGGTATATAATATATAGCCTGCCAGTGTATTGTACAATGGATTATGGCATGTTTGAAGATTTAATGTGACTAAAATGGATTTTTAAGGGGAAGGGAGGGACAAAACAATCAAATTCATAATACATTATGATTAAAAAAATTGTAGTTATGTCATAGTTGTAATTGTGAAAAAAGTCCCAGAATAAATATTTCTAAACATTGTGTTAAAGTATTTACATATTTTAGAATATTTATAAGCCTATTTGTCTTTGTCCCATCTATCTGTCCGTCTATGTTGAAATTTTATTTATTTATTTATTTTTTGTTTTTCCTTGGTTTGATTCCACCGCTCACAACCTCGGGGGCAATTAACCAAACTGCAAGGTCACAACTGTACTTTATTGTATAGAACATGGTAATAGGAATGCTGTCTATAATCATGCTTTATACACTTTTATAGCTATACACTGTGTAAAATAACCCAGATAATATCATTTACAAATTAATAAATCCTGAAAATACATATCTATCAGTATGGCCCATTTCTCAGCTCTCCATACATCATATAAAGCCAGTGGGACAAATGTCTAATTGGGTTAGTCTGAGAAGGCTTTTTGTCTGAGTAGGTTTGTTGGTGGGCATTAAGCCTTCAGAGGGATTATCTGTCTCTTTCATGCTGAACTGGGCGTAATTTGACTGGCTGTCCCTCTGAGATTCTGCATTCATCTCTTATAAAACGCCTTCATTTTCCGCCACCTGTGGCACAGGAGTTGTGTTCACTTGCAGCGGGAAAAGAAAGCGCCCTCCCCAAACCCGTTTTCGTCGTTATGGAGACTCCGCTGTGTACGGAAATGGTGATATACTACTCAAGCTAGCAACTTTGTGAAAAATTAATGCATGTTGTCACTTCATGTTTGCTCGTTCAGATAAACCGTCGCCTTATTACCTCAGTTGTATTCTGTTGAAGAAAAAAAAAAATAAAGAAAGAAAGTCTGGTAAGTTTTCTGTTGATTTTTACCTTTTGGAAAAACGTTAGCTAATTTATACATAAAAACTATTTGCTAAGCGCTAAACACTGTATATTTAGATTTTGCATTTTAAAAACCCCGACTACTTTATCTTTAGTTTGTGGTGTGGCTTCGTTCTAGCAACACACTTGGACAGGTGTCAACAACATACTTCCTCTTTACTTTATGCCCTGCAGCAATACATGTGATTTGAACTCAGCTTTCTGTAATTCAATTAACAGAATTAACGGAGTCAAGGAATGAACTCTCTACAGGGATTCACTGTAGGGACTGTGCCTGAAGGAAATATGGATATCTAGCACTTCCCCTTGCTCTGACTGGGATGATTTGAAGAGTTGTATTGTTTTATAATGAAGAATACTCTCACCTTATGTATGCATATAAACAGGGTCTCACTCAAGTGCCATATTACTATTACAGCTGCCGGCCAGTCCACTGCAGAAGCCAAAGAAGCAACAGTTGCTTGCCTGTGTCTGCTATATTTATCATATTTGCTACGATACAGAAATGTGTGTCATGACTGCACTGTGCAGCCTCGGCTCCATCCTGAGCAAGTGTCAAATTTCAGCATCATACCGGTGTCCTGTGTTTTGCTTACTGGCACAGCAGTGCAGTGTGGTAGCAATGACACAGTCACTGACCATTTGGCCATCAGTCTCTGACAGAAATCACTGAGGGAGGGCAAATAGCAAGGACACACTGTCTTGGAAAAAGTGGTGGGGCTGCAGTAGGGAGTGTGTGTAGCGTTAATTTTGTAGTTGGTTTGAGTTATTTTCCTTATTAGTTTAGCCTTTGCCTTTGTATAATTTTAGTTACTTTACTTACTAGAGTCACTTTTTATACGTGTCTGCCACTCTCACTGCAGGTAAAGGAAAAACAGAGAGAAAAGGAAGGGGAGGAAATGACACTTTGCCTGAGTGAGTGTCTGAGAGCTGTTGGGCTACAGCATCACTATGCTAGGTAGGTAAGCACACTCTCTTCAGGACATCCAAACTCACACTTGCCGTGTCTCTACCTCTGAATATCTGTCCCCCTCTGTCTCCCTGTTGTTTTAGGTTTACCTCCATGGGAGTTCATCGTGCAGCCCACCTTTCAGCACTGACCATGGAGGACTATCCCGTCCTGGGAATACGCACTATGGAGGACAGGACTCGACTCTTCCATCTGGTCCAAATGATCAAAACTCTTGACCTGGAGAGTCTTGAATATGAAGATGGTGATGATTATGGTGTTGATGGTGGTGATGAAGGCTATGCTGTAGTGGATAGTAGTTTTACTTATGATGGTTATGGAGATTCTGATGAAGATGTATATGATGATGAGGATGAGAAGGGTGGTGCAGTGAATAAGCTACATGCAACCACTTTTGCCAGACCATCATGTGTTCGCAGACGGCTTGATTTCAGCTGTGAAACAACTGATCGTCATCACAGGCAACTTTCTCGTCCCATGGACTCTGTTCATATCTGTGCAAGTCACAATAGAGATGATGGGCCTGTCCAATGCACAGAGTCAGCCACACCTCTGCAGCTTGAGCTTGACAGCAGCAGTCCTGTGGTATGTGGCTGCAAAAGGAATAACAACCACAGGACAGATGCCCACAGTCGTCCGTCTAATCATCACACTGGAGGAAGCACCAAGCCGGATATCGTAGGAGAAACTGCCATGTACAATTCATGCACCAGATTATCACCAAAGTGGGTCTCATTCCACAAACAAAAACCCATGCCTGCAACAGTGGCATCTAAGAGGTTTAACAACAAACCAGATGGGCAAAAAGACAGGAAAAGCATCTCTAAGGAAAAACTCTATACAGAAATATGCAGTAATGGGGCTTCTGGACGCATGGCCAAGCCAACACCTGTTTATGAATCAAAGAGAACAGCTGGCTACAACTATGGACTACCACGGAGTTCCCCTCCTACTCCAAACAGAAAGTGAGTGGCAGTGGTTTGTATTGTCCTCACTGCTTCAAGACACATACAGTATGTTAAATACAGTGACTGAACATAAAAGACTAACACATTCACTGAGCAGAGGTTTCCTATGCATGCACTGATTCCTTTTCATAATTTTACATACTTTATGTGAATGTGTCTCTTTGAAAAATGCACTTTGCACAAAGTTTGAGTATTGTTTCCTTTGGACATTATCATTCTAATTTTGACTCTGATTGATGTATATGTGTGTGTGTGTACCAGGCAAGAAGGACAGCAACGGATCAGCGTGTGTGTGAGGAAAAGACCTCTGACACATGCAGAGAGCAGGAGGGGAGAAGTAGGCGTTGTGACAACTCCAGGTGGAGAGTGTGTGATTGTCCATGAAAGCAAAGAGGCTGTGGATCTCACACAATACATACTACAGGTAAATGTCCAGAGAGGAGACAATGGCAAGTCGATATTTTGTCTGAAACTGTGATTTGCCATGCGTCCATGCTGTAACTAAAAATACAAATAGCAGCGTCTCCAAATAAACACTTAATATCAAACTGTGATGATGTTCAATGAGGCATTTTGAACTGGAATGCTGGAATTGGAAGGTTGGGTTTTTACTTTAAGGTTATCTAAGGATACCCTGTTTCTTTTCCCTGCAGCACAGATTCTACTTTGACCAGGTTTTTGGAGAGGAGAGCTCCAACGAGGAGGTCTATCAAAGAACAGCTCATCCCCTGGTGCAGCACATGCTCAGTGGGTAGGTTAGCACTGATGTAGTGGTACTTATGTGTACGTTGTCACCCTAAAGTCATTTTTGAGGTATGAAGTACATGTTTGTAGAAGTTTTGGCTGTGTTTCTGTGAATCTGTGCTTTCTAACTATATATTTGCATTGTGTGTTTCCATAGTGGCAAGGCCACCTGCTTTGCATACGGCCAGACAGGTGCAGGGAAGACTCACACCATGTTGGGTTCATCCCCTGAGAAACCAGGGTTATATGCACTTGCAGTGCGGGACATTTTTGCTCACTTGTCCACCGCACATATGCACACAACCCTGCTGGTGTATGTCAGTTTCTTTGAGATTTACTGTGGTCAGCTGTATGACCTGTTGGACCACAGGAAAAGGTGCGTGCTTGCGTGAGTGTGTGTGTTTTGTTGTATTAAAAGAACAAAAAATTCCAGGTGTTCAGTTTAAAATATGAAAATATTTGCCATTTCTTTTGCTAATTTGTGTCATATAACCAACATTTGCTATATACTTGTTGTCTCATAGGGATCATTTATTTTGGTAGCATCATCATTAAGGGAACCCGGATGTACTCTTCTTAATATTTGGATTTATGTCAAAACTTTATTTTATTCTTTCTCTATTCCTTCTCCTTCTTAATCTATCTTTTTTTCCCTTTCTTCCTCCTGGAGGTTATTTGCCAGGGAGGATGGACAGAAGGTGGTTCACATTGCAGGGCTGCGTGATGTCAGGGTGGACTCAGTCAACTCACTGCTGGAGGTTCAGCCCTTTCTTTACAAATTGCCTCATCTCCCTGCTGTTTTCCAGAGCTGGTGTTCTGACTCCCACTCCAACCTTCAGGACACATTTATACAAAGACTTTGATTCCAAAATCAGATATCTACCTTTTAAAAGAGAAAAATAAAATATCATGGTTGACTGTCTTGCTTGACAAACTCATGGCAGAGGATAGAAAACTCTTTGTTCTTTTAAGTTTTAATTGTGTTTCAAATGGTTATTGATAATGGCTTTGTACCGCACAATGAAACCTCGCCTGCAATATCTTATTTCTTTTAGTTTCTTTCTCACACCTCAGGTTGGGTGATTCTTACATCCTCACAGATGCACCAACAGACTCTTACTGTGCTTAAATACTAAATGTTACCCTGACACCAAAAAAATCCTAGAACCAAAGTTCTAGGATTTTTTTTGTTGAAGTGACCACTGTCATCTCTTTGAACATCTCGGTCTCGCTCTCTGTTGTCTCCCTCCTCCCTTTGCCCTTACACAGGTGATTTCACAGGGTACCGAGGAGCGCACACAGGGGATGAGTGGAGTGAATCCACACTCTTCTCGTTCTCATGCCTTGCTTCAGATTCAGCTTAGAGGTCCAAAGCAGCAGATAGCTGGCAGGTGAGTGACAACGTCCGATGTGTTTTATTATATTGTGAGCTTCTTATGATGTACACTCTCTCTGGTAGGTTTGTCTTTTCTCCTTAAGACACTACAAGAATTTATTGGGAGCTAGATCAGACAAATCCCTTTAATGTTGGTGTAAACTCACTGCTGGTGTGTGTATGTGTGTGTGTGTGCCTCTAGAATGTGGTTTGTGGACCTGGCAGGAAGTGAGAGGGCATCAGATACCAAAGAACCAGACAGGCAGAGTCGTATGGAGGGAGCTGAGATCAACCAGAGTCTTTTGGCTGTAAGCTACACACACACATGCTTATACACTTAGAGATCCCACATAAAGTCTAAGATATTTGTGATTGTCTGGTGGAATTTTACAAACCTTCCTATGTTTACTTTTATTTTTCTCAGCTTAAAGAATGTATCCGGTCCCTTGACCAAGAACAGTCGCACACACCTTTCAGGCAAAGCAAACTTACTCAGGTAGTAAGATTTTTTTTAATGTAACCCTTTTCAGTATTTCTGTTGTGAATATTAATGATGGTAGTGCAGAAATGTCTGGACTGTTTTTTTTTATTTACCCAGTTTGATCAATAAACTCTGTGTTTTAATTTCTGACTGTTTTGTTCTCATTCTAGGTTTTGAAAGACTCATTTGTTGGTGACTCAATGACATGCATGATTGCCAACATTTCACCTGGGCACTTAGCAACTGAACACACACTTAATACGCTGAGATATGCTGATCGGTAAGTGTTTTGTGAGCATGCGTGTCAGTAGGTGTAGTGTGAGGAACTGGATATTAGCTCCTGGAAAGATAAAGAATTATTGTATTTTTCTGTAAATTTAGATCCCTACTGGGTTCCAGTCATTCTGCTTTACTTATTCGTTAGGGAGTAGTAGTTTAAATAACAAGTTTCTATTTTAATTTTCTGTGTTACTTTGGTCGTATCCAGGACTATGGCAGCAATGATCAGTGACTGCTACTTGTAATGTCTACTTCGTTTTTCATAGGGTGAAAGAGTTGAAGGGACAAGGAGTACCAAGAGGAGGCAGAAGAGGCAAGACAATACCCTCCCCCAAACATCATCTATCCAACAGCAACAGCAACAGCAGCAGCAGCAGCGTTGGCACCCGAGGGAAAAGTCCCCCTAAAAAGCCAAAGTTAGGGAGACGAAGAGAGGCTTTTGGTCCCACCACACTTAACACAAGATTGCCCACAGGGGATGCAATTCTTTGCTCCACACCTAAGAACAGCAGATGGAGAGCGGAAACACGGGCAAAGGACGGAAAAGGGATTGGACTTGAACACATTACACCAGTTAGTGGTTGGCTGGGAATCGGGGATAAGAGGAACAGGAAGGAGGAAGCAGGTGAAAGAAAAGGTAGGAGAAGAGAAAATGAAAGGTATGGAAGAACTAATAGGCACTCTGTTAGTGACCAAAACGCCAGAGCAGGGTTGGTGTCAGGACGGCAAACGGATGAGCAACTGCCCTTGTGGGAGGCACAAAAATCTTTTACTCAAACAGAATCTGGAATCAACCCTAGAGAAAAAGTGAACCAGCAAAGCACTGTGAAAGGGGGGAGAAAGGAGGAAAGCAGATGGATACAACAGCTAAGACAAGTGGAAAACAGTAGAGACACGTGTAGTGAAGTAGAGAGGCTAAGAGAAAGGGCTTTACAAAAGGCCGATGAAAGGGATAAGGAGAGGCAGAGGCATCTGAGACTGTATCACCAGCAGCTGCAGCAGTTTATGCCCTCATCTGCTTCCTCGTCTGTCAGTCTCTTCTCACCTTCTACGCGTCCGTCTTTCTCTTCCTCTAATCAGGCCACTCTCTCTTCCTCTGTCTCTCCATCTTCCAGTTCTTCCCTCCGACACTCTTCCCATCTCTCAGCTTCTGCCCTCACGTATCATGGTTTAGAAGAGATTTTGAATGCATACAGAGCTGGGGTTACAGTTAGGGCTGATGGTAATAGAGGACAGTTCCCTTTTCCCAGTGGTGAGATTCGCTTTCAAACTGAGACCTCTCCAAGCTGCAATAACAGTAATGATGATGATAACCATGGTGACACTGGTAGGGTTGGTGAAGACAGGAGGGTATCTTGGGAAGAAACAGAGATTGGACAAGACAGGGGTGAAAGTGACAGGAGGAGGTCAGTGGAGGCAACAGGTGTAGCAAGACTAAGGAGGGAAGATATGAGGCCAGCTGGGATGCAAGGGGGTGAGAGGAGGTGGGCCTGGATGGCAACAACAGAGACAGAGCAAGTAGACAGGATGACAGGTGCAATGCCGACTAATGTAGCAGCACAAGTGTCTTACAGCTGTCATTTAGAAGACAGAAGACAAGTGAGTGAGGAAGAACTGGATCCTTCAGATGTCCCAGCTGATGGAGTGTGGAGTGCTGAGGAGCAAGGAGGAGCTGCCAGCTATGGTTTAGTGTCCGCCCACAGCAACTGTGACAGCAACAGCCTCTTTAACCACCCTCCTTTCGAGTCACCCCATCAGCGAGCTCCAGCAGAACGACCCCTCTCCCCAGCCTGTGAACACGTCAACACAACCACACTACCTCTCTCTACCTCCATCACTAGAGATGAAATACGTGCTGAGCCCCTTAACAAACTATCTGAAAATCCAGCTTATACTGAGGTACACAATCATCCAGAAGTCAAAGCCAAAATGTCTGTTTTACCTCAAGATGACACTTATGCAGATTCTCTTAGCTACATCATGGAGCCTCTCAGCGTCTCCTTGCTTCAGGTGGAGCAACATGTCAAATCAGCTATGTTCCTCAACGTGGAACAAAACAACCCTTCACTCTATCTGCTTGACAATGAAAGTGGAGAAGATAACATAACAAAAGAGGGAGAAGAGCATTACACACGTGGAGAGATGGCAGGGAAAGCTGCAGTGGATGAGGATGAAGAATTTCATCTGTCTCTTTTGGAACTGCCACAAGCAAAGACCCACTGCCCTCTCACCTCTGACACCATGACAGCTGTTAGTCACACCGAGCGAGGAAAAGACATGTGTTGTGCCACATATGAACACAGTGGAGAAGGTGAGTGTGAGTTCTCTGAGTGTCTGTACTAACCAGTACTTGTTGTATGTATGTGACATGTATGTGAACAATTTTTTTTCTTTTCAGGTAGGACGAAACCTCCTGTGCCTCAAGTTATGCTGGTCTCTCTCCATGACCAAGAGAACTGTCAGAAACCCCAAACCCTGCTGGTCCTTGGCAACAAAGCCCCTGCATCCTCACTTAAACCCTCTACATGTGTTTCTATGCAAACTTCTGTCATGCAGTCCATCTCACCCTCTGTCAGACACTCCAGGAGCACTGATTCACCCAGCTCACCCGAGCCAATCCCAAATGGTGCCACACAAATCCCAACAGAATATGCGTGCAACATGCACAACAAACCTGCCTCTTCCATTTCCACCCCACAATCAGAAATTCCCTTAGAGCAGTGTCACACAGTTTATTCAAACAATTCCACCGGCTCAAACGGCTCACTTCAACCAATCACTTCTGCAGCGTCAAATGGTCAAGAAAGCACCAGCAATCAGCAAATTAGACCCATAATCCATCTGTCCACCCTGGAAGACTTGGATCTTGCCCAGTAAGTACCAGAATTCTTAATGTTTTGTTAATTGAAAACAAGATTTCTAGTTAGCTCCTACAGACATGATACAACAATGAAGGTTATTAGTTTGAATAAAAAGAATTTCTGGCTCTTTTCTAACCCAACCCAACTTTAGGTGGCATGTTGTCCAGGCCCACTGGGAGCAGCTGGAAGAGATGGAAGGTTTATGTTATAAAGAGGGGACACTTCTGTGCCAACAACCTGATATGGTCAGAATAAATCAATTGCTAGCTAAATTGTCATGTCCTCCCTCTTCCTTTATGTAAACTTCCCATTTTAAAGTGATAACACACCTTTGTCTATCCTCACTCTTTATCTCTCTGTCTTACAGGCATTTGGGGAATATGTCCGCAAGCTGGAAGAGATCATGGAGAGACAGGCTCAGTGTGTAAACAGCATGAGGGCTCAGCTGCAGCCATATCTGAGGCCCAGTCATACTAACCAACCACAAACAAGGAAAAGATAATAACAATCCAGTTACTTGAATTAACAGAGTTAATAAGCAGGAATATTTCCGTTTTATCTACATTAGGGTTCTCACAGGGAACTAACTAACTAAGATGTGTTTTCTTGTGGAGAGAATAATACATATATTAGATTCAGGAGGGGAAAGCCCATCCATTTATGTATTTGTGTGTTCTGCAGATTGAAGTCTGTGTGTGTGCTTTTTGTGTTCAGGTGTGGGGTTGTTATTTTTCCCACTTTTTCTTTCTCAGTCCTGTTTACATGCTGATTCAGATGCATATATTATGAAATTCATATATATTTAATTATTTGAATCATAACTTGTTCAGTTCATCTTAAGATGGTGATCTATTACACTATAGTGAATACTAATGACTGGTATTTATAAATTAAGTTATTTCAATAGCTGCTATTTATGTACTGTATACTGCACATTTTAATTTAATCTTAAGGGCTGTGCCTTTGCAAGTGCAGTCTTTGTCCACTCCTTTGTTTCCCCTTTTTTATTCAGTGTTGGTTTTGCTTCTTTTTCTTTTGGCCTTTTCTTCCCCCCATGAAAACCACATAGAAATGATCACATGATCATTTTGAGACATAACCTCGGTGCTTTACCCACACCAACACAAGACTCTGCCTGGACAAAGACCAAAGACCACCCTTCTGTTTGACTGTATGCTTAACCAGATCCCAGACTCTTAAGTGGTGTTACACTGAACCAAAGACACCAACTAATATTTTGCAAACCAACTTCAAACTCAGGTTGTTGACTGAGCTGTTCACTTGGCAGGAAACCGTTTTCTGGTGCTACATTTTTTTTCTTCTGATAGAAGACTGTGATACTTATTAAACAACAACGACACAATAAGTGTATTTTTAGTTTTTTGAAACAGTTCTAAGCATTTAATATTGAATTAAAGTTGCATAATAGTAAGATTATGTGTTCTGTGTTGTGAAATATTTATTTCAGGCAGTATGTGATTTGATTATTATTATTTTCTTAGTGGGATAGTGTGCTCATATGTTGTTTTCTATCCAGTTACATTTGCCTACCATCCTTTTACCATGAAAATGTATATACTCCACAGAGAACATGGCTAAGAGTGAATACAATTAGAACAGAAGACGCCTGTCAAAACAGTGTGAATTTTAAAGGATCACTTCTGCTAGTATTACACCACCATCAAAGAAACTCACATAACCTGTTTTGGCTCCAAAAAAAGTCCTCAAGAGAGACTAAAATTACATCAAATTTATATCTTATTTCACTTCAGTGAATAACTCTGTGCCGAATTTCGCTGAAAATGGTCGAATTCCCACATAAACTCTTTGTAAAGGATGGGCTTTCACCTGATATTAGCCCGTAAACACCTACCAGCGAAGCGCGCTCCCGGACAGGAACGCGGACGTCAGGGCACGACATTTAACCACCTGACCAGGTCGGGGGTTTTGGTTGGCAGCATCAACCTCGTAACATTGAAGAACGGCGCGGTGGGTCACGTGACAGCATCTGCTGCTGCTGGCTGAGCGAAGCGTGTTAGCAGGTAAACGAACGAACACGAAAATGCGGTGTCAGTATGATTTTAAAGTCGTTTGAACGACCCAAGTGTCTTGTCTTATAATTTTTAAATAAGTTTAAAGAACCCGATCGGTTGATTCAGAGATACCGTTCGTCCTGTTCGGTAGTTAGCTAACTTACTAACTCGCTAGCTAACCAGCGTTGTATCCGGGCTGTAACGCTGCATTGTATGCGGACGGGCCGTTCACATGCCGGGTCAGTTAGCACACTGTGATATCTGTCGTATCATTACCCAGCCACGCGTTTTCGACAACTTTTCTCACTCACACAAACGTATTACAGTTATAGTACTGAAATACTGGACATCGAGCGTTGAAAATGTTCATGTAACACGCGGCGTTTTTTCGTTCCGGTTGTGTTAGCATGCTGCTAACGTTAGCTAAAGCTGCCATTCAGGTTAAGTGACTAACGTTAGCTTTTCCGTGGGTTCACACAAAGGGGTAAATTTCCACACTCGTCACATTTGTTTATTTTTCTTTGTCCATGTTTCGACGGCCCTGTATTAACAGAATGGCGGGCGGGTTAACTAACTTGTGCGGCTACACAGTGTATATATGTCCAGTAGAATTCTGTATTTTAACGGCAGGAATCGCACACGGAACAAAGACGAGCCGTTAGCCAGGCTAAAGCTAACACGAGCTAGTTGACATAACGCTAACATGAGCTTTAGCCAATGCGGTTCATGTTTCCGTCGTGTTTCTTTTAACGTTCATCAAAACAAGATTACTTTCGAGTACCCATCTACGTTACAATACAAGCAACTGAAAACACTGACATCAAAACACAATACAATACAGTCGGTGTATTAAACAATCGACGTTATATGTGTTATACGGTAGTATTATTAGACAACAGCCAGTTACTGTTTGTAATATAACTAATGGTAGGTATATCCTTTCTATTTACCCAGACACCGTTTAACCTGGCATAAAGACCAGGCTCCCTTTGTGGTTACTTGTTTCATTCAATCAAATGCCAAGTGTTTGTTGCTATCCCAACTTTGTTGATGGGGGTGGGGGGCGGGGGGGTGTTATTCATTCCACCTATAACAGATCCTGGTGCATACTCGCTGTGTTTTTGTGTGGGAGACTGAGGGAGGGTTGTAAGATGACACCCGGACAGTCCCCTCTTGGCTGGCTAAATTTAACCAAGAAGGTGGGGGGTGAGAGATGGGATTATAGTCTTACATGGTATACTTGAAAACAGTGAGCCTCAGTCTGCTTATATTCTCATTGGACATTTATTCAGTATTATATTTTACTACTAATTGTGATGCAATGTAACCATTTCACAGGTGGCTTTCATTTGACTTAGCCTCTGCCCCCACTTCTTTCTCTTCCAGATTTTTCTATTTTGTACATACATTGTTTTGTATATACTGTATATGATGACTTCAGTGGTCAGCAACCAAGTCCGGGGAACTCGAGACAGAACGCTGCCCACCACCACACAAACAACACAGCCACAGAAACAGATACAGGTGGGTATTCACCATTGTATACACAGACTTGAATCTAGACCTACTGAATTAAAATGTATTATTATGTATTAAGTATTAATTCAATGTATTTTGCTTTTTTTTTTTTTAAAGGCAAGGTTGCCTCTTTTAGTATTGAGAGTTATCATACAGATATTGAAAGTAAAATGCACATGAATGTAAAATTTCATTTTACACTTGATTTTAAGATCATTACATCATACATGGTGTACCGTTAACAGGAGTGGAGAGGCCTTCATTGAAAATGAAGCTAGCCACTGCGGGTTCCTGTTTCTAACTGAACTGTTTGTTTGCCAGGCCACAGCAGAACAGATTCGTTTAGCCCAAATGATCTACGACAAAAATGATGCTGACTTTGAAGACAAGGTCAAACAGGTAATATGTTTGTGCATACACACATTTAGACAAATTAATTTTCCTGGAAGCATATTTTCCTGGAATTCTTGGACTTTACAAAACCTTATTGCGTTTGTATCGTGTTGATCTAACTTAACTCTATTTTTCTGTTTTGTATGGTCACAGCTGATTGAGGTAACTGGGAAGACTCAAGATGAGTGCATGGTAGCCCTCCATGATTGCAACGAAGATGTAAACAGAGCTATCAATTTTCTGCTGGAGAGCAACTCTGACACAGTAAGAGCCTATATACAAATGCACAAACCATATTCATGTACTCATAGTGTACTTGTGTACACACTTTATGCATTTGGCTAGTTTTCAGAATTTTTGCAGAGATTAAAACACCATGAATCATGCAAAATCTTAACCATGGCATCGGTGTATTTTACAGAGTCAACTTCATTCTGTTAACCTCTTTCAGACCTCCTGGGAGACTGTGGGGAAGAAGCGGAACCTTGGGAAAGAAGGAGGACCCTCAGAGATAAAGGAGAGCAGAGAGAAGAAAGGAGAGAGGGAGGCCAGTCGTGGACGAGGGGGCTCCAACAGGAGGGGCAGAGGCATCAGCCGAGGGCGTGAAGGTGAGAAAGACGTCAAAGTCCTGTCTGGACGCTATAGGATACTGTAGATGTATATTCCTTGTCTGTTACAGTGCTGGTCTCTTTGCTGCATCCTTGACATTGACAATTTATTATTAGTCATACATTGCTAAAAGAATAGTGAGTATATTAAATCATCAGTTAAACTTTTCTATGATTTGTTCTACTTTGATTTCCTGGCTTAGGGGTCTTACACCCAGTTCAGTATTACTAATGTACAGTTTTTAATGCATATGTTTCTTGTTGGATTCCAGGTCGGTTAGAAGAGAATGGGTTTGAGGTGGCTCCAGGAGAGAGAGGGGGTGACCGTGGACGCAGGGGGCGGGGCAGAGGTGAGAAATACTAAAAATCACATCTCTAAGTTTTATTAGACACATTGTCATTTTGTTAGCTATAACAAACAGAAGCTAACTTTAGTTAGCAGTTACATACATTTTCCAAAAGGCCCTTGTCCCATTACCATAAAGAGATTTCAGAAATTGCGGAACTGACAAAACACAATCAGATTGGTTTTATATAAATTACTGTTGTGAAGACTGCAAACCTCTGCATTATACAGTAGATATTTTACAGTGCAACCCTGTAGTCCAGTATTATCTGTTTTTGTTATTCCTTGTTATTGGTGATCTATAGATGGGGAGTTGGCTTAGATGTTATTTTTGCATGTTTTGGTTATGTAGCTGCAGCATATCTATTTGTGTCTGCAGGCATTTATAGTATTACCACACTGAACATGTGTGGAATGTGCTTAGTCCTTGCAGCTGCTTGAGTGTGTGCGTGTAGGGTGGTGGTGGCAGGGGGGGTCGTTGATAGATAACAAGATCATAGAAAGTGGAAAGGAGTAGAATCTGACTGGATTTGTAAGCTTTCTTTATAACAACAAATTATCTAAGAATGATGAAGGTGTGATTCAGAAGAAATGGTGTCAGATTACCGCCTACCAATACTACACTGTAGGAAAAAATGTGGTGTAAAAACATGACAGAAAAGAAACCTAGACACATGTATCATGTATGCAGGTACGTTTTAAACAAAAACATTCAGAATACCTTCTTTAAATAAAGCTTAATGAAGAGTTGAGGCTGAACGGAATCAGTCAGCAGAGGTCATCTGGTTGTTTTCTTTTGTCCTCAGGGCCAGGGGGTCGCGGTAGAGGAAGAGCAGCCGCTGGCAACAGGTTCTCCTCCCAGGGAATGGGGTAAGAATTTATAAACCATAAACCTGAAGTAGGAGGCAGTGATGGTGACTACAAGCACACATCTTTAAAACAAATGTGCGCAAGAATTAAGTTTCTGAACTTCTTCTAGCACCTTCAATCCTGCTGACTACACGGCTAACTCTGGAGCTCGCCAGGAGACATGGGAAGGGGACGGCAACGAGCCTGCTGAGGGAACTGGTAAGGAAAATAGGATGTCATATTTTAATTCTTAAATGAAAAGTATCAGCATTGTCTAGTGTTCACTTGCCTTAAGTCGCCAAGAATTTTCAATTTCAGATTACTAGGTCCCAAAGTATGTGACAACTGCTGTTTTTTTAATTTAACTTCTTTTTTTTTTTAGGAACATGGGGAGGCAATCTGGAAGACTGGACTTCAGAAGACTGGAATGAGGATGTAAGGCAGCATTTTTGATCTAAAATGCATTTTCACAGAGTTTCTTACTTACATTATTCTCAATCTGCACTGGCCTGTCTGATATCTAGTGTTACTGGCCTCTGACATTAACTTACTGTTGGTAAAGAGACTATATTAATCTAATGGATGGCTATGTTTATACTTCCTGTCCTTTCTTACAGTTGTCTGAGACCAAAGTATTCACTGCCTCTTCTGCTCCAACAAACCACATCACACCTGGACACAAGTAAGCCGTTCTGCCTGAAGTCCAGTCAACTTAGAACTCTACAAAAAACAGGCTTTATTTTATAGAATTTTTTTTTTTTGTCTTATCTGCTTATCTTCTCCTTGTCAACCCTTCTCCCAAAACGCATCTTTTCTCCACCTCTTTAGTGCTCTCATTCTTATTATTTTCTTGTCTCCTGCTTCTCCTCAGTGTGGACCTGGCTAGCCTACTGCCTAAGGCTGGAGTGGCTGTAGGGGGTTCCATGGACTCTGACTTGGGGGCGATAGTCGATGGCCCCTCAGCTGAGGATTTGGGCCAAAGCCTGGTGTTTACCAATTCCCACCACAACGGACGCACTGCGACACACAGCTACGCGCACGCCACAGCCAACAGCTATGCTCATGCCGCCTCTGCTAGTACCACCTACGCACACGCTGCACTGGTACAGACAGCCATGAATACACACACATGGGCAAGCACCAGCAAATACTTACGTATATCATGATCCTTCACACCAAGATATGGTATCATTGTATTCAGTTCTTGTTTTTCCTCTTATTCTCTCAGTCTTCAGTCCTGGGTTCTGGTTTTGGCTCGCTGAATGCACCTAAGCCAACACTTGCCTCTGACATCAGGACATCAGAACAGCTCAACGGGCCTCGGCTTGGTCAGAGAGCCAGTCAGACATTAGCCACCACCACCGGCAGCAGTAGTGTTTCCAAAGATGCAGGGCCACCTCCAATGCAGAGTCCTGCTCCTGCCTCCTCTCCCTCTGTGGACATCAAGGCTCAGAGAGTGGAGAATGGCCCTGTTACTGCCCAACACTGTAAGTTTATCTCAAAGTAAATAAGAATCCCAACACAGAAATGTAAGACATGATAATTAAATCTTAATTTATTGTTGTCCATGACAGTACAGTTTAATAGTTAAGTAAATATTTACATTTATCCCCATTCTCTTCAGTGGAGATGAAGCTTCAGCCAGAGCCATCAGTGGTGCTCAGCCAGCTGGCTCAGAGGCAAACACAGTCCACCATCCTCCCCACCACAGAGTCTCTGGGCCTGTCTCAGTCACATGCGCCACAGGTCCCCACACCACCAGGTAGGACTGTTGAATAGTTAAAGGTGTGAAAGTCTGCAGAGTATCATCAGAATATTGATAATTATTCGATTAATGAGATAAGAATAGAAGCATCAGAAGATGGTGCTACATGACCCACTGAGCTTTTTAATAACCAGAACAGCAAAACTCAGATAATGGCTACAAAGCCAGTAGGAAATAAATTTTCAGCACACAATGTGTTAAAGTAAGGAGTAGTGAGTACACTCTTAACAGTGTCTGTGCTGTAAGATCATGGCACAGATACTGTATCATCATCATGATATCTTGCTCAGACGGTTATTTTGACCCTAGTTCTGTGTTTTTAATGATATTATTAATCGAGCGGCCTCCCTCGATCTACTTCAGGTCATGAGTCCTCCATCCCTCCTATACGAGATGGAGCTTCTCCAGGAGTGAAGCTGCCAGGCATGGAGCCGCCCATCACAGAGCCCCCTCAGCGGCAGCTAAAGACACAGAGACGCAGAGGTCCTCCTCCCTCAAAGGTAAGCTGCTCTTATCTCTGAACCTTTTTTTTTTTTGTAAAGATTTTTATTGTCAATTCACTATATGTGCAGGACATAGACAAATCAAAATACAATTTCTCCCTCACCAAGTGAGAGGTGCCATTAAGTAAAATAAAGATTAAAAAATAGAATAGTAAAACCTATGTGCAGATAGGTACAATAAAATGAAGGAAAACCTAAGTACAATCGGAGTGTGGAGTATGGCAGCAGCATAGTTGGCATTAGTGCAAATTTATTTATTTGAGTAAAGTGCAGAATAAAACAGTCCACAGGAGATGGTTAATTTATCTGACAATAATGAGATTCTTATTCTTATATATGTGCTGTTACCTGTTTGACAGGACAAGCCAGCTAGCTAACCGGTTATATGGTGGGGACAGATAGTACAAAGTAGTTTCTGTAAGCTGTTAACTCCACTCCCATGGCTTTTCATAATCAAAGATAATATCTTGTCCGCAAACACAGCGGGCGCAAATAAGTACACAGACCTTTTTCAGTAAATTGATCCCATACATGTGTTTGCTCCCAGAACCTAATTTACCACTCTGAAGTAGCACTCGACAGGACTGTTTCCATAATTTAAGCATTTTATACAAACAAAATTAATATAATGAAATTGTTTAAATATATTTTCTCTTTGTCTACCTCAGATCCCATCGTCAGCAGTGGAGATGCCAGGCTCAGCAGATATATCTGGCCTGAATGTTCAGTTTGGAGCTCTCGACTTTGGGTCTGATGCTGGTAGTGGAACAGTAGACATGGCACAGATGGAGTTGGCCAGGGAACAAGCTCCCACTCAGGCCCCAGCTCCAGCAGTTCCAGCAACCATGTCTGTCCCTACTGCTGTTCCCACACAGCAGCCACAGAGCAGCCTGTTCTCTAAGCCAGGATCTGTGAGGTGTGTGAGAGTTTTTTTGAGTTGGTGTCTTGTAGCACAGGTTTGTCTGTGTATGAGAGGAATTTGTCACTTGTAATTTTGTGCATCTGTTGTTTTTCTGTTCAGCATGATATCTTTGCAACCAAGATGGGGCCATGCAAAAAGAAGAGCACTGACTGTTGCCCTTTTAGCTCAGTTACAGATAGAAACTGCTTGTGTCATTTTCTCAGTATTTATATTTATTTGTTTTTACCCATCTACCTTTCTCCTGGTCTTGTGAACAGCGAACACATGAGCAGCTTAGCCTCAGCTGTATCAGATCCCAGCTTCCCCTCACCATCTTTGGGCTTACCCAGTGCCACGCCCTCGCCCTCCCTGGGTCTTCCCAGTGCAGCTGCTCCACCCTCTTCTGCAGCCCCTACCACAGCCAGCCGCGTGGAGAGTAGTGGCCCAAGGTCCCTGCCACCGCATCTTGGCTTCTCTCAGAACAAAGATGTCTCAACAGCTGCTAGTGGACCTCTCACGGTGAGGATGCACCTTTTTTCTCTGTGTGCATAACAATCCCTAATATTAAAAGAAAGATGGAGACCGCTGCTGACTTTATTTCTCAAAAGCTCAGTGTCTGCATGATAGCTAACAGATTGCTGAGGGATGAAACTTGACTGAATATTTCTTCCTCTCATAGAATGGCTACAGTGGGATGAAGACACAGAGCACACAGGACAGTAAGTACTCTCAGCATTATCTGTTCTAGAGAACTGCACTGGAGTGGCCAATAAAATCTGTTACAGGGAAGAATATTGATTGTTAAATGCATCTGGTAGGAAGTGGAAAGAGTCCTCTCAGTGAAAGCCGATGGGGTTTGATATAGACCAGATCTTCTTTTTTTTTTCACGTTCATTCTGGGTCTTTCTTGTATTCATCCTCCCTCATTCAGTTTATAACATCAACACAAAAAATTTACACCAGTATGTTACCTCTTTTTTTTTTTTTTTTCTCTCTCTCTTCGAAACCAGGTACGTCATCAACATCTAGAACAGTGAAAACGGAATCTCCTGTTATGACAAGTGACAGTGGCCCTGGTCACCACATCCCTTCTCCTGCAGTCACACCTTCCCACTCAACCCCTGTTCCTTCGCTCAGCAGGTAAAGGGTTGTTCATGATATTTTACATTGCAGACTGTTTTTTTTTTTTCCATGTTCACTTTTTTGTGTGGAGATAATGATGGTTACAAGCACATATCTTAATCCTGTAATGTGGAAATATCTATCACTGAATCTCCAGTCTTCCTGCCCTTGATTTCTTGGGCGATGTGCTTTTGTGGCTTCATCACACAGAAGTAGGCTGACAGAATTTCTTTATTCCATTTCTAGTCACGTGACCAGTACTCACTCATCTGGATCAGCCCTTGCCACGAGTTCCTCCCTGACAGTAAGTGTGTGTACACACATGCGCACAGACATGCAATTCTTGTAACATCCTTATACTGTTTTAATTTAATAAAGCATGGTATGTTTAACACTCAAGTTGTTTTGCATTTGGGTCATTTGAATGCAGGACTTTTATTTTCCGCTAAGCTCTGAATCTTAGATGAAAATACCCCCCCCGAAACGGTTTCTGATTCCCCTATCACACACCCTCTCCTCTCTTGTCCTGTGTCAGATAAGTAATGAGGAGATCAGTAGCAGCAGCAGCAACCTCCATGCCTTTTCATCATCAACGTCCAGCCAGGTTGTCAATCCCAGTCCTTCAGCCCCCATGGCTGTTAGCAACTCAACCACGAATGGTCTTCACCCATCTGGAGCACCAGGACTAACTCCTAATGGCACAAACACCACACTCTCTGCTTCAGGCAGCCGCACGGCACCGCTGCTCACCACCACCTCCGGTAGGTTCATATTCCATACATGAGTCACATCATCACCAGGACACAGGAACTCTTTCTTCAAATACAGTTCCTCATTTTATTGTTAACAGCTATAATTCATAGTAAATGGAATTAGGCTATTATGACTCGCATGTAAGACTGCACTGTTCGATACAAATATTCATTACTAATAAAAAACTGAGGAATTCTTGCTGTGTTGTAATTCAGTTCCTCCTTCTTCCCCAGGTAAAGCTCCTCCCAACTTGGCCCAAGGAGTGCCGCCGCTCCTGGCAAACCAGTACATCATGGGCCCCGGTGGCTTGCTCCCTGCTTACCCAGTAAATATACACTTTCATTCTTTTCTCCAATCACTAAAATTTGATGCGTTTTGGTGTCTTTCTGAAGTGTGACTAACCTACAGAGTTGCATTTACAATGGGTGTGGATACACTCGATTGAATAATTCCGGCAGTAAGTTCACTCCACTCTACAGAGCTTTTCAGTGTTGATGATGACTGTGTTTTAGTAGGTTCTGATCAAACATGAAATCTGTGGAATTCACTGAAACACTGATTAAAGCAGAGTAGAATCTGAAATGGTTAAATGGGTAACAGATAAAGCGAAAATGGAGTTTGCGGGCAATAATGAGGTTTAGCAGAGACTCCAGTGTGGTACAAAATAATCACCTGTTCTTCCGTCCATTATCTTTATTTCAACAGCAGATCTATGGATACGAGGACTTGCAAATGCTGCAGTCTCGCCTTCCTATGGTGAGTCTGTGGTAGTGTTTATTCTTTCACATACGCTGCTGCATATTCCTGTGGTTCTTGTATTTTTTTTTTTTTTTTTTAAACTAGCAATTGGCTTTCCAATCTCTTTCCCTGTATATTACATTTTTGCTACCTTTAGTAAAGTAACCTCATTTAATCTTTATCCTCTCTTCTATTGTGTCTCATTGTCAACAAGTTTCCAAAGTAGAAAGCAACAAAACACAAAGTACTGACATTGAAATTAATTAATAACATTTTTTTTTCTTTGTCTACCTAGGACTATTATGGTGTAACATTCCCTGGTACTACAGCTGCTATGCCTGGAAGAGATGGCCTGGCCAATAACCCATATTCCGGTAAGTCAAATTTTATGTTGAATTGTAGTTTAAGTTGATTTGTTGATTGTGCATTTTGTTGCAACATAGGCTCTTAACTCACTGTCACAGTGCATGATGGACACAATTACTCCTCATTTTATAAAACTACACAGCTTCACCACTTTTCATGTATACCATGGAGATTTTTAACCATTTTTTCCTCTCTGTTTGGTGGCTTTGTGTCAGCTAACTGTCAGAACTTTACATTTATTTTTTCATCATTAAGTCTCTTCTGCCATTGTTTTCTGTCCAGGTGAGGCGACAAAGTTTGGTAGGAATGACTCTTCGTCTCCAGCTCCACCAACCAGCCTCTCCACAGCTGGGGTGCAGTCACAGGCCCAGCAGGCCCCACAGCCAGGGGCGCAGGGCCAGGGCACGGGACAGAGCCAGGGTCAACAGACACAGAACCAGGCCTTCCTAAATCCCCCTCTGCCCCCCGGCTACGGATACACTGGTAAAAAAAAGCTAAATTATGTTTGATGATGAAGATATTGGCCAAATTTATTTCAGGTTAACTGATACATGCACTTTATACCCACTGTGAATGCCAGCTTTAGTTAGCACATTTCGTCCTGTTATTCTTGGCTTATTGTTTAGAAGGAGGTAAAATGTGCGAGAGCCCTTGAAGTTAAAAAGAGAATTAATATTGAAGATTTTTACCAATAAAGCTTAAGCCTTCTCTAAAAAACTTATTTTGAAATTAAACAAAGGCGAAAAGTTTTTTTTTGTTCACATAACTAATAATGTAGACACAAAGTCAGTTTGAGTTTGTGTAGACTGTATTATTGTAACACTTCCCGTTAACAAAAAAAAAGCATGTCTCAGCATCTTTGTTACATATCGATTTGTATTCTTTGCACTTGACATTATTTTTCTAACTGGCCATCTTGCAGGTCTGCCGTACTATGCTGGTGTGCCTGGGGTTCCCTCAGCCTTCCAGTACGGCCCCACCGTCTTTGTGCCTCCTGCTTCAGCCAAACAACCTGCAATGGGCCTGGCCAACCCCTCCAATCAGTATCACCAGCAGCATCAGCCCAGTTACGGACAGCATGCATATGGCACAGGTAAGACAAGGATAAAACCAGAGGGCTCTGTCTTTCCCTGCTCTCACTGACTGACATTTGTTTCTAGACAACTAACGCAGTACATTTTGTTCAGTCATATAACTGTAAACAGTTCTCATGTGAAGTTTATATGCAGAACCTTTATTTCAGTTTTTGAAATGAATTGCATAGTTTGAGTCTGTGTGTTTTATTGAACTTTGACAGCACAGGTTTATCTTTAATTATTACTGCCAAACAAAGTTGTACCACAATCTGTCACTACAGTGTGGCGCAGAAAGTAGTTGAGAGGGTTACTTGATCAGAATCAACAGTTATGGTGGGTTATCTAGCCAGTTACTTTTGTCAAATGTGTTGTGGTGCTCTACAGTAATCTTACAACACTATATTACTGTCAGACAATTTTTTGGTGCCCCATGTGCAGCACCAGTTTGGTTCCTATTAGTATTTTACGAGTACAGGTATTATGATAGACAGGAGTGTGCATACACACACACCTTAGGTGTGAAGAATGTAGAGGGCGGCAAAAGAGGAATCAACTTCTGACCCGTTATACATGTACACAAAATGCTGCATGTGCGTGTGGAGTTGGGCCTATGTGTGTTTTTTGCTTGTGCTGCATGCATAGCTCAAACCCCCTGCTGAAGTTGGACACGGCTCAATATAGACACAGCTGCCGTTTTAGTCAGGTTACCTTACCGCCTCTCTCTCCCATGCCCCCCTCTCTCTTCTCTTCCCATCCTTTGTCCTCTTCTTTTTCTTCTCTTCACCTCATCTGTTCCTCATCTTTATCTTCCCCTCTCCTCCTCTGCTCGCTCCTCTGCCTCCTCTCTTCTTCTGTACTCTTCCTCCTCCACCCCCTTCAGCCTTTGATGACCTGTCTCAAGCCCACGCTGGGGAGTACAGTAAGGGAGGGTACGGAGGCTCTGCCCAGTCACAGGCCAAGTCAGCGGGCAGCGGCCCAGGGAAAGGTACACACACAACACATGTGCGCACAATCTAACAACACACACAAAGTCAGTGGGCGTTTTCCTGTGGGAAAAACGATGTACTCACAATTGCAGATGATTCTTCAGTCAAGAGTGTTCTGGAGAAAGGTGTGTATTTGCACGTGTGTGATTGCACTTTGATGTGCTAATAAATGGATACCTGCCAAAGGGTGAAACAAAGTGAGAAACATGCCTCTGCACCTCCTCACTTAATATGCTTCTTCCTACTGGCTGGCCCTGCTCCTACTAACAGTGGAAATGAACATTCAGGGTTTAAAATTCACTCATCAGCAGTGAAGTGACAGTTATTCTTCTTTTCCCTTAAACCCATGATTTTCCTCTCCTCTCTCTTTTTTTTTCTTTCATCCCTTCCCTCTTAAATTCCAATCTTTTTCTTTATCTCTTCCTTTCTCCCTGTCTTCACTCTCCTCTCAGCACCAGGACTGTCAGGGTCAGGTACCAGTGGAGGAGTACCTGACATGGGAGGTTCAATCTACAGCAAAACACAGGTGAGACTTGTCCTGTTATGTCTGTGTTTAGGTCAAGGCTTCAAGGCTCTGCTTGTAAGATAATAGATTTAAAATCACACTTGAGTGACCTTTTCTGCAATTAATTGTTTAAAGTCAAAACGGCATACACATCAATAGCCAATAGCCATCAACATCCTTGTGGAAAACCCATTAACATGTAAAATACGTTTGGATACATATGCCTGTTTGCATAGGCAAGAGATTTTTTTTTTTTTAAATGGCAGATAAAATGTGCATGATTTGCATGTACTAGATTTAACCTCTTGCGTCTTCTCTCTGTTCCTCAGTCATTTGACAAGCAGGGCTTCCACACGGGGACACCGCCTCCCTTCAGCCTGCCTTCAGCGCTCGGGGGAACGGGGCCGCTGAACCCTGGTGGTGCTCCTGGCTACGCCCCTGCTCCCTTCCTGCACATCCTGCCACCGCACCAACAGCCCCACTCCCAGCTGCTGCACCATCACCTCACACAGGATGGACAGGTAAGCTGAAGTCTACATAATTGGAGGTGTTGTGTACATTTATGTCTTTATCTGTGATTTTTTTTTTTTATCCTATTTTATTACACACACATTTTATTAGACACTCCTTGTTCCCGTACAGCTGTAACCTCAGCATACAGGAAACAGGAGTGTAGTAGAGAGTAGAGTGTAGTCTTGTGCATTGATCTGCATGCCTGCAATATTAAGCAACTGTATAGGTCTTTTTGATCAAATAGTCCCAGAAACATGTTGCCACAAGAACAAACAAGTAAAAAACTAAAAGACCCTGTGGTGCATTTGGTTTTGAATTTCAACCCCTTCTCAAGAAATGTGATATCTGATAATGGTTTTGTGCTAGATTGAGAAAAGTTTAAAAAGTGGCTGTTTTTTAAAGTGATTTCTGTACTTCAGACTTCAGATGATCTTTTTATGCCGACGAACACTCCTTGAAGTTGTATCCAAGTTTTTGCAGCTTTTAGGCTTTTGTTTGATTTCTCAGTATTATACATCACTGCAAATGGCACCCTGATAATTCCTTGGCCATCAGAAAGTACCATGAGAGATATTTGTTGGTAACATGAACCAGACCCTGCTGACCAAAACTGGCTCTGTATGTTCCTGCGGTCGATGTGGTGGCAAAGTTCACTCATAAAGTTCCTGGAAAGGTTCACCAGTTGGAAATGTGTACTAAATTTCATAGAAACAGGAAATTAAATAAACCTGTTATTTAGTTACTGATTGATGAAAGTGATTTCTTGTTCTCTGCAGGGTGGTCCTGGACAGCGCAGTCAGTCCAGCAGCATGCAGCAGAAAACCCAAGGCAGCAAGTCCAGCTACGGCAGCTCCGGCTACTGGGCCAATTGAGGAATGCTTCCCACTCTCCCCTCCCCCAAAAGGCTGTGTGTGCGTATGTGCGTGCGTGTGTAAAGCTAAAACAAAAAACGCAAACTGAAAGACACACTACCCTCACAATGAGCAACCTTGGGCCTCTTCGCCCTGCTCCCCCCACCTCCACAAGTCCTCATAAGTCTTTTGGGTTCTCTCTTCCCCCCTTTTCAAAATTGGTTGTACATGTAAGATATTTATGTATGTATTTATATATATATACTGTATATGTAATAGTAGAACATGAAATGTGGTTGCTGCATTTTATTTTTGAAGGACTTTTTGTTTACTTTTTCAAAACTGCAGGAAAAGATGTTACTTAAACACAGAATGAGATGACGGTGAGAGAGTGATTGAAGAAGAGAAATTATCAAAAACTTCCTGGAAGAAACCAGAAAAAGGAAAGGAGAGAGCTATAGCACTGATTGCATATGAGGACATTTCAGATGGGGGTGGGGTTTATAATAACTAACTGCATCTGTCTCCTCTTTTTTTTTTTTTTCTTTTTTTTTTTTTTTTTTATACATAACTTCCTGAATGACCGGCTCATCCCCCCAAACTTAATTTTGTAGCTTCCTGTCTTCCCCTTCCTGCCTCTCACCCTCCCTTCTTCTGGAGGGCTGCCTTCTCTCCATGTGTCAGCACCTACCCTTTAAAGACAGACCTGTCCATCTAAATTTTATATTTTAATTTAATTTTAACCCTCATTTCCCACGAAATAAAAGTTCTGAGCAGTTGGAACTTGTCTGAGTCTTTTTGTGTTTGTGTGTACACGTGTGTCCGTTTCTCTTGTCTGCCTTTGAAGTTCAAATGTATGCTTTCTGATGTAAATGATATTTTAACCAACTTACTGTGTGTGTGTGTGTGTGTGTGTGTGTAAGGTTACATGGAAATTAATTTCTTGCACAATTATGTGAGGATATGCAGCACATGGCCCTAGTTTTGCGTTTCTCAGACACAGGCAAAGCTTGACTGGTGAAAAACTTTATTTATAGTAATACTGGCCAAAATATTTTTTTTATACATTACAATATGATCATTATTAAATAGAATCAGATGTGACCAAAAAAAAAAAAAAAAAACACCTAAAATGAGTGATTTCCCTTTTAAATGTTCATTTCTTGCTGTTGGCAAAATGTTACATTCTCTAGCTTTTGCATAGATGAATTACTACCAGCACAAACTTCAGGTTGACACTTTGCAGAGGACAGGCCCAAAACTGAAATTCCAAATAGTTCTATACTGAGAGATAAAGTTGCTTTGATTGCCTTGTAACTTCTGGCTCAATTTGCCTGAAAGTAGATCTGTTATCAATCTTCTGTTCTATAGTAGCTGCAGCTTTGTTCGGTTGGTAGTCTGATAGCTGTGGGGTTGTTACCATGACCTGCTGACTGTGGACACAATGCAAGTAAATAGGATTATCATTCACATATTCTGTTTAAGCTGTTCCATAGAATCCATGAAAAATTAGTTTTATTTCAAATTCTTGTCTGAGGTTCTGCTGTAAACCTGCATCAACAAATTTAAAAAAATAGAAAAAAGAGGAAACAGATGCAGTTAGTTATTATAAACCCCACCCCCATCTGAAATGTCCTCACAGGCAAATCTGAAATGAACATTTTCTGTAATCTGGTAGCCAAAGCTGTGTTCTCCATAATAGTCTTTTAAGCCAGTTGGCCATATGGTGGCCCAGCTTGAGTGAAGCACAGGTGGCTCTCTGATTACAGTGAATCATCATAAGATACCTTCTTTTCCCATGAATTGCATATTCTGAGATGCCACTGATAAAAACTTATTACAAAATCCGAGTAAGGAAGATTAAAGTTTTCGTTTATGAAATAGCTTAGTACAGGGACTCCGCACAACACAAGCTTTTAGTTTAAATATGAAAAGGCGAAAAATGAGAGTTCAGCAGATTTAATGAGATGCAACTAACTGTACAGGAATTAATTCCTACAATAACCATCACGTTCATTAAGATGGGACAAGTATGCACTCATGCAGAACAAGGGTGAATAGATGTGGAAAGACAATGGTATGTATTTGAAGCTAAACCATGATGTCACCCTCTGTTTTGGATTGTCACAGCCCCATTTTCCATTTCGAAAGAAGCAGTACTGCAGGTTGGGGGGGGGGTGTTTCCCAGAATTATTTTGGTTTCTGACTGAAGCATAGCATAAGTTTCTTTGAATTTAGTTGGTCATCATGATACAGTATATAGTAGTAATTTTATTTTTATATATATTTTAGTTTTAGAAGTCGAACAAAAAAAACAACTGGAATCATAACTTAATCCCCATGCAAAAGTATGGAAGTCAGTTTTTACATGATTTGAGAACATCACGATACAAAGATATTACATGTTCCATGCTTAGTATTTGATTTAATACAAGGAAGTTTTTAGGTCTATAAAGGGAGAAAGATGGTTCTGCCAGTGTTGTGCACTATAAACAATATACAATGGTGAAACTGACAAGGAGCTGCTGCAGTGTCCTAAATGTAATCTTATCAAACACCACCAGATGGCAATATATAACCATTTATTTGTCTTCCGAAGTAATTTACTGCAACCATACCATGTACAGGAGTACTTTTTTTTGACATAGGAGGCCAGACCAGGTGGGTCACAGCTCATAGGAACATAGAAATAAAATATTATTTCTTATTTAGAAGACATCTTTCCATAAATATACTGCAAAACCTTGACCTGGGCACTGATTAAATACACAGCTGTGAATTTGGGACAGAAGAAGGCTGAACAGATGTAGTAAACACAGGCAATGAATGGATAAATTAAAAGAAGGCATGCCAACAAGTATGTGTCCACCTCTGTGTGAGAATACCTGAACCTGGGAAAATCAAACCTTACTTCTCACATCATTCGAGATGTTTTGAACTGTGTTTTAATTGATAACACATTGTCATGCTGAATGAGTACTATGGAAATTAGAATTCACGTTACTCACAGACTCAGAGGCCTGAGGTTTAACTAAAGCGTTCTCTGTGTCTCCCCCTTCTTCCGTGTCTTTCCACTGAATGTAGAGAGTGTGAGACCCCAGTGAAGCCTATATAACCTTGGTGTGTGACTGACAAAGGAGAGGAGGGGGGAGAAGAAGAGAAGGGTGGTGATGGGAGGGTGGGATGCAGAGGAGAGAGGATGGAAAGTTGGTGAGTGGCAGGTGCTATTGTGGCCTACGTGCTGGAGCCTACAGCAACAAGGTCAAAGGTCAAAGTGAAGTTGAAAGGTCAGCCTTAACTCCCAGGAAGCCCACCCAGTGAGAGGTACAGATAAGGGGGGTCGGGGAGAGTGTGATGGGCCCAAGGAAATAACTGAAGGAACAGAAAGGTACATGGAGGAAAGAAGGAGGAATAAAGGCAAGAGGCCAAGATGCAGTGTGGGTCAGGGAAAAAAAGCTCAGGTGAATGAAAGGCAGGCTCTTAAGAAATGAATGCAGGTTCCTTATAAAAAGAAGATGCAGATGAAAAAGGAACACATCTGGAAAGGAAAGAAAAGTAAATGATAGAAGAAGAAGGGAAGGCCTTGATGGATAAACATGGAGACATTAGAGAGGTGAGGAGAAGCAGATGGGTAATTGCAAGATGCATTTAAATGCAAGAGGGGCACACATGTTTGATAACACCCCTGACTTGATGGGACAAGAAAATCATGTGGGAGGTTCCCCGCTAGAAATGTTGGGCTTGATACTGAATGAACAAATTAGCTGTGTCCTCAGAGAATAAAGCTAGTTGGCTGCAGTTTCCTACTCGGGGCTTCCATTGTGTTGTATCATGGGGGTTGTGTGCAGTTTTTCCCAAGTTGTGTTTGGCCTAAACGCACGATGCGCCCTGTTATTTCATTGAAGAGGCACAGGAATGCACACAGGAATGCCCCTCTGAGTGTTTGTTGACACTCGTGACCGCTCTGCTCTCAGATGTTGACAAAGACGTTTTGTTGGGGTTCACTCAGTTCACTCCCTGGAGGAACTCGGGGAGCTGTGAGGCTGTCACGCAGGATATCGCGACAGTTTAGAACTGAATGGAAACCGGGGGCCCTGATGCTCAAGGCGGCCTCGTGACCTGGGTACTTGATTTGGATACTCAAATCAATTTCTGCTGTGTTTCGTCTCCTCTCCTTTTTTTCCCCTGTTAAATTACAAGCCCTTCCATCCAGCTGAATAGAGAACGATCACTGGGTGTTTTTTTTTTCCCTTTCCTCCCTTTCATCTCCATCTGGGGGACCATGAGATGTTCTTGTCCTCCCGCTTGTTGTGAGATGTGACAGCGGGGTCCATTCACTGAGAAATTGGCTGCAATTAGTGCAATTATGCTGATTTTCACTTGTGTCCCATGCAGAACAGAGTTTTCGCTGTGCACAGAGACACCCCCGGGAAACTGCTGCAAAACAAAAACCCATCAATCAACAAAGGCCTTGAATGAAAGGCTCAACTGCAGATAATACCAGGCACATTCCATAATGACAGCGTTTAGTCAGCTGTGACCTGTGTTGCGATGGGGGGCATGACATCTAGAGCTACACTGATTGAGGGGAAATATGCAGCAAAGCCAGTATGAAGGGCAGAAGGCCTAATTGGCAGTGGTGGGTGTGTAACCCAGTCATACAGTAAGGTTATCTGTGAGGTTGGTTACAGTATAACAGTGTTAAACACACCTGAGTTCAGCTCATATCCTGGGATGTAACAGAAGGCAAAGCCACTCAATGAAATTTACCCACTTTTTTGCAGGATATATTTAATTCAATCCACACAGTGAAGCAGAAATCATGGTAGTCACAATGACAAAATAAAAACTGATAAAACTGAAAGTGATTTGTGTATTTTTTTTTGGGGTGGGGGGGAAATAATAATTTCATGCCTTTTTCCTGAATGTATAATAGTGTTTTTTGTGTCTGTGACTGTTTCTCATTGGATGATGAATTAAGAGGAGGTCATAGTTTACTCAACTTTACATTGGTATGTCTGTGTCAATATTGCCCAGGAGACTGACAAGGCTTGCATTCAACAGTGGATTTCAAGGTGTAGGACTGGGGGAGCAGTATCCAAAATGTAATGCATCCACTTGTTCACTGGTGGACTTTTTATAGAAAAATCCATGGGAAAAACACCACTGTCATTCCTGTGCTGCAGTTTGTAACAACTTTTAATATGGGACACCCCAGTCACTCACTGAAAATTTGGGTAATTGTTGATGGTCTGAAATCAGCTTTGCTGCTTCAGTAAAAATATAGACTGTTATGCATGTCAAAATTATTTCTGATTAACTCTGGAGCCTAAAAAAATAAAAATCTGTTAGATCATGACTCTTTTGTGGTCCTTGTTCTTTCTTCATCTGTATTTGACATCTGGGATTATGAATGATATTAGACCTTAATTTAATTAAATGGGGTCAGAGCAGGGTCAGGGTTAAACACGGGGTCAGGGTTATGGCTTCTCTGTAGAAATTCACCACTCACCACTAGATTCAACCATATTGTAAAGTTCGAAGTCACTTGTGTCCTTGTGCCTCGTTGCTATGAAAGTAGCCACACACACATGTACATGTTAACTACAGAATATGCTGTTTGTTTTTAGATCATTGCCTGTTTTGTAAGTTCAATTGAGGTTAATGACAGAATTAAGAGTCGTTTTTTTTAATATAGTGCTACTACGATGACTCCCAGCCAGTTTGGTTTTTAGTAAATTATTCTTAATTCCCCCTGGAGGAAGCCCTTGAAGTGGCCCCCAAGTGGTTCCCTGGCCCCCATTTCGACCAACCCCCCCCCCGCGAACCCACCGCCTCCCTCGCCTGAGTCTGGTGGATGGTCAGCGGTGGAACCAAGCAGAGTGTCTTTAAGACCAAGCGGAGCTCGGCAGGGAAACCCCGCGGCTTTAGTTGTTTCTACTCTCCAGAGTGTCAGCTAGTTATTTGTGGGGAGGCGCTGTAGCCATTTCGCCACATGAAAGCCCGATGAGCTGAACGACCAACATCCGAGTTGTTCATGGAGAAGCGAAATCAGCTTTGAGGAGCTCCGCGCGCACACAGACGTACACGAACTCGCGCGCAAAGACGCACGGACACGCACACTTCCTCCTCCTCCGCCGTGGAAAAAAGAGAGAGAGGAACAGAGAGAGAGGGCACACGGAACGCAAACTTCCAACTCTCCCATGTGGAAACCAGAGGTTTGAGGATAAGGTATATTTTTTTCCTCTTCGGGGCTCCGTTCCTTCCCCACTCTCTCCCTCTCTTTCTCTCTCTCTCACTGTTTTTGCCCAGAGAGTTGTGTTTCTATGAGAGTCTTGCTTGGTGAGAAGAGAAGTTTGGTTGTTTGCCTGGTCGGCTGAGGAGGAGGAGAAGACTCGGGTTAAAAGTGGGGGAAGATGGTCCGTAACGCCGCTTGGAGAAGAAGCTTGCTGTGCGTCCTGGTGCTCAGTCTCGGCTTTGCGTCCCCGCCGTGCAAAGCTCGGATTTACACCAACCACTGGGCAGTCAGGATAGCCGGGGGACCCGAGGTGGCCGAGCGGATAGCGGAAAAATATGGCTATAGGAATATGGGACAGGTAGGTCGCCCGTTGCTCCATCCAGAGTTACCTCTTATTTCTTATTTATCTTTGTGATTTTTTTCTTTTCGTTTGTTTGTTTTTGTCAACTCTTAAAAGTGGGGCATAGCACGGTGGTTATTATTCATTTACCCGCAGACAAACGCCACGGGGTCAAACGTCAAAGGTCTGAGGTCCAAACCTGAGACATGAACCTGGTCTGTGATTCTCTAACACAGTCCCCTCTTTCTGTAGCTCGCTCACTCTCACGCAAGGAGAGAGAAGCTGCAGGAAACAATGGGGGGGGGGGGGGAGACCCAAGAGCAGGATGGCACAACAGGTGCCTCCTCGCTGTGTTTCCGCGTATCATGTTCAGTTTGCTGGCTGGAGCCACAGGGAGTTCACTATCAGCCTCAGCCGCAGCCACAGCAGTCTCTTGTGCATGGTCCTTCTGACACACAAGTGAGACAGCTAATGCTGTTTGGTTTATGGTCTTGGGACTCAAGACCATAAACATCAAAAGGTCCACAGTCAAACAGATACTCATGTTCTTCCTTCTCAGTGCTTTAACGTTGTATTGTATGTGTGCCGTAAATATAAAATGATTTGACTCAAAAACCTCCCCTGACTGGCCCTGTTTTGCTTGGCACCATTAACTTTTTATTGTTAACGTTTTTTAACATTACACAGAGGAAAATTATGATTTTCTTCTCTTATGTTCCACAAAATCCTCCCTATGAGTATGATCTTGACTCAGTCCATAACTAGGCCCTGCAGGGTCAGCTGTTAGGAAACAGCACTGTTGAGCCCCGTTGACTCCTGGGAGTAATTCTTTAGTAGAGACTCCCATAATTTTTGTCAGTGGTCACAAATTGATGGGGTTAAGCTTCTGGGTTTCTTAGTGATGATGAGGCACCCCTACAAGAGAAAAAGTTAAACTACACATATTTTCCTAGAAAAATCTGGGCAAGTATTTTACAGCTTGCATTTTTAAAAATCACCAAGCATAAGGTCTTTCAATATTAGGACCAGTGATTAGCAAAATCTAAAATAACCCAACCACAGCTGCAGAAAAAAATTTACAGAGAGGGGGATCACTGGGATTTGTCAGTCTCTCTTGATATTATGTCATTTGATTAATCAACAGAAATCTACACAGGCTGAGAAGGAGGAGTTTATCTGGTCACTCTGAAATGTGTTTTGACAGAGTGTCAAAACACATTTGTTGTTCTTTGTGGATGAAAGAACTACGCCACACAAACGTGGACCCCACACACACACTCTGGAGTATCGTGACAGAAATACACGGGTAGCTCAAGCCTGCACTTGCCAGTGCTCGACATGAAGACAGCGTGGAACAGAGGGGGGCATTCTGACAGGTTGTTGTGGGGTAGCCTAGTCAACAGCTATTGAGCCCCCCTTCCTCCTCCTTCCCCGCCTTATCCAGCCCGCCCACCCACTATACTCCCCAGAGAGCAGGCCTTAATGGCCTCGTTTATCCCCTCTCTTTGACAGGAACTAATGTGTGGAGTCCTCCCCCCCTTTCCATAGGAATTCCCCTGTGGAGTGTAGTGTCGCCACCAACCCCCACCATTCGCCCTAATTTCCATCTCAATATGGAGTGTTCATTGGACTTTGACACCTCATAGACAAGAGTTTTACTTCACTTCCTGGTTTTGGGGTCAGCTGAAAACCGCTCCCATGGGAGCGATAACAGCACACTCTGGTTTCCTAATGTGAACTTTGACATCCCCATCATCAACCCCCTCCCTCTTATATCGGCTCTGATGTATCTGGAGAATGAAATCACATGTATTAAGTGAGATGATTTGCTGCAGTTTTCTTTCCAGTTAGGTTTTAGATTGCAAAGAGATGCACAAGTGTTTTTTTTTTTCAGTTTTATTAAACATGCTTGTACTATTCACAAGGATCAGTCTCTTTGTGATAAATGATTTGGGGATATGACCGCAAAGTGAGGAGAGGTTTAAAGTTGTGAAGGGAAGCAAAGTAGTTAAAGAGAGAAAAGGGGGATGGGTAGGGAAAACATGTGACAGAAGGACAAAATAGTCTTCTTGACAGGGTTGGAAAGAAGAGAAGAGACAAAGATAACCACACACTGAGAGATGGAAGGAGGAGGGAGTGAAAGAAGGGACGATAGATGGACGGATGGATGAAAAGACTTGGCATGGAGTGAGAGAGCACCTCGTTGGGGAATTCTGGGTAATCCTCTTAACCATGGAGCCCCCTTCCCAGACTAAGATACTGGCCCAAATTGAGTCTAAATCAGCTGACAAGGCCCCAGACATGGATATCTGTTCAAACTGGTGTTTTGAAGAGATGGGAGAGGACTTGGAGCCATTGATAGGGAGCGTGATGATCTGAAGCCAGACATGGACAGGAGGCGTTACATCAGAAACAAGTTATGAGATTATTTTTTACAGGTTGTACTGATACTGCATCAGTTTTTGCAGGCATCAGGCCAGTAGGGTGTTGATATTGGACAGTTTACTATGCAAAAGTACAGTGTCAAGAGTAACATTTATCTGTGTTTCCACAAACATCTCACCCATACTGACCATCTTTATCCAAGCTTATCATCCAGTGTCTGCGATGAGCCCTAATCAATAATTGACTTCTTATGCTTTTTTGGTTTGTTGATTAAACCTTGGACAGAGTTGAGGGTTTTAATTCTTATTCTGGGCCAGCTGGAGTATGGGTTATGGGGTCAGAAGGAAGGGGATGAAAATTAGTGGAGACTATTCAGAATAAAGAAAATCTCACAGATTGCTGTCGGTCTACATTTAAATGCAACTACAAATAAGGAAAATAAATATTTTATCACTATTGTCCTTGAAGACACATGAGATGGTTTTTTTGCATGGGCAGAACCCTGCAGTGTGTGCGATATCTAATTTTCTTGTGTTATGTCTTTATCTTGTTGTTTAATGTGGACAGAGACCACTACTCAGAACCACACGAGTTCAGGCAAAAGTTGAACCTGTATTTTGGTAGTATGCCATACTACCAAAATAATTTTTATATCGTCTTTCATATCATCTTTTCATCTGTATCATCTTTTGGTTATCCTGGTAGGATTCTATATCAAGTGCCGTGGAATTTTGATACATTCAGTGGAAAAAAAAAACAAAACATCTGTGAAGCAAGACATTGTGAATCACTGAAGTGCAAGTGGTTTCGGTTCATCAAATGTGTTACAACATAATTTCCAGCAACCAAAGGTTATGCTGAAGCCATGATTCACTATGTGGTTTATTGCATCAGAATGAAAGTTCAGTTGATTATAGAACTCCTACATGTCCATTTAAACACAAGTTGTCATAACTACAGCAGCAAGTTGGGGATGAAAATAGGGTAGGAGGATGCACAGTGACTGTGAGATGTTGTGCAATCTGAAGCTACGATAAAGGTTGTGAACGTGAAAGTGTCACACTGAAATTGGAATGAATGGGTCATTTTTTAAAAAAAAATCTGTAAACCCAGTTCAGAGAGTAGGTTAAACCTGGACTTGTTTTTGTTTTTTTCTTTAATTCTGTGCGTAGAGATTTTCCAGCAGCTCCCTGTTTGCAAAAACTCCTAGAGGGAAGGGTGGCCTGCTAATGGCAGCGCAGATGTTGGGTAGATTAAATAGACAGCGGAAGCATGATATGTTGAGACCTGTTTACACTATGAGAAAAATCCATAGTGGTAGCCGCCTGTTGTTAGTATGTTGAATGCTGTATGATCTGATTATCCAGGACCTCTCATATGTGCTGTATTTGCTAGGTTTTAGTTAAGGTTTGATTTTTGCTGAAAGGTGCTCCAGCTAGGCCTATTGGCACTCATTTCTCATTTTATCAGTCTGTAAGTTGGAGAATGTGTGTATGTGTATTTGTATGTGCATGAGTGCTGAGCTGAAAGCTGATCTAATGGGCTCTGTAGTGGTGGAGCTCAGCCATGGATCAGTGACGCACCACAGGACCCCTGGCAGCCATGACAGTTTGATCATCTGAGGGATTGTATGGTCTTTATCAATTATTAAAACTAATCACCGTCCAGCAGCTTGCCGTCTGTCTTTCACTGTCTGTCTGTGGATCTTCTGCCCTCCTCAGCTCTCTGTCATTCAAGTCAGTTTGTGTGCGTGTGTACATTTGCCTGACGTTCAGTCTGTGTCTCTTTTTGTCTTCTTCTTTTTGACTTGCCTGCCCTTTTAGTCCTTATCCCATTGTCTTTTCTCTGACGCTTTTTAAGCTTAGCTTGCTTATACACTGATCAAACTCAAACATTCGCGCAACAACATAGAAAAAACTATATGGATAATACGTATAATAAGTACTTTTTGAATACTTTTGCTCTGGTGGTTGTTGCTCACAGCAGTTTGCCTTATTCATTAATGACTGTATAAAACTCTGTCATGTGTTTGTATGATGTGATTACAGTACGTGTGCCTGATATCTGTTCCAGCTGTGGAATGCAAGCATCTCTACAAGAATATCAATGCCAGAGCAATTGCTACTGAATGTTTTTAGGACATTGGTGCAGAAAAATAATCATATTTTAATAGTTACAGTAATGATACATGGTATACTTGTAGAGAGGGTCATGGAATGTATAGATACACATTTCTTATGTCTGTATTTGTGTTTTGCAGATTGGAGACCTCAAAGACCATTATCACTTCTTCCATAGTCGAACCATCAAGCGTTCGACTTTGTCCAGCCGTGGACGCCATAGTTTCATCTCCATGGAGCCCAAGGTAAGACAGTTGTTCTGTTTTGTGAATTACGGGTTTAGAATCGAAGTAGTCTCTTAGTAGTTAGATGATGCTGGATCAGGTCTGGACAATCAGGTCACTAATGTATACAACCCAGAAGCCTGGACAAATTGTGAGGTAAACTTTACACACCAACACAGAGGACTCCTCTTTCATGTTGTTGCAGACAACACCTGCACACAAATGGGTTATTGCAGGGACGCAAGGGTTTATGAGGACAGGAACTATTACACTGGAGGAAAATCCCAGTTTTCCTGACATCTCACGCTGTACTGATCACAGTCCTGACAGATGAAGTGTGATAAATGAGGCATGTTCTACAACTTTAGGTGTGGTGGATAGGTTTAGAAAACATTTTATAAATATAACTTCCCTTGAAATAATAAAGGAGAAAAGTCAAAAGCCCTGCCAACCGATTTTAAATGCTAGATTCATTACATCCCACAATTAGAGGGAGTAGCATAAAACAGACAAAATACTGTTGAATTTGCCTTTTTATTCCTTTTGCTTGTTTGAGCTTACACCATGCTCACTTTTAAGGGGATATCCATCAGTACTAGTCAGTGGGTGTAATTGAAAACAATTTTATTAAAGTAAGTATGGATTTTAACACATTCCTTTTCTTTTCTAACTCACCACATCTACACTACTCACAATAAGTTAGGGATATTGTTATTTACGTGAGTGCTGAATTTTAATGAAATAAGTAAAAGTTCCCTTTGATATTACTAATAATGAATGAGAAGAAACACCATTTTCAATAGTTTAATATTTATTACCCCAAAAATTTAGACAATAACAAGGATAGCCCCAAATAACAAAAACAGACAATGTCAGTAGCGGGTGTTTCCACCATTTGCCGCAATGACAGCTTGACAGCGACGTCTCATGCTCCTCACTAGC
>JBBMJY010000024.1:12019787-12030776 GCA_037833715.1 Toxotes lorentzi | reverse complement strand
CTGACAATACCAGCTTTTTATACCCACAGAATGTTGAAATTGATGCCACATTGAAAAGGGTGGTCTTTTAGTATTTTCTGGTATTGGCTCCAATATGTAAGGCACACTGTACACGGTGACACCATTACGTGGAAAACACAAAATGAGCTGTGTCTATCACCCCAATGCAGAAACTATATATCCAGGCTGAATAATTTAACACAGTGGGGCTTCCTGACTATTTCCAGCCAATCAGAAAGTGCGAGGGTACTCAAGGCCACATGGTAGACAGGATGGTGTCTACCATGGATCCATTAAATCAAAATTCAAGGAAATCCTAGAATTTCCATTCTAAGTATGTGGCTCGCAGAAAAGTCCTGTTCCAGAAATACAAGTTTACTGAAAGCCTGTGTCTCTTACTGGAGCAGCTGATTTCCTGAAACTAGCTCCATAGCAGATTAATTTGATCTTAACCAGAGCTACCAGGCTTCAGACTTGAACTGTCAACCCGTGGGCAGAACTGGTGCCACAACCTTCCAACTAGAATGAAATTTTGCCTTTTTATTCGACGGCCACAAGTCATTTATTTAATATAACTTGACATTGTTTCTACTTCACCAAGGTTATGATTGCCTTGTTAAATATAAAATAAAGGCTTGAAAAGCATCTTAGTCAACTGAACAATGTTTCTTTTATTTGTGGTTTGGCTGAACCGGCCCTTCAAGCATGAGTGTGACCTAAGGTAAACCCTTACTCTTGCCCTGTCTGTGCTCCTCTCATCACAGCACCAGGTCATCAAACCCTGGCTGCATTATTAACGAAGACTGAGCCTCACACTGCTCGGAACTCCATCAAAATACACAGGACGATCTGCTAAATCAAACAAGATTAGGACTCGAGCCTGTGAAAACAAGAAAAAGCTCTCCGGATCTGTTGCAGTGAAACTTAGAGTATTCCATTTATGTGAGTTTTAAAAAATACTGGCTTTATGGAGAGTCGGGATTTTCATCCAGCGGCTGTGTGTGCGTGTGTTTGCGTGCATGCATGCGTGTGTGTGTTGAACATTGGATTCAAGCACATGTAAGTTTCTCTGTATGCGTGCACGTACTTGAATGCATGCTGACTTCTGAGGAATGATAATGATACATCAGTGTGATTATATAAAGAAAAAGATGAAATGGGAAGAAGAGAACAGAAAGAGTGAGCAAAACAGAAAGAAAAGAAAAGACACCTTCTGTCATGCACTTACCTTCTTGTCTTTCAGATCATTGTTCTTTTCATTTTTTTTGCCTTTCTGTGCTTTTTTTCTTTGGTCCACTCAGCTTGTCTTGTCCACCTGCTGTCCTTACCTGTCATCCCTTTCTTTCCTCTTCCTCTGACTCCCTCTCCTCCTACCTCCTTTTCTCACTGTTGCTTTCAGTGCACTCATCTCCCTCCCTCTGTCTTTGGTTCTCTTGCTCTCTCGGGCCTGACACTGTGCCATGGTGGTGGAAGGTTTGTGTCCTGATGCCAGCTGGCTGAGAGACTGAGATTTTAAAAGACTAGATCAGAGAGGAGAGGTTAAATGAGAGAAAAGGGAAAAGGAGCTATTACAACAGAAGGAGAGCGAAGAGGAGCTGGGGAGAGAAGGGAAGAGGGAAAAGATGGATTAGAGAAACCAAATAAAGGAAGAGCAGAGTGGAGAGGAATGGAGCTGTCAGTGTTTTCCCCTGAGTCACTATCCTTTCAGTGTAATCTGCGGAGCTATCTGTGGGTCTGGGATCAACACGACAGGCTAGTTTGGCACCTGCGCAGTCTGGCATACTGCTAATGATGTTTTGCAATCAGGTTTTGTAATAATGACAGCCGTGTGTGTTTGTGTTGTGAGTGAGTCAGATGGGTGTAGCGGTGCCATGAAAGGCGCACCCTGCCATCCACAGTACTCATTGGCACGCATGTTACCATGGTGATGCAGCACAGCACAGATTACCACTTTATGGCATCCGCCTAACTGCAGTGTCACTTGCCTCTTAGGTCAAACACCAGTTATTTTTCCAGGCTGGTGAAAGACTCTGTCAAGGCCATTGGTCTGGAGAGAGAGTGTGTCTTCACCTTGATCGCTTCAGGTCTCTGACTGTTCTAACTGTTGTTTTCAAAGATTACATACAAAATATTGTAGCCTGTAAATCTAACTTTGTAGTATAAAGTTAGTTAGACCTAATAATGATTAAGTTTTAATTTCTCATGTTGTTAATGAGCAGATCTTCTCTTTGTTTCTTAAGCAGCGCTCAGCTTGCACCTTGCACAGCTATGCTGATGTACACCCATGACTCATTCATACTGGGAGTTCCAAGAGAGTTTGAACAGCCACAGACTTTTTTTTTTGTTGTAGCTCTGCACTGTTATTAGTTTTTGGTGTGACATGAGTTCAAGTATACGCAGTCTGCTTTGTTTGAAATCTATTTCCAGCCATTTCAAGTTTACTGTAAACAACAATTAGAGTACTATGGTGGTTGTTCCTCCTTTTATAATGTCCTTTTGAAGTCTGTGCAGAGATTAGTTGGGAGAAACAACTGCTGAAGTCCTCCTCCGCCGTCGGTCCGCAGCGTTCTGTTGCAGAAGCATGATGTTTCCAGTCGGTTTCACTTAGCGAGACTCTTGTTTACTTGAAGCCAATTTATCCACACATGTGCAGGAAAACTGAGAGCCAGGTGTGGTCTGCAGCTGGATCCTCGCCGGGATACTCTGAAATGCAGAATGGCTGTGACGACAAAATGAAATTTAAGTGTTTTGTTATATTTATGAGTTGCAGGCTTCTCAAAATCATGCCGCATAAGGAACATATTTTACCACATAGTAAAACTACTGGGGGGGAGCTCAAATGAGCTTAAATCCAATTATTAGACAGTTAAAACATTTGAAGTCTGCTCAGTATCTGTCCACTATAGCTCATAGATTTTTTTTCATGCCAACTGCCTTTAGAGCTCAGTGTATCCATGAACATGTGTGGAGGACAAGGACACTCACAGCATGAAGGAGACAACACAGATGGAGCTCGTGTTTCTGTCAGGACCTTAGGGGTAATATCCATACACACAGGTATTATGAGGCTCCACATAGTCCCAGGTTCGGATTTCCATGATGAGCCAGGATGTTTGTGGGATATTCTGCCATAGACTCCTGACTCTGACTTAAATTTGTTTTACAGATGAACCATTAAGTGTCGACGCCCTGAGTCGAGCACCTACAGCTGGCCAGCAGAGCACCACGGGGCTCAAACCGCCTGTGAAAAGATGCGCGACTGTGTGCTGTGTTTGGGCCGTGGCTCTGAATTGCACTTAAAGAGAGCAGACGCACTGGCTTCTCGTGTTAGTCCAAAGGTTGTTATGGGTGTTCTGCTACACTAGCCTTTGACCTTTTTTTAAAAAACACCCAGCACTCAGTTCTTTTGCCTGTAAACTCAAACGCCGTCTCAAAAACAGCAGTGAAAGTGGATCAATTTGTTCCCATTTGTTCTATTGAAGTGAACTCTTCCCCAGTTTTCCCTGGTTACTGACCCAGCCAGCAAGAGCCACCTGCAAACCCTTACACAGAGAGCAAATGAGAGAGAGAGGGAGAGAGAGAGGGAGAGAGAGGGGAAAGGGGGTTGGAGTGGGAACGGGAGAGAAAGAGAGGCAATCTCAGAGAGAAATGGGCATCTGCGGAGAAGATCTGAAATTCAGCAAGAAAGAGGCAGATGAGGGAGAGAGACGAGAAAAGTAAAAGAGGGGAGATAGGAGAGGGAGCTGGAGTGTGAGAAAAGGAAGAAAAAAAAAGGAGGGTGACAGAGCGGTACAGGTGCTAGCAGATCATTCCTCTGCTCTACGAAGCTGGAGTCAAAAGAATGGAGCAGATCCAATCGTCATGCCTCAGAGCCTGCCAGCGAATTGGCACTGAAACAAAGGCAGTGATACATGGGCAAGTTTTAGAGGCAATAATAGAGGGCAATATTGTCTATGTTTGGATAGGGGTTGGCAAACGTGACACAATTGATGTGGACTACTTCAGGCTGTTATCAGTGAGTGATTTTTAGCAGGGACAACAGAGGATGGCATTGCTCTTGATAGCTTTAGAAAAACTGCTGAATACCATTCATCTGCCTCGGGTCATCCTGCAAATAGAGGACAAAAGTGTGTTTTTAAAAAGTAAATCAAAGTAACGAAATGCAAGTCCACCTGTGTAAGCAGTATCAGAGGGAAAATAAAAGATAGGAAACCACTTTAAAGGTAAAAAGATTTTTTTTTTTAGACCAGTAGTGGCAGAGATTAAACATTTAACATTACATATTGTCCATCGCATCATTTTAGTGGATACACCCCGCCTCAGCAGATAGTGTTTCCTGTATAATCATTAGACGCTGGTGGAAATGAACTGTGTTGCTAGACAAATCAATACAAGTGAATTATCTGTCCTTCTGAGAGTGAAGCCAGAGTTGTTTATATATATAAACACCAGCAAAGTTGTTTAGATATCATGAAATTAATGTCAGCCTTCCCCACATTCCCAATGAAACCTCTGCACTTTATTTACTTTTCCTCTGCCTTCGTATTTAAATTGAAATTGTGGCTTCAGAAGTAACTTCTCTCCTCTTACGCTTCGTAAATAGAAAATATGCAGTTGTGAGAACTGTGAGGCGCGTGAACATGAGGACACTGATGATCATGTGTACAGCATCTGCTGCTGCAGAGCTACTGAATCTGTTCCAAACTACCATGTAGTCTACCACATACACTGAAAACATATTTCCGCTTTACAAATTTAATATCCAACTTTTACAACTATCTGAAATTGAGCACATTTTCCAGCCCATAGACCTTTGAAATTAAAGTACTACTCTTTAAACTGTCTTCTTTAATACACCATTTTTCTAGAGTGCATCATATCTACGAGCAGGACATGAAGATATGATACCTGTCTTGCTCAAAGACACTTCAGTACGGTGGACACTTGCCAGCATGTATCTACATGAAACTTCAGGTTGATGTCCTTGTTCATTAGGCCACTTTGAACAAGGCCACAATGTTCTGAAATCACTTCCATTCCTGGGTCTTGTCAGAGACATCTGATATGAAGTACACACTAATTGGGATCCGACTTCAGCAGAATCATTTCTCTTTTTTTTTCTTTTTTTTTGGCCATCTGTAAAGTCTTTGCTCTGTCTCGTCAGTCTGCAGAAGAATTAATGGCAGTGGGAAAAGATTGGTGGCGACATGAGAAGCACTGATGCATTCATCATCAGACCTCCCTGGAATTACCAAGTTACGGACAAGAGCGATTAAGAGTTGCACTGCTGATCAAAGATTGTGCTTGATGCTATGCTAATGTATGCAAATTGTAATGATACACCAGTGGTTTAGTGCAGGCACATTCATGCACTATTCCTGATGACAGTGTTGTTTTGAGGCTAATGGCGTGTGTAAAGGGTTGCTTTGAAGCTGATGGTCCTGACAAAACTTGGAGTGAAATGAGCTGAGACCTCAGCAGACGGAGGAGCATCAGGCTAAAACAAAATATCTCACTGTGTTTTTTACTCTTTATCTCTCTCTCTCTCTCTCTGCCCTGGTTTGCCATTTGCCATTTCTTCCCCCCCATATCTTGCTCTCTTAAAGGGGAGGTCTACACACTTGGGTTATTAAATTACGTCACCGATCAAATTCTTTCTCTCCCTCCTTTGTGATATATAAGGAGTTACATACTTGACTTATTAAATCAGTGTTATTTATAAAATCAATTATCCTCCTTTCATTTGCTGTCTTTCAGTTTCTCTTGCTATTTGTTTTCACTTCCCTCCCCTTCCAGCTCAGTCTTTTTTTTATTGACTCTCCTGGGACTCGTTCTCTTCAGCTCTTTATCGCCTCTCCTTCTCTCGTCTTATCTTGTCTCGTTGCCTCGCTCTCCAACTCTCTGGAGAGCCTGGCAGATTGTTTCAGTGCATGAGACCAGATAATCACTCTGCAGTGATTATGTCAGCTATTCTATTCTCTTTTTTTCTCCCTTCTCCTTTCCTCTGTCTGCTGGAGCTGTATTGATGTGAAGAAATGCTTGGTCTTTGCAGTCGGACATTGTTCGCTAAAGCCTCAGATTTCTGGCAAACCGAGAAACAAAACAAAAACCCCTTTTGCTGTGTGAAAATTATTCTATTGATTATCTTTTACGAGTGGAGTTTCTTTGTGTGTACGTCATTGGTACAGCTAGACACTTTATGTTCACAGTGGTTAGGGTGCACACTTTGAAAACGCTGTATAAATGAGCAGTAGCTCCACAACATTTCATCTGAACATTCACTGTTCCCAAAGTAAATGAATAAAATCCTGATGTAGTCTTTGTAAACTTTAGTCTGAAGAATCCCTAAATCATTTATCACAGAAATATTTACATCACAGGCTGCTCCCTATATGTGTTATGCCAGTCTCACGTCTGCTGGTATTTTAGTTTTTTGTGTTGTCGTCACTTCTGGTCCGTGTAAACTCCTCATGGAGTCCTTTTAGACAGATGAAGTCTGCAGGGCGTCTGCTAGACTAAACACAAGGTTTCAGGGTTTTAAAAAGAGTTGACCAGGGCCAAACACGTGGGTCCAGCCATCTTGTTCAGATCCAAAAATGCTGATTTTGAAATCGGAAAATTCCGTCTGAAAGTGGAGCGAGATTCCTGCCAAGGAATGCCTTGCGCCTTGAAGCGAGCCCATAACATTTGAGAGATTGATGTTACCTGTGAGACATTTATGTCTTCGGTGCATATGTGTGTGTGTGTTAGTGTCCATTTTGCAGAAGAGGAGAAACGAACCGATGGAGAAAAAAGAAATTTAGTCTGCAGCAAAACTCTTGCAGGGTAACACCAAAATGCATATAGTGTATCTTTTAGATGGCTAAAATGATGCCTTAGAAAGAAAATATCAAGATTGTGGTGATGCTTATTGAACGTATGCTCCCACATGCCCTTTATGTGCTGTAATGTCTCTCAGTGGCTTGTTTTATTCACTAGCTTTTTAATGGAGAGACCACATGTAAAACACTGTTACAGTTTTTTATAGATAACCCATATGGCTGAAATTACTTTACAGCTGAGCACTGTCACCTTTGAAAATTGATTAAAAAAAAAATACACACACACACACACACACACACACACACACACACACACACACACACACACACTTCTTTACAAAATGAAAAACATTTCTCTTCAGCAGTGTCTCCGCCTACAGTAAAAAAAAAAAAATAATCTGGGCTCATGGCAAATCTTTTCTCTGGAAGTGGTTTGTAGCTTTCTGAAGTTCATCACCTAAGCCAAAGGAGGAAATATAGCCTCTATATTTTCACTTATGATGCAGCACCCACTATTTACAAAGATCCCAGGTTTTCCAGCACCTATTTTCCTCATTTTCATCATTTCAGAGGAACTCAGATGATATTCTCTCTGTTGACTGATCGTGCTTTCTTGGAAGTGACTCTACCACTGTGTGTTATTGTTTGATGCCTCCTCAGGTTCTGCTATCTGTGTTTTTTGTGTTTCAGGTGGAGTGGATACAGCAGCAGGTGGTGAAGAGGAGGATCAAGAGGGATTATAAACCATCCCCACCCCTTTCTCTGTCAAGCCCCGCCCACAGCAGCCTGGCCCAGAACAACATATTCTATAATGATGCCAAGTGGAGCAGTATGTGGTACATTGTGAGTGCTCTGTATACTCATACCAGACTCCTCCTTTGTTTGTGTGTTTACTGCACCAGAGCAAGAATATCACAATTTGCGAGACAAATAGAGCACAATACAATTTAGTCCAGTCTGTGCTGTGCCTGTATGTTCTACTCAGAGGATTGCGTGCTGTTCTTTACCCATATTTCTCCAGTTTGTGGGTCAAAGGTCAGCCGAGGCCATGCCATGGTCCTGATTACTGCAGGGTCAGTGCCGCTGAGGGATTTGTGCGTGTTTTACTGAATGAAAGAGTGGAAAAGCCACAGTGATGACATTTTTGCCATTCCTCCATTTAAAAAGAGACAATTTAAGGTCAAGGTACTGTACATTCTGTGTTTATTTGTAAGTGTTAGTCACAGGAATGTCCACACAAGTTAGAAGTGTATGTGTCTCTGTGTTCCTGCATTTCAAAATCATTTCTCAGAGATCAGCAGTGTAGCACATGCACTCGTTTGCGTGCACACACAGTCATGCACGCACACACTCAGTGCTTTCAAATTCACTCTGCAGAGATTTGCAGGCTTATCACAAGTGATTGCAAACACCTTCAGATCATTGCTCTTTTAGTTATGTATTTGTGTGTACGCCTGTGTGTGTGTGGTTGAGAGTCCTCAGCTCTGTCAATTTTTAACTTAGTATAGATAAATCCTAATACTTTGACCAGAGGTTTTAAACATATTTTTTTAGCTTTTGGACAGAACTCTCTGAACTTGGTGTGTGTGTGTGTTTTCAGGTTTAGATTAAAAAAAAAAAGTTTTCCTTTGGTCGTTTCTAACAAAGTTACCTGACAGACCCTGTGGTTGAAACACTGAACATTTTAGTCAGTTTGTCCAGCTATATATTTTGTATTTAATTAAAAATTAATAAAGAGACTTGTGAGAAGTCACAATCCATAGTAAAACAGCTCTGATAAGAAATAAAGTGAGTGAAGTAATTTATTTCAGGATGACGGTAACATATCTAAATGTCACTTGACATGCAAACAAGTAACATTTTATGGCACATGCGCTGCCCTTGAATAGCATCGGTGGTGAAGGATTCTGGATTGCCAACGTCAAACTTAATCAGACATCTGATAACGCAACCAGATAGATCAGCTGCAGGACAATAACTGCATTATTGTATGACATTTTTTCATGTGTTGTGACTGGTTGAGAGCCAGCTGAATAAGAGTTTACACTTCAATTCTTATGAACCTGAGGAGGGGAAGCTTGGAGGGTAAAAGGAAAGGAAAAGTTGAACCTTTACTCTCCCTGATCTGACCTCAATGTGTCTATCTCTTGTGACTATCTGAGATTTTGTGTTATTCAGACAGGCCTGATTGTAACTTGTTTGGAGTTTATGTCATGTTGCATCTTGGTGTTTTAAATGGTAATGCTCATGTTGGAAAATAAAACTGATCACGTGGATACACTTATACAACTCTTAAGTTGCATCTACAAGCCCCTGATAGATTTTGTTGTTTGGGTTTTCCTTTTCCTTCTCTCCTTGATCACCTCCTCTTCCCTCACCTCCGTTTCTCTAGCACTGTAACGATGATGTCCATAACTGCCAGTCGGACATGAACATCATGGGGGCTTGGAAGAGGGGCTACACAGGAAAAGATGTGGTGGTGACCATACTGGACGACGGCATCGAGAGGAACCACCCAGACCTCTATCAGAACTACGTGAGTGTGTATGTATGCGCGTGTAGGGCGCCTATGAGTGGCTGTGCATGTTTATATGTGTGCATGTCGGGTGTTGTGAGTATCCAACTGTCCACGAAATGAAAGTGTTGTCTTTGCATATGTCAGTGGAGCTGCAACTAACAGTTATTTCAAATAATGATTAATTGATTAATTTACTGATCATTTGACTGACTAATTTTTTGTGAAAAATTTTCATCATGATAATAGTTTGTGATTAATTTAACCTGATTAATCAGTTGTTCCAGTTAATCTTTGCAGCTCTGTATGTCAGCATCTGTGTGTGAGGTCTGGGGAGATATAGAAGTTTATATGTAACCTGGAGTGAGTGAGTGTCTGTGCATGTGTGTGTGTGAACCTGATTCAGGATTAACAAGTCACATGTGTAACAGGATTACAGTATCCTGATTGCAAATATATCAACTGTGATGATCTTTTTTTGTGGAAAAAGGTGCTTAGATTGTAAGACAAATTTAAACAAAATATTATTGTAATTATGATTATAATAACAGAAATTATATTTTGTGAGTAGGAGTATATTGTCCATTTGACAGAAGTCAAATGATCAACAGGATTGCGACACCAGTTGTAGTTTGGATCACCTAAACATGCGTCATGTATTACATGTTGAAGGGAGGCTTCATTAAACCTGTCGATGTGCAGGTATGCTGTGTACATGTTTATTTGTCTGTATATACTTTATGTGAATTCTGGGGTACTGAGGCCAGATAGTTAAAATGAATTCTTGGCCTCAGGCAGTGGGTAAGGCCATCAATCAGTTCTACAGATAAAACGATTCACGGCCCTGTTTGACAGCGCTTACACTGCTGTTATTAGCTACTCTTAATGCCTGGATTTGTTTATGCCGAAGGGTGAGTGGTGTGGCAGATTGAGTTAGCTCTGATTGCATTCGATTTACAAAACTGTTGTGAGTGATGCTAATGTGAACTGTTTGATTGGGTTAGAGAAGCTTCTTGGCGTTCTACAGGTCTATTACGCGAACACACACACCCACACGGTTAATGTTGGACCTACTTTTCTAATGAATTTACTTGTTTACCTGATGTTTTCTCTCCCCTGATCCTTATTACAACTGTCATTTTGGTGTTTGATGTACTTGTTTTGACCTCTGTGTCTCCGCCAGGACCCTCAAGCAAGCTTTGATGTCAACGGCAACGACATGGATCCCATGCCTCGATACGATGCAACCAACGAAAACAAGTAATAAAAAAAAAAGATCTATCCCAGACCTAATGAGAGAGAGTAATTTAATTTTAACGGGTTACAGTGGGGTTCAGGTAAAAATTAGCATGAGGTTAAGTGTTTAGGTGTAAGACTCGGCCAAATGCTTTTCTTTTGTCAGTGTTTTTTTTCCTGATGGATTTTTACCAGAAGCTATGTGCCTCAATATGTTTGTATTTGCTGAGTCCTGACCTTGTTGTGGGTGCGATGAGTTACATTAGTGTATTTGATTGTGACATTTGTGGGTGGGTTGTGGTTTTTCTGTTGGGAAGAATTAATGTGTAAATGTGTGCGCTCGCTTGTGTGTGTGTGTGTGTGTGTGTGTGTGTGTGTGTGTGTGTGTGTGTGTGTGTGTGTGTGTGTGTGTGTGTG
>JBBMJY010000024.1:11979621-12011219 GCA_037833715.1 Toxotes lorentzi | reverse complement strand
TGTGAGAAAGAGAACGTGCCTGTGTGTCTGTCTTAGGTTTCCAGAACCCTTGCTTATCCCACACACACACACACACACACACACACACACACACACACACACACACACACACACACACACACACTCACTGATGTCCAAGTTGTATCCGTGGTGTTTTGTTCTTGATTGAAATTTGGACAAAATTTCCCTTTTTCAAGCTTTAAATATGTGACATGAACCAAAGAGACTTGCGTTTCCCAATGTCCTAGGTAACCATTCATTTACATTGAAGGCTGTCCATGTTTTGATTTGGAGCTTGAAAAAAATTGAAAAGTTTTTGCGTTTACAATATATAATTTCACTTAAGAGTACAACATGATACAACATGGCATTAACTGGGACGTGTGTGTGTGCGTGCGTGCGTGCGTGCGTGTATGCGTGCGTGCGTGTGTGTGGGCCCAGTGGTGTGACCTGGTTTGACCCAAATCGACCAAATCTCTCCCATGTTCCACTGGGATGGACTCTGACAGCAGTGTTTTGCTACATTCCTCATACCGATGCTACAGATGAACACACACACGCGCACACTCACGCACACACACGCACACACACGCACACACACGCATTCTTTACAGTTTCCCTCCGGCTTTGTACACACAGCAGAACCTCATATATCTGAAAGCAAGACTAATCCACTTGAGCACATACTGTCCTGTCTAATCTAATGCTATTGGACCACTTTCACTTCTTGCTAAACCATTTCAGATTCTGTGCGTCTGTGTGTGTGTGTGTGTGTGTGTGCGCATCTTCAGATAATCCCTCGAAGTTTTTAGTCCAGGAAAGGTCCTTTGATGAGGGCTCAGACTGGAACTTAGCTAAGCTTTTCCTGGCGGACTGACTGTCAAGCTGTTTGACTAGTTGGCTGACCAAAGTCCATACAATCAAAGTGAACATACAGCTATTTAACAGCATGTTTTACTACCTCTTATTGCTTCTTACTCTTTGTCCTTTGTTTCTCCTTGGGCATTGATTCCTCAGGGCGAACAACTCTTGGTGAAACTGGTGATTTCTATACTTGTGTGTGAGTGTGTGTTATCTCTACCTAGGCAGTGTATCAAAGCTGGAATGTGAGTTTCAGGTGTGTCTAAATCCTCCTCATCCTCACGACTTCAGTTTTTCTTTGTCAGTTTCTCGTTCTCCCTCTCCCCCTGCCATCATTGTCACTATTTGCTCCTCTCCTTCTCTCCCTCCACCTCTGTCATCTCCGTCTTCTCTTCTTCTTCTTCACCTTATTTGCTCATGGCTTTCTTATTAATGAAATTTCCCCTCTCATCTCTGACTCCTTCTTCCTTTTCTGTTTCTTCCCTGTCCCTTTTCTCTTACTTATTTCTCTCTCAATCCCCCTCTGACTTTGTCCCCTTCTCTTCTATCTGCAGATCACGACAGACCTGAGACATCGGTGTACAGACAGTCACACGGGGACATCGGCCTCGGCTCCCATGGCTGCTGCCATTATTGCTCTGGCCCTGGAGGCAAAGTAAGATCCATTTAACTTCATCCCTTCAGTTCATCCCTTTGCCCTTTGCTCACCTTCTAATGCCCTCTTGTCCCCTGGCCTCATTGATCTATAAGGGGAACACGTGAAGCATTTTCTCACATATACACCATTGTCACTTTAGCAGTGGAGATGCCTTTAACCGTTTGGAAAAGCTATTTTTGTTTCACAGTTAATCTCATCCAAGGTGTGTGCAGAGACACAATGAGGATGTACAAATGTACAGCAGGTGTCAGGGGGCTACTTACATACTGGACAACTGGGCTAAACAGCACACAGATGCTCATGCAGGACAAACTGTACATGTTCACAGACATACCTCTTGATCTCAGTTTTCAGTTGGAGCAGTACAGCAAGTGTGGCATAAATGTCTACTAGTATGTTTGATTCCCTGCACTGAAAAATGTCTGAGAGGGTTTTCAGTGTGTTTGGGCACAACGTGAAGTAGAGAAACACTATGCTGAGTCCTTCTTTCTGTAAACAATAATATTAAGTTTATGGGTATTCCACTTTGATTGTCGGGGACCCGTGTTTTTCCAGACCTCGCCTGGCTATGGATTGTCATCACTCTCCTCCAGTGGTGGACTGTGCTTGAACTTTAACAGGATTAAGCTCTCCATTGAGAAGTGACAACCATATATAGCCACAGTGTGTACATATTGTAGCCCTGTCTCGTCTGGGATTGTTCCAGCTAACTTGACATCACAACATTGTGAATATACTGGCACACATATCATCATGATCATGTTGTCTTGAGACAGGAAGATAAGTCTGTCTTCCTGTTCCTGAAGACTTTACCTGCAGACATTTGAACTCTGAGCTCTTCTGCCTTGTGGCACTTTTTATTCAGTTTATGGCTGTTTTAAAATTTGAATGATCGCCTGCGTCCATGTTTCTGTTTGTGCTGTGAAAAGGATATTTTATGCACTTTGGTACACAATGTTCCATCTCAGCAGTCTATAAAACTGAAGGCTCTTCATAATGCAGTAAATAGATGTAGAATGATTACTGCATTTTCAGAGCACATTTTCCTATTCAAGTACACACACACAGTGAAATATTGCAGTTGGCTGTCTTGAAACATATTTCTATATATCATTGTTTTTGTAGGCACAGTATTGGGATATTGTTGTCTTGTTATTCCCAGTTTTTCTCTTCTTTGTTGCTTTGAAACGTGAATAATTTAGATCTCGGTTTCAGGATGTCCTTAGCAGCAGAAGTGCAGGATCGTGTATTTACTTGATTTTAAGCTGTCTGCAACAAGCAGAACTACACACAGACTTTTCTGGGCCATGCCAAACATTTCTACTCAAAGGGACTGGGGTGCCAATATGAAAGTAAGATGAGAAAAGTAAGAAAGACCTACTAAAAGCCAGTTTTTTTCAGTTGGTTTCAGTGTCCTGTCTTGCCCTCATGCCTTCCAGATGCCCGGGTTGCTTTTTTTTGTGTAAGGCACAGCAGATGCCAGCCCACTCTTCTTTGAAACCTGTTGAAGTGCTTAATTTGAGATAAATTCATGAATTGGAAGCAGTGCAGTGCCGGTGCAGAGACTCTGAATTGGGCATTACCCCATCATCACATGTTGAGCAGCTCAGTTAGCTGAGGTCACTTCATTTAACCTGGATAATCCAATCCAAATCCTCCCAGTAGAAAATATTCTCGGTTTCCAGGCAATGCTGGGCACATAAGCCTGTTTCCTCAACAAGATTATCACACACTGCTCCTTGCCTGCCTGCTTTCTTCTCTTCTGCTGGCTCTCACTTCCCCTCTGTCGTGCTCCCTGTGCCTCCACCACTGCCACGATGGTCTTTTTTTTCCCCCCTCTTCCAAGGAAAATTCTCTTCATGTCTTTCTGTCCATTCATTCAGTTTCTCACATGGGTAAACGTGCATGCATGCACACGCAGGCTCAGAGAGGACAGGATCAAAGAGGGACGGGGGAAACAGTTTAGACAAACTGTGCAGTACAGATGGTATCTGCTCTTATCTGGTGAATGAAAGCGAGCAAACGTTCTGTAATAAACATGTCAAGACGCCATTTTGCTAGACTTCACTCAACTCTCTTTTGTGAGGTCTTTTCCCTTGATATGAAAGTGGATTGAATTCAGAAAACTGTCCCGTGCTCTGTTCTCTGTGGATTCTGCCAAGTTTAAGATGTTCTAAGTTGGTGCATGATTTATCTCTTTATGAGCTAGAGTCTAGCACCATTTTAGAGCTTCACAAACTTTTATTTGTTTCCCCTTTCCTTTTGTCCTTGGAAGTGAAGAGATGGAAAAGTGAGTGAATGCAGAGACGGGAGACTTCAGTGAGGAAATTAGGAGGGATAAGCGAGAAATGTGCAAGGAAAACCTGCCATACAAACCTCATCAACTGGGAGGTTTTAAGAGACCAAAGCAGGGACAGATGGGTGAAAAGAAAACTTCATTTCATCTACATTCATCTGATTTAAAATCCATAGCTAGAGTGGCAGATTTTAGAATGAAAAATGCAGATTATAGTTTAGTGGGTAATTTTCCATCACTGGACTAAACCAAGGCGAGATTGAGATGGACTGCCTCTTCACTTCACTTCATCCTCCTTCACTTCCCTCTGCGTCCTCCCTGCAGATTACCTGTGTGTGTTTTCCTCCATAATTACTCTCGAGAGAAGCACTGAGAAACCTATATTAGACATTCTGATTTGCTGCTGGTTTTCCCCAGTATGTGAGCCACTCCATTAATTAGTATTGGCTTGTTTATGGAAAGACTGTCATGGCCTAGATAACGATGCCAAAGTCACTTTTAATTAATGACCATAAAACATTTATGGAACCATAATTACACAGTGACGGCTAAGCCTATTAATATTGATCTGAACATTAATTATTCCAGCTTTTTATCTGTGCTACCATCCTTTAAATATATATATTTTTTTACTTGATATTTTATTTTCAGCTATTCCGGGTATTCAGATGGATTTGATAAGTGTGGATGGACTGGTGAATTTTGATCATGTGTAACAGCAATGTCTTAGCTACTGTCACTGGGATGTTATAGTTTGGCAGGGCTTCCCATAAAAAGAGGAAACCTTTCCATCTAAAAATTTCCTCTTCCTGTCTAATCCCAATTAAAGCTTGTATGTAATGTAATTCTTATTATGGCAAAAACGTTGCCCGAACAGTCCACAAAGTAAATTTGATTACTCTCCTTTAAAAGCCAAGGAATGATGGACGGCCCGTGTGAAAACTTCAGCTCCTTTCCTCTACAAGGAATACTCTGCAAGATTAAAATGCTGACTATGAATCTGATTTTGCGACTATGGACTTGAATTTGCACTGTCAAATATGGATGGTCAACAAGGGCAGTCAGCACACATTGCCTCCAGAATCTTGTGTCCTACAGCTTGCAGCCCTGTCAAACATGTTTATTTTAAGGCCCATAAAACAAATAACAAATGCATAGAGTAATATACTAAAGACAAAAATACAAAAAACCTAATCTTCTACAATCCTTGATGAATCTGACCTCCAGTCTGTATTTGATTAAAGAGATCACAGGAAGCTCTGAAAGGACCTGCTCTTATGCAGGCAGCTCAACAGGGCACAGTGTGTTCAGGTCATGTCATTTTGCCACCTGATGCTTTTTGTCTTTGTCTTTTTAAAATCCGAATGATGGGCTGCAAACCTTAAATGTTAGTTTTAGGTCGGCTCATTCAGAGGGGTACAGATTCTGGAGATCTCAGATGGCAAGGGAGTGACATGAGGGGAGGGAATGAAGCATCTGGCCGGCATATGAGATGGAAGGGGATCCCAGGAAACTTGGTGACCCACTTCTTCCTGGTTTTTCCCCTTTTAATGTAGCGTTTGGACATCAAAGGAGTCAAGACACATGGCTGCCATCTCGTAATGGATCTCACGTGAGATCTGAGAAAATAGGGACAGATGAACGGGCATCTACGCCTCTCTGTAATTTTCTCTCTCAGTAATCTTCCACCTATTACTATGTTTTCTTTACCTCGTTTTACATTTCATCCTCTTTCTTGCTCCGTGTGCTTTGTTTTTTTAACCTCTTTCCCCTTTTATCCTAACCGTTTCATGTTGCCCTTTCATCCACCTATGCTCCTCCTCTGTCCAATAATTACTACGGTAATGAAGAAATGTCTCCATGTCTTAATGTCCACTCTCTGCCTTATAGTTTGTTTCTAGGTAGTTAGTTTATTTCTCCAGGTTCTGCTCTTCCTTCCACGACACAATAAATTATTCAAAGCATTTTTTCTTCATCATTTTCCCTGTATTTACATCATTAGCGTTGCCTGACCTCGCCATTTATGTAGATGTGTGTGGGTATTTGTTATTTCAAATGTAGGCGTTTGTCTGTTTGAGTATGTGCATAGAAAAGCAGGTCTTTATGTCACTCACTCATTTACTTAATTTACTATTTTTTACATCATGCTAAATAAATGAATGTATTTTGTGATTGTGTTTTCTTCTTCTAGTCCTCTTCTAACATGGAGAGATGTACAGCACATCATTGTAAAGACCTCCCGAGCTGGACATCTCAGTGCCCCTGACTGGAAGACCAATGCTGCTGGTTACAATGGTACACACACACACACACACACACACACACACACACACACACACACACACACACACACACACACACAGAGATTCTCAACAGAGGGTCAGATTGGTTCAGAATTAATTTCAGTGTCTTATCTGCAGCTCTACACAACGGCACTATCTTTAACTCGGTTAAAAAGTTCAAAGCATTTCTGTTTGATTAATTTCCATGAAGAGATTGAGATTTCTCCTGCCACCGATTCTTTTCTCTTTACTGCTGGTAATTAATAAAAAGTTTTATTCTGATCATTATTTTCCAAGCTAATTGATTTAACTTTGTCTGAATTTCTCTCATGTGATGTGATATATATTTTTTAGATGTGCTACTTTTGTTTATTTCTTTGAAGCTTTTGATTCCCAGCTATAAATCTGTACATTTTCTTTTCATTCCATCACAGAAGCAATCAAATAAACAAACACTGAAGAAAAACAAGACACAAGATAGGCCTGATAAGGCTTTATGATAAAGCTTCCCAAAATAATCCTAGTTCTGACTTGCGTTGAAGCTTTTGTAAAAAAAGCCAAATCTTTGTGTTTGACATCTTCAGACCAAATTGAATGCAGGGCCACAACACGGATTGGTAAAGCAACGGTTGCATTTACTATTCATGGTGGGATATAGTGTATTTGAAAGAAAAATACAAAACAGTCGCAGAGAAATCAGTATGCATTATTTTGATTCCTGGATTTGTTTTCTCCAATCAGAAGACGGGAGCTGAGCAGTTTCCAAAAAATTTTTCCTTCTTGCTTAACTACTGCGCCGCCAGCTGCCATCTGTCAGGGTCCATGTGGTGGTTGCTGTTTTGTAATGTTGTGAGTGCGTGTTTAAGTGTGCATGCATACCTGCGTATGTGTGTGCGCGTGCATGTGTGAGGGAGAGAAACCAAGAGAGTGAGAACTAGGGGTCAGCCAGGCTGCAGGCCCAGTGTGCCTGGAGATTTTCCAAGTGACTGTTTTTTCAAAGAGGAACTAAAGAGAAACAGGATTGGGAAGGGGGGGCGGGGGGTGTGAAAAGTATGGAAGGAATTCATATTAGATTAGCTCAACCCATAAGCTGAGTGACTTCCAAACTTTCTCTTTACATTTTTACAAAACTACCTTAGAAAATAATAATTTTTGGGAATGCACTTACTCGTAATCTGACCCTCCCTTTTATATTACTCGTGGTTGCATGATTTTAGAAAAAAAAATCTTATTCACAGGCTTGAACTATTAACATTCCTTATTTTGATAAGTCGTTAATGGTAGCGTCAGCGATGGAGTGGTGTGATCACCTGTGACTTCTCACTGTTTCCTACAGTCAGCCACTTGTATGGCTTTGGTCTGATGGACGCTGAGGCAATGGTGAAGGAGGCAGAGCGATGGAGGCAAGTGCCTGCTCAGCACGTCTGCGTGGAGAGCGTAGACCGACAGATCAGGTAGAACCCACACACACACACACATCCTGACATGCCAGCTTGCAGATAACTATCACTGAATTTTAACTGCTGATGAGCTACCCTTCCAAGTGATCAGACCTCTTGTTGAGTGCACTAATGAAGAGTAAAAGAGGAAACACATTGCATTGATGTGTGTGGGTATTTGGACATTACATCCATATGTACTTGCTTAATTGCTGCAGTAACGGCCTCCAGCTTTCAGGGAATGCTTTCCGTAACATTTTGAAACCTGGCTGCTGGGATTTGCCCACATTAGAGCCACATGAGCACTAGAGAGATCAGCTACTGACACTCGGTGATGAGGTCTGGCACGCAGTCGGTATTCCACTTCATCCCAAAGGTGTTTGATGGGACTGAGGTTAGGGGTCTGTACAGACCAGTCAAGTTCTTCAACAGCAAACTGTTCTTCATTGTCCTCACTTTACACATGGGGAAATGGCCCTCAACAAACAGCTGCTCCAAAGCTGGAAGCACTCTGTTGTCTAAAATATAAGAGTGTTGAGATTTCTGTTGATTGGCTTTATCGATGTCTGTTTTATTGTTGAACAAGTGTATTAATGCTTTGACTGACACAAAGAAATCTGATACTCTAGTGTTCATATGCAGTGCAGACCAGTGATTCAACTTTGATACCAACAAATGAGACAAAGTATGGTTGTGTTGCATTGTGAATACAGATGGAGTATGTTGGTTTTCGTGCATCTCCATTACATCCCATACCCCCTCTTTCTGTCTCAGTCAGTTCTACTCTCTTTCAGTTGTACTGTCCTTTCTTTCAGTTTTTTCTTTTTTCTCTCCCTGGTGTTTTATGCACCAGCATGTGTTTGAGAGTGCGGTTGTGCAAGCTGTACCTTGATAGGGGCCAAGCATTAGTTCTGGCAGGGTGGTTCTCACATAAGACCTTTACTACGCGCACACACACACACATACACACAGCTTCACAGCTTGTTATTCTTGATGCAGCTGGAAGCCTGAGCACTGTTCTGTGTTAGGCTGGCTGGATGAACTTGGGCCCTGAACTGGTTTGCTTTCAGTCGAAGGCTCAGTGTCCAGTGACTGCAGCATTATCAGTGTCATTCTGTCTGTTCTGCTCCAGTGCTCAAGTTGGTTCATATGAGGCTTATGTAAAGTCCAGCTTGTGTCGGAGGCAGTTGTGCTCAGGCCACCATACTCATTATGGAGAGATTCCCGATGTTGCTGCAGAAATGAAATGAGAACAACCATGTCATTTTTGCCTCCTTTTTCCATATGTAGTGTGTTGATGGGTAGCCTTAGAGATTTGTGGAATGGTCAGTCACACATTTGTCAACTGAGTGGGAGCTTAAGCCTTTATAAAAAAAAAAAAAAAATTGCTCTTCGTCCATCCAGCCAAATGACAGACTTGCAAAGAAGCAAAAGAAGGCAATTGCCAGGAAAACAAAAGGCTTTGCTTTGTTTTGTTTTTGAGACTTAAGCAAAAAAAGTTAGGAAAGTTTGTGTAACACTGTTCAAAACTAAATTTTTACATTGCTCCCAAAACTTTAAAACATTCTTTTCCCCTTAGTAGAACAACTTGCGTCATGAACGTGCTTCTGATTGTAAGACGGGGGGAGTAAAGCGAACTAAAGAAGTGTGCCTGTGTTTTTATGTAGATTGTAAAAATGTGTTTTGGAATCAGGTCTACATGTGTCTCTTTTCCTTTTTTGGTACACGTCCATGGGCGTGTGTTCTGCACTTCTACTGTAACCTGCTAAAGTGCAGCCGTCACCTCACTGCTATATTCTCACACACCCTCTGGCTGGCCCCTCTGCCTGCGTTTGGTAATGTCTGTCTCCAATCGCTCCCCTCACTCCACTTGGAGCGCACACCAGGAAAACTGCCTGATCTGTGTGCAATCAGGCTGGTGGTAATCAGCTGTGCATCTGCTCTGCTCCGTCCCATGCGTATGGTTCACTTATCTGTGTTGTCTCACGGAGAAGCCAGAGCTGTGATATCAATCCTAGACTCCCTAGCCATTAGTGCTGTTCACTTTCCAGTCATCTACTTGCGAAAGAGACAATCAGTATTTTCTCTGTTTTTCATTCCATCACGTCTGCTTGAGCTCATACAATTTTCTTGGGTGTTTTTTTTTTTTTCCAGTGATTTTAATGTAAATTGTTTATATTGACAATTATTCCCTCAAGAATTGGCTGCTCAGCCTTCCATTATTAAATGATGAGAGACGGAGTCGAAGGGCAAATGGAGAAAATGGTATGGATTATTTACCTGTCAGCATTCTGGAAAAACAGTTTATATCACACTGCTTTGAATAACAAACCACTTTCACTCCTTTCATGCTGATTCACTGATCTAACTGATGTGAGACAGGTGAATTGGGTGTACCTAATTTAAGCAACATTTCTTGATGGAAAATGTTGCCTTCATCTTGATGACCAACTGTCATCTTTCACAAACAAATTATATTTTTACCAGTAACTAATAATCCATGGTCTGATCCCACTACGAACACAGTCTGAACACAATCACTCATAATTTCAGATGATTACATTCATACCAAAAGCAAGCTCAACTTCATCATCAGCTCAATTTATAAAGCCGGCAATTATCACTGTAACTGAAAACTTTGTGGGTCTCCATAGGCACTAGGTGAATGGCAAAAGAGAACACTTTTAGTAATCACGTAAGCAACTAGGTGACTCTTTGTCTCAATTAATCCTTGAGCCAAGTGTGAGGAATATGTTCCAAGAAATAAGCTTCATTCACACAAAAAGATGGTCTTTACCAGCTGATAATTGTCTTTGGGATTGTCTAAATCTCATTGTCATATTACTTACGCCCTAAAAATGTCATCACCGCGATTGTAACCCTGACAACAGGGAATCTAATAAAATGGTTTCCAATGCACGATCAAACAGCGGAGGTCACTGGCATTAATTATCTTTCAACCCTCCACCCTGCAAAAAATTAATTATAGTCATCTTTTTATGAGTTATTTTGCCAGCAAGTATAATTGAGCCACTCCAGTGCTGCAGTGAGTTCATGTGTTGAGTTGACTCAAGCTGCTCCATGTGCAACGGTTGTGCAGAAGCAACGTGCAACTCTTTTTCTCCAAAGCCTCGCTCTGGCAAGATGGTATTGCCCCCTGCACAGGACATGTCAAATGTTTTTGCTTTTTTTGGTATTATATCAGTATTATATTCGATCATACCCCAGATGTTAATTCAAGGGGTCATTAGATGTTTGCGTTGGCTGTTGGTTGATCTTTCTGCTGCTGAGCTGTGCATAGCAGACAGACCAAATAATGTTCTTTGTCTTTCTTATCGTCCTCATGCTTCTTGGTTTCTTTGGCTGGTTTGAGGTTTAAGAAATGGAAAACCTTATAATGGACTTTTCGTGCATGCTCTTTGGTTTTTGGATTTGGTTAAATCAAAAGAAGTACATGTGATTGCTTTTATGGACTCCTCCGTGTATTGAAAACTTGATGTTGAGTGTTATGTCAGTCACTAACAGCGTTTTTGGCGAGAGTTGACAGGTCATGATGTGTCAGTGTAGTGAGACAGCCACATCCCCCCAGCCTCACTTCCCGAAAGAGCAAACAGACGAAAGGTACATTGTGGCTGAGGGCACACAGAGTGACATTCAGCAGTGAAATCCTGTGTTGTGAGGATGATGGCCAGTTTTACTTAACTTTAACCAGCTGTCTGCTTCTAATCAGTGACTAAAGCCTTGAACTGGAAAGATGCTTTCCAGTGAGAGCAGCTATGAATGCACAACAAAGTCACTCAGCTTTGCAAAGGAGAAGGATATCTCAGTTTTAAAGACCAGTATACTTCCTGACACTAATCAGAACTAACTTTATATACACATGGTATCTTATCCATGAAAACTGATCATCTGCTTTACTCTAACATCTAATATCCTATTTTTGTTTGCTTCTTAGTTGCTATGTTTGTAACCGTAATGTTTTTTTTTTGTTGCACAAAAATGTACCCCCAGGTAATGAGGTAATGTCTTATGGCACAATATCCATAAATTTAATTTTGCAGCTTTTTATCAGTGGAGCTGATTGTGAGTGGACTTTCTTGTTTCCATCAGTTAACTCAGGGTCTTAAAGGAACTGGTGTGTGTTAATGGAAAGGAATCCTTGGGCAGTGGTCACAAATTTTCCCAATGTGATGCAGTGACTGATAAAAATGTAATTAAAACTGTCTTGAATTTATCAGTGTTCCGATAAACAATATGCTGAGGTTAAATTCTGTTGTAATATTTTGTACTAAAATCAACCTTCTCATTTTTTTCATCCCATCTTCTAGAACCATCCGTCCAGAGCATGTGGTTCGGTCGGTCTACAAGGCGACAGGATGCACTGACAACCCCAACCACCATGTGATCTACTTGGAGCATGTGGTCGTACGTATTACAATCACACACCCTCGCCGTGGAGACCTGTCAATCAACCTGACCTCACCCTCAGGGACCAAGTCTCAGCTGCTTGCCAACAGGTAAAAGACTTAAAGAAGTTATCTCCAATCTCATATTGCACATTTCCAGAGACGATAAAACAGTTTGTTTGTTTGTTTTTTGTGCTTAAATTGTGTATTATTTTATATTGTCTGTAACCCATGTCTGGGTATATTTGTATTTATAGTTTTTTTGGTAATGAATTTCTAAGCAAAAGCTGAAGTGTAAAACAAAGTTTCCAGTTTTCCCCTGCAGAGGTGGGGTATTTCTAAATTAAGAAAGCGGTGACTTGTGGGGTTAAATACGTAGCTAAATGAGATATGTCTGTATTTCATTTAAATAAATTAGCATTATTATCTAAAAATGTGGCTTCACTTGTCTTTGCTGGCTTATTTTTTGGGCTAAAACCCCTTTAAAATATGGAAACCTCTAGGGGATTGGATACTGAATGTAGTTCACCTCAAGTAAACCACAGTCCTCTTCAATGTTTGTCCACAGTTCATTAGAGGCTGTGATTACACTTGGTTGAGTGCTTGAGATTGTTTGTTCTGGCATTTGCAATACTTGAGTTGTTTCCTCATCTGATATCATTGTGTGATTTCTGTGTGTTTGTGTGTGTGTGTTCCCGATATGCAGGTTGTTTGATTACTCCATGGAGGGTTTTAAGAACTGGGAGTTTATGACCACCCACTGCTGGGGAGAGAAGGCAGCAGGCGACTGGGTCCTAGAGATCCATGACTCACCTTCTCAGCTCCGCAGCCAAAAAATACCTGGTATGACAGCAGTAACAGTTTCTTTAAATAAAAAAGAATCATGAGTTTTGATACCCATTCTTATTTTTTTAGTTCAGTATAATTTACAGAGACAGAAGAAGTAGTGTAGACAGATGTTTTCTCTGGATTGAGTGCAGGACCAGCAGGGGCACACACACACACACACACACACACACACACACACACACACACACACACACACACACACACACACACACACGTTGATCTGGAGGCAGTGAACTTAACTGCCGAAATGACCCACTAATTTAACAACATAATAAAGTCTCAAATGGAGAGTAGCAGTTTCTAAAAAGCTGTTATGTCAATCACTCTAATCCCATGCAACTTGTGCCAAGTTCTAATGGGTATCATTAGTTTCGTGCAATACGATCTGGTAGCTGAAAACACCTGAAAATCTAGAGCTGAAAATTTTATTTCCATCTCTCTCGCTACTGTTGCTGTTCAAAATGTGAATGATACATATCAGTCAGGTTGCACTGAACTTTTCCAAATAAAAACAAAAACATTGAACTAAACAAAAAATAAAGCCTGCCTAATTGCATGACAACATGACCTGACTGATCATAAGGGACAGTATGAAGTGTCTCCCTGTGTGTAAGATGACTTTTACAGAGCTTCTGTTTCCTCAGGCAAGCTGAAGGAGTGGTCACTGGTGCTGTATGGCACCTCTGTGCATCCATACTCATCTCTGCGCAACGATAAGCCTCGCTCCACAGACATGCTCACGACGCCCACGGATGAGGAATTCACAGAGGAGTACAATGGTAAGTGATAGATCCAGAAACGTACACAAGCAGCGTGGCTGCTCAAAAATGATTGTTTCCATTAAGTCAATTAATTTGGTGAGATTCCAAAACCTGTTCTTTTTTGCTTTTACCGCTAAAGTGTTAATATGTGTCTGCAGGACCCTGTGACTCTGAATGCAATGAGAATGGATGTGAGGGTCCTGGACCTCATCACTGCATTAACTGCCTCCACTACTTCCTCAAGTTCAAGAACAACACCAGGTCAGACTGCTTTCTAACATCATAAAGAATTTGTTCTTGCACTGTTTATTTTACAAATACTTTTACTTTAAAATCACAGAAAGGCAAAGTCTGTGTCTGTCGTGTATAGATTGTGTCCTTGTGTTTTTATGCTGGGAATTGTTTAAAAAAACAAAGATTCAGAGCCAATTACTCACAAATAAATAATATCAACAGAAGGCAAAATAAGAAATAACAAGATGAGTTCTATTATTAGTGAATGAGTTAGTGAGTGAATAAATATACAATATAAATATACTTTTTTGCCTTTTTTAGTGTATGGATAACAAAACTTTAGTTGGTACAATGGAATTGGCTGAGATTAAACTGACTTCTCACCTTAGGGAATGGTTTTACAGAGACTCAGAGTACATATGAAGATCTTATTCTGTTCACTCCACCAGAGCCAATTTATTTTGTTTTTTTATCTCTTAATTCAAAAAATGCATTTGAGCTAGAGAGCTATAGATAGAAGATACGTCTGGCTGGTATGTTTTGTGAACAACGCCTGATTGTTTTAAAGAGTGTGAAGTCCTCTGGGAATCCGGAGACAGTCAAATGAGGAGAGGGATCAATACTAGCTGAGGGGGTCTCAATCAGAAAGTTTTACAAAGGTCCAGTGAATGTTAATGCATACCAATCCAGTGATAACTAGATTTAATCAGCTCGAGGCAAAATTTCAATTGTGTTTACATGCTGCAAAGAAACATTTGCGCAACAGCCCAGTTTGCATGAATGAATTTAATAATCAGCACACCAGCAGGAATTGTCTACATTTTTTGCTCTGTGAACACAACAAAGAAGTCCATGTAACCGGTGACTTTTTGACATAAAAGGAAGAAATCTGACAAAGGTAGCAGACTTATATTTTAAAGTGTTGTGTGTCATCTGTGATAAAACTTTAATTGTTGTGGTTAATGTAGAATTGTACACATTTCCCCGTTTTCACTGTGTAAGGTCACAGCTCACTGCTCATTCCTCTTATTTGATGAGCTTGTAATGTGAATGAGGTTAAGAAACAGTGCAGGTCAGTCTGATAACAGAGATGCTGTTTCCTGTTGGTCATAATATGTTGAGTCTGTGCCTTCCCCCTCTTAATTGTGTATATAAGTGTTTGTGTGTAACGGTGAATTTGTGCATGTGCACATTTCTGTGTGCCCTTAGGATCCCATTAGGATCAAAGTCTGTTGTAATTGCCTTTGTGTCAGCGGGTCTCTGCACTAATAAAAAGCAAACAGATGCAGGTGCATGAGAATGTGCAAGCTTAGGTGCTGCCTTATCATTAGCCCACTTTAGAGGTGCGCTGCCCTTTTCTGCCACCACAGGGAGCAATTGATGAATGAAGATTGGGGGAGTGGTGGGAGGAAAGAGGAGGGGTGTTGGTGGTGTTGAATGTTCAGCTAATTACATCCCTACATATGTGTTTGATGGTCTAGACTCACTTAAAAGTGGGTCTTTTGGAAGTTTTTTTTTTTTCTAGATAAATTTGAAGAAACTAAATTATAATCATTTTCAAAGTTTAATTAGGAATTTATTGTAAAACAAACCAAAAAATGTCTTTCCCACAGTTTGCTAACATGAAAAACTGTTTTCTAAAAGTGTTCTCATCTTTACCTGGGATAAATTTTGGTGGGAAAAATTATTAAATTGTTGCAAATTGTCAAATCTAACACAGGTTAAGTTGTCAAACTCAACTAACACAATTTGGTATCCACCTTCTAAAAACCTCCTCCATGTAACTTTTAAATTATACAATGTAAACAGCAGCTCATGCTCCCATGTTCTCATAAAAAAATACTGAGGACATGACTGCGTTGTAGATACAGCCCTGATCATACGCCTTGAGAGGTGAGAATTCTCAAAAACACTGGAATTGTGGAAGGGTGTGTATAGTGTATTACTGGCAGGGAAGGTAATTGATATTTTAGGTGTGCTCACTTTTTCACCGCCACCTTTGGATTTGTTTGCAACCCTTGTGATAGTTTAACTGCTTGTTGACTGCAGATCTTAGTAATACGTTTTGTAACTAAAATATCATTGTGACTGATAGGAATGATGGCCAAAAATACAAAAATAAGAGTCATGTTAAAAAAAAAAAAAATAAAAAAAAAAAAAGATGTTTTGCTTCACATAGCTTCAACCACAATTTTATGTCTATATAATTTCAAGGACTCCATCTCTGACATCTGTTTGCACTGACAGCCTGGTCAGGAAAACGCTGTTTCAAATTTTTTCTCACATTTAGTGGTGTCCTTGATGTAGACGCCACATTATATTGTTTTTATAATCTTTATTGTTTAAATAATCATTTAAGCATAGCAGAGAGATGGTATTGAACTTGGCGGACAAACGCAGGGCAGTGTGCACTGTGCACGTGGATTATGTGTTTCACACGTGCCATGCAGTTTGCGTTTCTTGGCAGAAAACTCTGCAGTGTGTGAATAAGGCTTAAGGAGTCTGTACGTGTGTATTTAGTGCTCTTGAGGATTTTGGAGATCCTTTTCACCTTAGGAAGGGAGCCTCAGGGTGAAATAGTGGTGGGGAGGGGGTGTGGAAGTGGTGGTGGGGTGACGGAGGCCTGTGAAGTTATCCAACAGATGTTACACCTGTTCACCATATAGCACCCGCACGCACACACCCTGTCCCTGTATGTCTGTATCTGTTCCTAATTCATTATGTGCTAGTGATACATGAAAAACAAATTTACATTTACAACTGGTAATTAAAAGAAAATATTTCTGCTTTAGCTCTATAAAACTATTTTACTTGAGCTTATGTTTATAATTACAATACTCTTACAGAGGTGGCGTATGTTTTTATTTTTTTTATTTTTTTGTCCGACATATGTTTTACATTTCGAGCCTGTTAACATTAGCTCAGTGTAGCTGTGTGATAGAGGCTGTTAATTGTGGAACAATGAGGTTTATTTGGTCTTTATCATTATGTTGTACAGGCACACTGCAGTCAGAGTAAGAAGTAAGAAGTATGAGTAAAAAGTACAAATTGTCCCTTCTCTGTTTTCCACTTTATCCGTTTGTGACACTGTGTCTCCCTTTCCTCTCCCTTCAATCAAATCTCTCTCTCCCTCTCTCTCTCTGCAGGATGTGTGTGTCGGAGTGCCCCAGTGGCTTTTTCCGTGACGATAGGAAGCGCTGCAAGAAGTGCTCCTCGTTGTGTGAGACATGTGTTGGTAGCCGTAGCGACCAGTGCACCACATGCAGGACTGGTTTCCATCTCAACGAGGGCTCCAACACGTGTGTTGCCAACTGCGCCGACGGCTTCTACCTCGACCATGGTAAGTTTCACCACTGGCTAAACTCTTAACGAATAAGTACACACACTGTAGCGCACCGTGCATCAAGATTTCGTTTCCATCATCTTTGTTTTCCTTCATCGTTCCTTGATCCCAGCTTAGGGTTCTTATAAGGATCTTCTTATACGCCTGGGGTTTCTTATCAAGAGCATTTTCTCCATTGCAACTTGAGCTGAACTTAAATGTTCTTGGGTTACCTTACTGCTGCCAAAAATGCCTCCATCAAGAAAAAATCTATTGGTGGCTCAGCCATGATTGCCCATTGTGCCCAGCCAAGGTCACTGATTTGTCCTGGCAAGTCCATTATTACTTCACTCTGCATTGATCTGTTTCTCAAGGTCTGAAGTCTCTAAGATTAGAGTCTAGTGGAATGTATTGTTCCGAGCGGGGAAGGTAATCCATAAATGCTAATGCTGTAAACAAACTGGACTTTTCGAAACATCTGTCACCTGCATCACAAAAAATGGCCAAAACTATCAACAGAAGTGCTTTAGTTCACTACCTCAGAATGATGCCATTGTATCCCTGATGTAATGTCTAGCCACATGTTTATTTTTTATGCACTTGCTGAACCGAACAGGACTGAAAAGTCTGCTAGTAAGCAGATTTTTTTTCTTCACCAGATTAAAGTGGAATAAAACATGAAATAAAACAGATCTGTAGGAGGATTGTATTGTATTGTATTGTGTTTACGAGAAGTCATCTTGTTTTCAGTCTGTCGACGACTGGTTTACAATAAGTGGTGCAGTGGTGCTAACGTGCAGACTACTAAATGTATGCATTTACTGGTTTGTCTTATATTCAAGATGTATGCCAGTCTGGATGAAAGTAAACCAGGAATAAAAGACTGGAGCTATGTATATCTTATAATTATGTCTATATATTGGTTGGCAGCCAAGACAGTGTAAGTCCTGGCAGCTCTCAGAGTCTCTGGCAGCAGATCTGATGTGATCTGATCCAAGTTCAATCATAACATTTCAGCACGCCAAGATGTAGTGGATACTTTTTTCCTTTGAAATGTTGGCACTGCCGAGTATTGTGTTGTGTTAAATGAGCTATCTCGAGCCTATTTTGTCTTTGTCAGTCTGACAGCAAGCCGAGGTGAATTCCTGCCTTTGTTAACACGTGGACACGATTATTACTGGTCAAGATAACCTTTTTAAAGAGATGCCAGTCTAATTATGAACAAAGGGATGGAAGGTACAGGATCTATGTAATGTGTGGTACCAGCTGAATTAAGTGTTATAATTGACTATTGTGTCAAAAAGTTAATATCCATGTAAGCACACTGTGTAGGCAGTTTCTGATATTTATTATATTTATGCTGATTTATTGTTCAGTGTAGAAAATGGTGAAAATGCCCATCACAATTTCCCAGAGCCAAAACATGTCTTTACTCTTCAGCCTGCTTGTTTTGTTTAACCAACAGTCTAAAATTAAAAGAAATTCAACATGCTGTGAGATAATAAAAAAAAAAGAGTAAAAAGCGGATATTCACATTTGAGACGCTGGAACCAACAAATGTTTTGCATTACTGCTTGGTAAATGGCTCAGCAAATATTCGATCATCAAAACTAGTGACAGATTTTCTGTTGATTGACTAATTGGTCAATCAGCTAATCATTTCAGAACTAATTCCAGCCTCCAGCTCTCAGCTAAAATAAGAAAGTAAAGCCTGGGAGGCAAAAGTAAAAGACGACGACAGGTCGTCTTTCTGTGACCTGTCCATGTCCTGCATCCACCCTTCAATGATTTTCAGATTCCTGAAAATCTAACCAACAATCCCTCACTCACTCTCTGTCTCCCCCCCTTAGCTTTGACCATATGACTTTCCAAACAAAACCATAAAGGTTGTGTCATACATAAACAACGATTTTTGCAAATGTAGAAATGACAGTTTTGATTAATAGCCATGGTCTACTCTTAAGTAGTCGACTGGTTTCCCACGAATAATGAAACATGTTATTCACGTATATTTTTGGCAGTCCTCATTGCTGCTGAAGGCAGAAGTGTCCATGTGCATTGTGTCAAAGCGTGTCATTGCCTTTAGTCTGCCTTTTCAAATATTCATCTACATTCCTATCCTCCCTCACAAACACTACAATCTTCTTTTTCATCCCTGCAGCTCTAGCCTTTTGACATTTCCGTTCTTCCCCCTCCTCTTTCTTGCCATCTCTTTCCCCTGCCTTTTGTCCTCCTGTTTTGTTCATCTGCCCCTTCTTCTGCTTATTCCCTCTCCTTTCCTCCTCCACGTTTCTCACTGGTCTTTCTCATTCACTTTACCCCTTGTCCTCCTCTTCACCATTGTGTTCCTCCTCTGCTCCCTTTCTTTGCTTCAGATGCAACCAGACTTCTGGTTCCTATAAGCCACTGTGTCTGACTGGCTCACCCTGTGTCTTCCAGATTCCAACATTTGTAGGAGATGTCCAGAGAACTGTAAGAAGTGCAACACCTCCAATATCTGCACAGAATGTAAACCTGGGATGAGGTGAGCTGGAAGTCCCGCTGAGCAATGACTAACCTGCTGTGTAACCTGCTGATCTTGTTGTCTGTTTCTGTATAACTTCTGTGACCGTACGCTTCATAACTTCCAGTGTGTTTAAACATTTATCAGAGTATAGTTATAGTTAGAAATACTGTAAACACATAAAACCACTGCATTTCCACTTAACTGCTGCAGAAACAGTCCAGAGGATATGCCTAAAGACTATGTTGCAGCAAAGGTGTTTGGTGGCCCTACTTGAACTTGAACACTAAAGGTGTCAGCGTGTTTAAAATGAAGTGCTTGTTGGATGGTTGTTCAGAGTCAGGAAGCCCCTCTCTCCACACCTTTCTGACGATAGAAATGCAGGGTGCTGCGTCTGGCGCTTCTGTAATTTTACTAAACTGACAATGCGCAGTATTCTTATTTTAAAATAGTTACCAATCAGTTATCCATGTGGCTCAGTGCTTAATAAACCCTCATTTAATATATTTCTGAGCCTGCTGCTACCAGGCCTGCTGGCATAAATCACAGCTTGCTCTATGTGGGTTTACCTTTACAGTCAGCCCTTTGTCATACTAGTACAAATAGCTCAGGTTTTCATTGCTTTTGCTTCAGTATCATTGTTGTGGTTTAGGGAATAAAAAACAGTTTAACATTGCAGAAAAACAGTGCTGCTAATGTAGACCAGCACATTATATTACATTGCGGTTTGGATTCGCAGCATGAACCAGTGAAACCAGGGCTTCCCAACTGTTTTCCACTTGGGACCTAAATTGAGTAAACTGAGTTTCACCCTGTGACCCAGGCTTATTAAAGCCCACATATACTTGTGTCATGTGGAGACCCACAAGAAGTGGAGCTGTTGCCCATTTTGGGTTGTGGTCCTTACTTTGAAGAACCTCTGATCTAAACCGTTTAGTCATCCATGCAGACATGTTACAGTTCATTTTCGGGCCACTTCCACTGCAGCCTCTTTAAACCGCCCTAACTGCACTTGACCTGACAAAGGATGGGGCGTTTCAAAGTGCTGGAATTTCTGATAGGTCGTGAAGGAAACACTTGTGAAGCGTTTAAAACATATTGTGGTATTGAACCCAGCTTTAAGTGTTCAGTGTAGCCAGAGGTGGAGGTGGGGACACTTGTAAGCCATAATTTCCTCTGAACGCCACTGAGACCACAGCAAAACGCATGCTCACACACATACACACATGCACACACATTCACACACATTCACACACACAGCTCTCCCTTCTCCCGTTCAGTTCACCATTCATGGTCGGTTAGGAGCCGAGGAGGAAGAGAGGACCAGACGAGATCGTTTCTGGGAAACGTTAGCTAACACAGACCAGCTGTTTTTCAGCTCAGCGCAGCAAGCTCACCAACCTGTCCTCACTGTGACTTCACAGAACAGACTTTATAACCTCTAAACCAACTTCCTAACTGACCTCTACTGCTCCACATCTGGCACTTCCAAAATCAATTGTATGTTTTGGTCAAAACAACAAATTCACAGACGTCACATTCCTGTACGTCAGTGAAAAAGTGAACAGGCTAATGTGTACACGATGTCATGTTTTTTTTTTTCTTTTCCATTCGTCCTAAATATTTGAAAATTGTTCATTAGCAGCTGGCTTGTAACAGACAAACTTTAAGTGATTTGCAGTAACCTGTTTGGAGTTGGTTTTCTCTGTGTTTCTCTTTTCTTAAACTCATTTGAGCTTCTGTCTGTGCCAGTTTTATGTCACTAATTAAAGGACATACATTTTTTTTTAATGCATCTTTTTATAATTCTCTTTCCAGTCTCCAAGGAAACAAGTGTCAGATGACCTGTGACCTGGGGACTTATTACAATGGCCACAGAAGGACTTGTGAGCCCTGTCATCAGGCCTGTGCCACCTGCGCAGGTAGGAAGTTGTAAGCCATTTAACGGTGAACTAGCATCACCTCATTTAGAACTAGATCTAGGTGGACATGTACATTTGTCTTGTGGACATAATGAACATTTAAAGAACAGATTTTGTTTAGCATCTGAGTTTACGTTTCCTAACAGTGTGTGTTCATGTGTTTTTCAGGCACAGGTATAGAGGCGTGCACTAAGTGTGCAGAGGGCTACTTACTTGAGGACTGGAGGTGTGTGTCAACATGCAGCACTGGCTACTACCTGTCAGAGCAGACCTCAGACAACGGTCAGGTGCAGAGGTCCTGCAAGAAGTGAGTCAGCACACCTGCCAGCACCTTTGCGTCACAGTGAAAAATCTTTAGATCTCCAGTGCACCGAGATGAATCAGGAAATCTTGAGCTTTAGCAAGTCAAGTGCAAACTGCCACTTTTTTTCCCCCTAACTTTAGCTCCAGTTTAGCCTTTCCCAGCACTGCTTATTTTTGCTGCAGTGCATGATCTCTACATTTTCTCCTATGAAACGGAAATTTTGTTTCACTACACTCATATTTAAAACCCTCATGTTAGCCTGCATGAGGAGGAAGGGGAGAGAAATACATACTCAGATTCCTGTGTTTGATGACAGTTTGATAACTACTTTGCCTCCTATCACACCCACGGTCACACTCCTCCACAGAGTCAGACATCTTAGCTGCTTTTCTTATCAGTCCCTGTGGTGGACTTGACTCCCTGCTATGTTTTGAATTATTTATTGCTCACTTGGCCCCTCACCTGAATCCCCCTCCCCCCAAATTTACTCTCTTACTTTACTGTAAAACTTCTCTGATCGCTGCTCAATAACAAACACTGAACAGGAAGCTCAGTCAGTGAAAGATTTCAATGAGGATATGCGAGCACAGTTCAGTGCCGCTTAGAATAGTATCTAATTCTTCACACAACCATCGACAGATGTGACCATAGCTGCTACGAGTGCTTGGGGCCTGGTGAAAGAAACTGCAGCAGCTGCGTCAGTGGTTACAATCTGGAGGCAGGAGCCTGTGTGGTCAGCACCATCTGCAAAGATGGTGAGTTGTCAGCTTTCTTATCTACAAGACAGTCTCGATGTGTTTATTTTATATTTGTTGCACTGCATCTCACAAGGAGTGTGTTTTCATAATGCATTCTAGTGTGATCTGCAGTATAATTTCTAGAAAAAAACCCACAAAAAAAATTATAATTTATTTGCTTCTTAAGAGTTTTTTTTTTTTTTTTTTTTGTTCAAGGCAAAAGTACACAAATTATGGTCTAAACAATCCCAAATAATCAAAGTACCAAAAGCCTCAGAGGTTCAGATTTACATCTCCACTCTCTTTGTGACTGAGGCTATTTTGCATCTCGGCTTAAATTAAATTGTGTTATTTGCCACGGGGTATAAAATAAATGGATAAGGTAGCGTTCTTAAGTAAAAGCTACAGTGTGAAATGCCTTCTTTTTTTTATATTTTAAGCTTTGTACTAACTTCTTGAATAAAACTGCTCAGAGAGCTTTGTTGTAGCTTCAAACCAGGAAGGCGACCCGTCCTTGGTTTTGCCTTTTGTGTTCTTTATCTAAAGGTCTCATTCCTGCTCTGCATATTACTAATGTAAAATCTCTCTGGGATTACACACTCACACATTCTTGTCGCTTTATTTTGACATAAAACTCACCATTTTCCTGGTTTTGAGTGCACACTGCAGAAGCTGAAAAGTTTCCTGAAGCATCTACTTACACTTTATCCTTTTTCAAGCCTTCCATAAAATGTGCTCATCTACAGTAATTTTCTGCCTACTCTTGCATCTTTACTTGCGCTTAGCATTTCCTGTCTGCTGTGCTTTATAGTTTATATTCTTTTTCGATTTGTGCATGTTTGGGTAATGGATTTTCACTAACCGGCTGATGTGGAGGTCTGATAATGAGGCTTTGCCTGCGATTTGCTGCTCTTGCCGTGACCTTCTAGTTAAAATGAACCTGTGGCCAAAAAGTCTCCCAGCTTGTGACGAGATAAAACTCTGAGGAGAAAAATGTCTTTACTGTTTGACTTTTTTGTTGATGAACACTTTGCAAAGTGCACACTCAGTCTGTTTCCAACCTTCCTAACTGTTTTCACATTGGTGAAACTTTGATTGGCAGCTCGAAATTGCTGCTGATAAACGAAAGAATTGGCGGTTTTTACAGACTGGCGGTCCACTTTTAAGTTTTGTCTTTGATGTGAATTTAAAAAAATCTTCCAATTTGCTAATTGTGTGACGTTTGTTTTCTCTCTCTCTCTGTTTTTTTTCTCCCCAATCTGTTTTCCCTCTCTCCTGACATGGATCCAATCACTCCACTGGACTACAATCATTTTCCACCTCGATGAACATCACCTGTGATTGGATCAAAAAAACTCTTCCTGTTACCTGAATCCTCTCCTGACCAATCACGTGGCTCTGCCTGCCATTCAACCATTTCTAATGGTTCTGCCCTGTGTGCGGATGTGTGTGTGTGTCTGTTTCCTCATGTGTTTTGTATGTGTGTGCATGTTTTCCCTCTCCCCTCCTTCCAAACTCTCCCTGTATCTCTTCTTCCTGGTCTGTGGAAAGCAAATGAAGAATCTTGGGCGGAAGGCAGTTTCTGCGTGCTCGTTAAAAAGAACAATCTTTGCCAGAGGAAAGTGCTGCAGCAACTGTGCTGCAGAACGTGCTCGCAAAAGGGGTGACGGGACGTACTCACTGGGCGTAAAGGGAGTGTGGGGGCACAGGGGGCACTCCTCCTTCTCAAGCCCTCCTGCCCACTCATTCACAGTCACATAATTTATAAGAGAATCTGTGCCTCTTAAAGGGACTGCATCGGAGGTGCGATGACAGGACTACAACAAACCTACCTTTTTTCTGTACTGGGACACACACATGTGGTCAGGGTGTAAAATGACTGGGACTTATTTCAAGAACAAACGAGCAAATGAAAACAAAAGTGAAAACAAACAAAAGAATAAAACGTGTCGGTATTTTGTGACCAAAGCATCGATGCCAAAATAATCGAACCTTCTTTTTTGTTGCCAGTGTAGGAAGCATAGCTAAAAACAGGAGCCACTCAGCCTGTGAAACTCTGAATACGTCTGTGTGCATTTTTTATTTTGGCTCCTCTTCCTCCTCTCTTTCCAGTGTTAACAATAAACAGATGGAAAGCGAACATACAGTAGGAAAGGCCCTGGTTTTCTGCCTGTAAATATATGTCAGAGGGAAAAAAAAAAGCTCACTCAGTAATGTGAAAATAATGTCTGTCTGGGCTGACTGGCTGTTTAGGGGAGGGAAGACAAATTCACACACAGTTATATACACACACGCACAATGCACACACACACATGTACAGCACAAAGATGCATATATCCCACACACACACACTTATAAACATGAACTCAGACAAATAAATCAGCCATCACTTGAAGTTACAGACGCCACAGTGTCATCGTACGCCAAGACTGATGCACGTTACTGACCAAAATCACCTCATTTCATTTATTTAAAAACATAGGCCTACCCTCTGAATAGTGTGTGTGTTTGTCTTTATTGGTATGTGTAGAAGAATGCTATTAATTCTCGGTGTAAGCCCAGACAGCATTGATTCATTCCAGAGGTACTACACGATGAGTCGATAGTCATTCCTTCCGGAGTTTTCTGCAGGGGAGGAAACGCTGCAGTGAGTTATAATGAATTTGTGATGCTAGGGATGCACCGATGCCCATTTTTCACCCACGATGCAGATTCTGGATACTGAACTTTTGCCCAAAACTCAGTATCGATTCCATCCATTACTGTGACTAAGCAATTTCAAGCTCCACCATTATTTTGTTGTCACAGGATAAAATAATTGAAATATAACTTATTCTTGTTACAGGGAAACCTCAGCTCTTCCATATGTTGGTTTGATCCCCCACGTGCCATACGTAACCCTGATAAAGGGAATTTAGTCCAGTGATGATATTTCATCTGTATCGGTGCATCCCTACGTGTTACTCTTCTCAAATAAAATTGAATTTTAGAAGTTTCAACTCTTCGTCATTCCATTTTAATGGCAATGCATATCAACCGAAGTATTGCTCTACACTTTCAACACAGAAGGTCAATGATCGGCACAGAAACTATTCTGTTATCATGTTTCATCTGCAGGTAAAGGTCTCTGACAGGCAGACAGACAGCAAACTGCTGTGGTGCAAATCAGAACTGTGACAGTTTTACTTTCAGTTATTTCGGGAAAAAGGGATTTTGTCCAAAAAAATGTAGTTACAGAAACACATTTGGCCGTAGAACTTCAGTCAAGCCAAGAAAAATCGGAAAAACAAACACTAAGGGGCAATCAATTTTTTTTTCTATTTACAACAACTGAAAGTAAGTGACAACATCACAGCAGAATGTGTGTGTCAGAAATGTTAATTCATATTGAGTCAAAACTGTACGCGTGTTAAGGCCGGCAGACTTCAGACGCCTGGTTTCTCCTCCTGTCTGTCTCTGAACCTTACCCGATGAAAGTCAAAGGTTATTCTGGTGGTGCTGGTTTCTAATGAGGAACAGCAAAATAATAATAATAATGTTTAAGATTCTTATTCTGTGTGGGTCTTCACACCTGCAGCTTGAGCATTTACAGTATTAGGTGAATTGTTGTACTGTCAACTGGTAATGGTTCTTGATGATTTGTAATAAAGCTTGATGAATCCCCTGTTTTGGTTAACAAAAACTTATTCTTGGTCATTGTTTAAGATGACTTGAATTGACTTTAGATTGTGTGGTAGTAGACGCACACACATACACACACACACACACACACACACACACACACACACACACACACACCTCGTATAAAAGCTGTTTTTACTGTGTACCTGTGACATATCTGTGACAATGCATTATTAATGTTACTCAAAGTCCTAGTTTTGAAAATCTTTTTTTTTTTACTTAAGTGTTCTTATTAAAATGTTTAATCTATTCATGTTTTTGTTTTTTGTTTTCAGTTCTCATTAATTATGTTGACAGCTTTTTCATTACTATTATTTCATTTTTTTTTTTTTTTTTTTTAACATGTTCATGACAGGAAATAACCTAGTTGAAATTCAGATCATTGCTTCCGGAAACTTTTCGTTTTTCAGCACTTGATCAGATTGATTAAATGAAGGTTCCACATGCCTCAGGCAGAGCACTTAAAGGGGAGACGTGTGCAATGACAATTAGGTGGAAGTTAAAAACAGGTCATCAATTCAAGGATTTACTGCCTTATTATAGACGCAAACGTCACTGTCTTATGTGGACTTAGTTTAAAAACTACTTTACATTCATGAGACAGCTGAGCCTGAGATGCTATTTTCTTGTTATTCTTTGTCAGTTTGTTTTTTTTAGCATTTTACTTTGTCGTCAGACAGCAGTAGATATCAACACCTCCTAAGCTATAATTCAAACAGTGTCAGCATATACTGCTCCAGAATCAGTTCTGTTAGAGGAGTGAGCAGATAACAAATTTCCTCATACGCAGTAGTTGCATTTAAACCCATAGGATATTTATTAAGTTGATACACTTGCAGTATGTTTCTTAAGTACAGTAAAGAAGGTGTTTTATGAATTACTGTAAGCACCCTCCCAAGTTCCCCCCATTCAACCATCCACTGTTTGTTTTGTTCCATGTCCATGTTGTAGAACTGGTATATTATCAACAACATTGACAACTGTGTTACAGCAGAAATTTCAGTGAGTCTTTTCATCATGCTCTTTTGTTCAAGTCTGTTAATGTAGGTGGTTCAAGATGGGTTATTCACAGATTATACAGGTGATACAGTTCCACACACACACACAAACACAGTCTGTGTATGAATAACCCTGTAGTACAGTTCTGATCTTTTTGTCACTCAGCCCAATTTGCTGTGAATCCCGTAAGTGTCATAAAATCAATGCAATATGTTTTTCCGCCTCAATCCTACAAGGATCGTTTATTGAATAAAAGTGAAATAAAAGTCAACACATAAATTTAAATCCTCACCAAACTCCAAACAAATGTTCTTTCTGTCAAGTTCACAGCTTGGATCTCTCTCTTCAGTGCTGATTCTGGTCATAATTAACGCAATCCCTCGTATATTTAGCATCCACGGATGTTCAAATCATATGGGGAACTGTGAGAAATCTTACTTTATCCTGTAGCCTATGGGCAGAGAGCGCTGTGGCTCAGCGGTTATCAGTATGTGTTTTTTGTCTTTCGGGGCTTCTCATCCCAAAAGCTGTGTTAGGTAATAATCCTGACATTGCCCTTGAACAAGGCATTGACATACTAAGTAGTTTGGTGAAATACTGAGGACAGATTTTCCCATGGGGTTTAAGCTTGTATACCTTAACTGAGGACAAGAAGAAGGAACAATTCTCTGTGGTAGTAAACACACAATATTAGATAAACAATTGTTTAATACTCTCTTGACCACCTGCGGGTTGTAGAGAATATGTCTTTCTACTTTCTTGGAATAGCTATGGGGAGGTATCATCAGGAGGTAGAAGGGCCAGGGCATTGGGATTCAGGACCAGGTGTGGTGGATGTCAGTGTGATATCTGCCAGCAGAGCTCTCTCTCCTGACAGAGTAGACTGTCAATGTCCTTGCAAGGTCAGCCGAGTCCATAACAGAGGAAAAGTTTCACTCCCTTGAGTGACAGGCTCTCTTTCTTCTCTCTCTCTGCTCCATTCTTCTCGCGTCTGGCAGTGGGAGTCCAAAGTGTCTGCTTTTGCTGAGTGGAGTTGTGCGACTTTCCATCCCTTGAGAACTTGGCTCCATGTTTGTTTGTGTGCGTGAGTGAGGGGGAGACAAACAGAAAGACAGGGAGATTGTGTGTGTGTGTGTGTGTGTGTGAAGGAGAGTGACAGCGTTTATTAGGGGGCTGTTTGAATGGTTTCAGCAGAGCTCTGCTGAATGGGAAGCCACCGCCTGTTGTGTTTGTACACAAAGAAGCTCTTTTGTTTTGAAAGGAACAATTGAGCTTTTCACAGAAAGCCAGAGAGCACAGACAACCTCGCCGCTGCCTTGAAGGATGCTCTCTCTCTCTCTCTCACACACACACACACACACACACACACACACACACACACACACACACAGATCTCCATCCTTATGCCTGAGCCAGTGTCTATCACCTTTGTCTAATACAAAGGTAGGATAGGAGACAATGTTTATGCCTCTTTTGTTATGGCTCTTTTCAATGCTGCCAATTGTGAAACTGAAGGTTGATGGGTTTGTGGAACTTTTTTTTTTTCAGTCCTATAGCAACATTGCACACAATAGCTTCCATACATCTTAAAGTGAACAAAGTTTACGTAACACTCATTCAGCCAAGCAAAAAGATTATTCAATTAACATGATTAATTTATAACTTTACAAGCACAATTAGTAGGATTTTTTTTCTGCTGCAAAGCGTATAATGACAACAATATTATAATATAATACCTGGAGTGTGATAATGCTTTGATCAATGCCAGAAACTCAACAATTACTTTGCCAGGTGTTGAGATTTCTGGCACCCAAAACTCAATTTCCAGCCTGCACTCCGTTTTGCAACAAAAACTTTCCGTTCTTCTAAAACCTACGCACATTTTCAGCATTTTCAACAGTGGAGGATGTGACCATGGGGCTGCAGGAAGGCATTTTATTCTCAAGTGAAAAATAAGCAAATGATTGTTTCTTTGTAACATGGCAGACAATTGGGTTGAATCTCTAATCTAATTAGCAAGCTCGCTTCTCCTTCCTGTAGCTGAGCCAGAGACCTGCCGATGTTTCCATTACCTGGTCACTCATGGTCACATACCGGTCATTAAATGTAACTGCCCATTGGAATGCCCCTTTTAAGTCTTAGGCTCAAATCTGGTAAAACACTAAGAAGTATTTTCCAACCATTTTCTCTCACCGTGTCCTTTTCAAGGTCAGTCACTTCTGAGCGTCATCAGGGGTGAACCACACAAATACATCTGTGGATAACTTAGTTTCAAGTTCACTTAGACTACATGACTTTGGACTGTGACAGAAAAGCACACGAACATGGACAGAACATAATATAAAAACAAGACAGAGCAGAAAACAACAAAAAAGAGACATAGCTGTTATTGTGAAGGAGATATCAGAAGCGACAGGACAATTGTAACAATGACGAAGGACTGTTGGTGCAACTAGGACACATCACAGTATCACACATTAGCAATGTGGTGAACATATGGAAACAAACATGGCTCAAGCATGTATGTAAGTATGAAATTTGTAAAAAAAAAACCAACTTGTTGAAGAGGTTTTTCTTGGAGGAGTTTTTACAGCAGGGGCTTGAGGCAGAATTTGTCAGGCAGCAGGCCATGTTGTTCACTCTTGCTCTCTGTCTGCAGGAGAGTACCTGAGTAAACATGAAAAGTGCCACCTGTGTGACATTACCTGTCTGGAGTGCGCAGGTCCGGAGAGCGAGGACTGCACCAGCTGCCCCCCAACACGGTGAGCAACCACTGACACGCAAACAAATTCATTCAAAAGATGCAACGTAACGCTGCTGAGGAGGTTTACTTACAGTGCTCCAATCCAACCAACCCACACACTGTGAAAAGGTGAAGGACTAAAAGCTGATGTTGGTCTAAACATGGTAGCCCCCCTGAATCCACATGAACAAAAACTCTCAGCAGGTTCAGATTAAACTCTTCTCAGTTGTGAAATCCTGACAACTGGAGTTTTAGTTCTACACTCTGTTACTAATTAGTAATAGTGATGTTAAACTTGTAGACAGTTCAAATAACCATTGCTGCAAATGTAGGAGGTAGCTTATTAGAAGAACTATTGTTGTTGCAATAGAACAGCTTTTTCAAGTATATTCTAAAATGAGTGACTCTGCTTCAACTTTGCTTTAATTTTTTTTGTCACTGTGTATATTTATATATTGTGGCTAAGGCTGAGTTTTCACGTTCATTGTGAACTACGCCACACCTGCAGGTTCTTTGATGACGGACGCTGCAGCATTCGCTGCCAGGCAGGGCGTTACGCAATGGGGAGGCAGTGCTACCTCTGTCACCACACCTGCCAGGAGTGTTCTGATGAGGGACCAGACAACTGCACCAGCTGTGATAGAGGTACTCTAACCTGGGTTAGGATTTGAAAACCTTGTCTGATAATCAAATGCAAATTCAGCCCAAAAAAAAAAAAAAATTAACATGTATATTAATTTTTATTGTGTAACTGACAACGCAGATATGACGCAGATAAAACATTTTCACATTCTTATATGTTTGAACAGTTCCCTCGGTTTCTTTCCCACCACATGAAGCCTACACGCTCTGAGCCTTTGAACTGACACAGGTAGCTTTTTGCAGAGGTGCACTGGTGATCGCTTAAAAACCCATCTATCTAGCTGTGACTGGAATGTAAGAGAAATCGTGCTGTTTTGTAACATCGCATGGATCAAGCCAAGGCTCATTTGTGCCATACTCCACCAATCAATCCTCTAAAAGTAAATGAATCTAATTAAAGCATTAATTCAGCCAAGTCCTGCTGATAGATGCATGAAAAGGGGAAATCTGTCATTTGTTTGTTGTATCCTTGTGCAGAGGTCACTGCACATCTCTCACGTTTTAGCTCAGTAAAGGGAAAAACTGTGTCTGGATGACTGAAAGATTTTACCTTGTGGTTAATTTTATAATCTTAAAATCCTGTGCAGCCAATCCAAAAGTCCATGTAAAAAAAAACAAAACAAACTTTTTCATCAGTGTAAAAACAATCGCTGTGATAAAACCCGGACGTCATTAGAGGCTCACAGCTGAAGAAATATCAGCTTGAAGGTGGTAGTAATAACTGTGTTTATCACAGTGTCACAGACAGTATTATGGCTGTCAGAACGAATGTATTTACTCTAGGGAGATTCTGTTACGCACACACCCACTTACACACACACACACACAGACACTTTAAGATACCAGACAGCCAAGGAGAAGATTAACACCAGATTTCCCCTTCACACACACACAGACACACACACACACACACACACACACACACACACACACACACACACACACACACACACACACAC
>JBBMJY010000024.1:11962861-11973013 GCA_037833715.1 Toxotes lorentzi | reverse complement strand
ACACACACACACACACACACACACACACACACACACACACACACACACACACACACACACACACACACACACCTGAGTTACTTATTAACATCCCCTGCATATGTTCTCCAGTCTCCAATAACCAAAAAAACACCCCAAAAAACCCAAACACATAAACAGCAAATATCCAACTGTTTTGCATAACCTGTCACTCACGTTATGCTTATTTTTGTGTCGTTCAGCAAAAGTACACCTGCAGTACAAGCTGAACAGATAACATGGAAAAACGCACACACTCATACACAACACCAACACTGAAAAACACAACACAGTAGCAGTAGCAGCATCTGACGTCTTCTCACTTCTTTAAGATGAGAGAAACTAACAGATCTTGTAGATCTGAACTGAAATGGCCGCAGAGACTCTCTGACTTTTGCGCTCATTTGAAGGCTTCTGGGTTAGATTTGTTTGCTAGGTCACTGATCACAGTCATCGATGATTAATCTGAGGGTGCCACTCTGAGCTGAGCACATTTGTTTTGTGTGTTTTATGTCAGAGTGCCTCCTGCTGGTGATAAAGGAAACTGTGTTTGGACAAATCAGTGCTGCCTTTGGGAACGCGTTACATGAGATGGGATATAAAATGGGATTTTCCCACATTGTCATGTTAATTACATAAACAGCCAACACTTACCACAATACGTATATTATCTTTATGTTACTGTCATTATTAGTAGTATCACTTTGTTACTGTGAGGAGATTGGGGAATAAACGCTTGAAATCAGGTGGTGACAGCATTAAATCAAGGACTTCTGCTTCACCTACACACGTCAGTGCAAAAAGCGTAAAACTTACAACATTATATTCAAATGTGATTTGAGCAGAGGCTGCAGCAGTTAATACTAAAGCTGGTCCAATAGCCTCTCTTTTTTTGGGTCTTGCTCTGAGATTAGAAACACAGCCTGTTCACTAAGTCCAGAATTCACAACATGCCTGATCTGTTCTGCTCTTCACCACAGAGGATTCAGGCGAGCAGGATCAGGAAGCTGTTTGCCTCAAATGTGAAGATGGTTACTACCAGTAAGTGTCTTCTTCTGTTGAGAGTTTCACTGAAATACACCCCTGTATTCATTGGTCGCAATGTTGACACCATGCATCTTTCTGTCTGTCTGTCAGGTTTGGCACAGAATGCCATCAGTCCTGTCCAGATCGGACCTACAATTCGAACAAAACCATGACATGCGTTCCGTGTGAAGACAAACAATGCGTAAACTGTGACCAGTCCCAATGCTACTGGTGTGAAGAGGGATTCTACGTCTTTGGTAACATTTGATCCATTTATAATTCTGGGCTGAGTTGTGGTGTGAGTGTCAGCTGATAAATTCCTGGGCGTAGAATAAATGACACCATATCCTTCAGATTTTGTAGACAGTGTGGCCCTGTATGGGCCTTTCAGTGTCACTGTACTGTTTTCAGAATGATTAATCATTCAACTGGGAGAAACTGTGATCTGTGAACTGATTTTCATATGAAATACTGTAATTTGGAAGATATCCCAGATAGTATTCGTAAAAGACCTTCATACCTCACAGTGAAAGTCCCCGTCTTTTGTAGTTGTGAAATTATTTCTTTCATTAAAATAATAATACGTTTAATGGTGCATAGGTGAAGTAAAAAAAAAAGTGTGTTTGTGTGTCCAGATGGAGAGTGTGTGGATCACTGTAAAGAAGGTTTCTTTGTGGATGAGGAGAGCGGAGACTGTGAGCCGTGTCACCGCACCTGTCGTTCCTGCGGAGGGCCACAATATGATGACTGTGACTCTTGTGAGGATGGATTCACGCTGGAGCGTGGGGAGTGCGTGGAGAGGAAAAAAATGGCCTCCTGCCCTGAGAAACACTTCAGAAACAGTACGGCAAATCTTAATTTTACCTCTGTACTAAATACTGTCAACATAACCCACCGAAGGAAAGTGGAAGTACTGCTGACAGCCACTGATAGTGAAGCTGTAGTGAAACACATTTTTCTGTTGTCAGGTACTCATACCACACACATTTCACATGGTTTCAGTTAGTATTATGATTTATGAGAGTTGTCCTGTCTCATTTCTTCCTCTTTGTTCCTGCTCATGTCTGCCTCTTTTATCCTTTTTTCTGTTTACCTTTTATTATCAGGTGAGGACGAATGTGAGCTGTGCCACTCGTCCTGTAAGACCTGCTCTGGTGCAGGGAAGGAGGACTGCAGGAGCTGCAACCCAGGTGAGCAAATTCTGTCTGTATGCGTCTTTTTCTGAAACTACAAAATGTTTAGTGGGCTTGTCTTAGATGTTTTGAGCAGGTGAATGTTTTTTCTCTTCAGATACTGTGAGAAGAGTGATAAAGAATCTACCTTAAATTTAAAGGAGTTGTTGACTGCTGACAACCTTTGTGTCCAATCTTCTTTTTCTTAGATTAGTGGTGTGATTTTTCTTTCTGTCTTCAGGTCGATTTTGGACCGCTCGACAGACATGCACGTCTCGTTGTCCATCTGGTACATTTGCCAACAAGGCGTCCAGCCAGTGTGAGGGCTGCTCCAAAGGGTGTGTGATGTGCCAGGACACCCAGCAGTGCCACCGCTGTCACAGTGGGCTTTACCTGCAAAATGGAGTGTGTGTGGAGGAGTGCCAGAGGTGCCTGTCATGTCTTGTCATTTCTCAGCTTGCATGTGATCATTATACATCAAAGATACCTCATTCTCTCCTCTCACTGCCTCTTTTCCAGAGGGTTTCCTCAAGGCGGTAAATGCCAGCTGTGTGCCCCAGAGTGCGCATCCTGCCAGGGAAATTCCTCTCACTGTCTGAGCTGTGAGAAGCAGTACTTCCTGCTGGACCACTCCTGCAGGTCACGCTGTCCAGAGGGGTATTATAGTGCAGACACAGAGTGCCGTCGCTGTCCTGCTCACTGTAGCGAGTGCAATCAGGACGGCCTCTGTAAGAGTAAGTGTACTGTGTGGAGCAGTGTAGTAACAGTACCTTTGCGTAATGAATAAAAATATTTCCACTTTAGACAGACATGGTGTCCATCTTTATGACTGAAATTCATAGTATAAAATATATCTTAGTACTAATGTACGAGGAAGGTGCGTCTCAAAGAAATGATTTGACAAAAATAAGGATTTTTCTAAATATACAGGTTTTATTTGATTATGTCAGTGATGGCTGTGTGATTCCCACTGAGGCTAAACACAAACATGCTTTCTATTCTTGATTGCATCATGTTAAAGAAGTGAAAAGAATAAGTGTGAGGAAATAGGAAGTGAGTGCTGGCTGAGGGAAAGAGGAAGATTTTGAAAAGGTGAAAGAGTATCTTAAGTGTATTAAAGTGTAAATGGAATATTAAGAATTTTTAGTAACTGGCTTTTCAAAGACCAGTTCAACAGTGTTTGGCTTTTTTAAAAACCTTGCATTACTCTTTATTCCTCTCTCCCCCAGAGTGTGCAGATTACTACTTCCTCCATGAAGATAAGTGTGTGGATGATTGTCCTGATGGCTACTTTGCCACCGAGAAGCAGCAGGAGTGTATACGTTGCCATGCTGATTGTGCCTCGTGTGACGGGCCGGACTCTGATGACTGTGACGTATGTCGCAACCCGAAAGCTGTCCGTTACAACGGAGAGTGTCTCGCTGAGTGTCCCACCAGCACTTACTACGATAAGACCACCAATGAATGCAGAGGTAGGGAAGTTGGAAACTTAATATAATATGAAATAAATATGAACAAAAAGTGCAATCATAATAGGATTTTCTATCTTTCCCTACTTGGCTGTGTTTACTGGCTTTTTATTTTCCCAGACTGTGACAGGTCATGCTTGACCTGCTCAGGCCATGATCCCTCATCCTGCCTCAGCTGTGACACCAACAGGCGTAAAGACGCCAGCGGACACTGTGTGTGGTTCACTCAGTGCTCTCTGCACTCATACATGGACCAGAATGGGGAGTGCCAACACTGTCACAAACTCTGTCATCGCTGTTCTGGGCCAGGCAAAGACCATTGCCTCAGCTGCAATGAGCCTCACTTCCTCCTGAGTATGTAATCCAACTAAACCAGAGAAAGTGTCTTTGTTTACTCTGTATTAAATGCTGTGCTTATTATCGACCAAAAGCAAACTTCTCCCTCTGTGTTTTGACTTTGTGCCTGTGTCCGTCAGACAGCACATGTGTGCAGGACTGTCCTGTGGGTTACTATGCCGAGGACATGGATGAACGTGTGTGTGAGCGCTGTCACTTCAGCTGCGAGTCGTGTGTTGGCCGGCACAGTGTGCAGTGTGTTACCTGTAAACCTGGATTCTTCAAGCAGGGAAGCAGCTGTGTGGAAACCTGTTCGGAAAGGTAAGACGAACACCCAGACACTGACAGGTTCTCTCCTGTCCTCTCTCTTTTCATGGACAAACATCATAAACTAAACAGATGTGCTCTCTCCTTTTCAGCCACTTTGGCAACACCACCACCATGGTTTGCGACCGCTGTGACCCCTCTTGTAAGCAGTGTTGGGGTCGTGGTAACAGGAACTGCCTGAGTTGTCGGGAGGGCTACGTCTACCTTAGGCAGTGGGGGCAATGTCTGCAGAAGTGCCCTCCAAACTATTACCAAGACAGCAGGTCCAAGAACTGTCACAGGTGTCACCCAACCTGCAAGACCTGCATCGGTAAAGAAAGCGTGTCATGGCTTCTTTCTGTCATGCTGTTTTTTTTCTGGCTGTATTTTACTGTGATTTCACACAAACATTTCCCTGGCTGGACTTGAATCAGCGATGCTGCAATTACATGGTCGGCTTCTTAAACCACTAGATTACCAGAACTCCCCAGAATAAAAATAATTTACATTACATCTCTACATATATAACGTAAATACAAACAAACAACCATGTGTATCACAGGACTGCTATAGTAAAATAATGTCTTTTTCAACATATTTTTTCCTTTTTTGATATGATTTTTTACATTTTTTATTTTGAAATTCAAGTTCAGCCATGTGACGACTTCACACTGTTGATGCTATTGTGCGACTGTCTGTCCTCTTCCAGATGAGGGCGCTCTGGCCTGTCAGTCCTGTTATGAAGGCTACACTTTTATGAGTGGCATCTGTGAATCCCAGTGTCTCGTAGGCTTCTATGCTGCCTCACAGGTGACAGCTTTGTGCGTTACTTCATCTACAAAGAGTGTTTTTGTTTTTATTTGACTAACCTTAGAAACAACATATGAGATACAACATATTTGAGCTTCAGCTGCAGTTTGACAAGGCTGTGCTGAAATAAATGTGTAAAAAGTATTCTGTGGTGAAACAAATTCTTCTGTTGCTCCAGGACTCTGAGTCCAAGAGAGATGAGCCAAACTGCAAAGCGTGTGACTCGTCCTGCGTGGACTGCCGAGGTCCCAGCACCTGGAACTGCACTGTGTGCCCTGCACTCCAGCTCTTGTCAGATGACGGCCGCTGTTTGAGTTGCTGTGGAAATGAGAAACGCCACGATGACAAACCAATACACATGCAGTGCTGTGACTGCCAGGCCTCACGAGGTAATAAAAAAAACAAAACAGAACGCTCACTGGAACACAGACTTCCACAGAAAACACACACAAATCCCAGAGGCCCCTGAAGTTGTTCATCTGGATTTGAGAATGGATGTTGTATTCACACTTGCTCCCAGAATGTTTGTGTATGTGTGAGTAATCAGTAGCACTCATTCAGGTCTAACATGTAGACCGGAGTTTCATCTTTGTGCCAAACAGGGGTTTCCAGTATTTTTTCCAGTATTTCCAAGCTCTGCTGGCCTCTTGTCATCACAGACAAGACTGCACTTCAGTGGAACTAGACTCTAGTAAAACAAAACCATGCCAACGCCCAGAGACTCATCAGAAACAAAGCCAGTGTACATTGATTACATCTGTCTAATGTAACCTTTGTCCTTCTTCTCAGACGAGTGCATCATGGGTGTAAACTTCATTTTGGGGAAAGCTGAGGATTTAGAGGCTCAAGCCCGTGCTGCCAAACTCTTTGTTACTGCCTTTGCTCTAATTGTTGTCGCTGTGGGTGGAGGGCTCTTCCTCTTCCTCAATGCCCGATCTAAAGTCCTCGCCATCGCACCCAAAGCCAAAGCTGGAGGCTATGAGAAATTGGACACCAATGGAGTCGTCACCTCACAGTCCACCACCTCTTCATTTGGGGAATACAGCGACCGAATCATTGAATGTGAGGATGATGAGGACGAAGAAGACGATGATATTGTATATATGGGACAAGATGGGACAGTGTATCGGAAGTTCAAGTACGGACTCTTGGACGAAGATGAGATTGAGCTAGAGTACGATGATGAGAGCTACTCATACAGATGAAAATAAAACTCAAAAGACCTTGACTGGACAGAAGAACGTCATCCATCAGCTGATGAATGGTGGCGGACTCGTTTGATTTAACTACTGTTAACTTTCAGTGTGAACGGCAGTGTTTGGCTACAACAAATGGGGACTGGAGAATATTTTTTTATTCTCCAGTTTCTAATAAATTTTTTTGCTTTTCACTTTTATCCTGCTGAGGCTGAAAAAGTGGTGTCACAACTCATTCAGGTGTACACATGAAAGACAAACCTGACAACAAAAATGTCTGAAGAAATGATTAATGAAATTCCTGGAAAACCTGCACAGGTCATCCAGATTCAGTTTACTGATCATATCACTGTCTTTTGCCTCAACATCAGTGGTTTTGGTTTACTGTTGGATTATGCAACCTATTCCTTTGAATAGGAATAGAGTTGCGTTGACAGTAATATTCATTTTGCGGTGTAATACAGTGACAAGTGCCTTTGTCTAGACCTCTACTTACAACGCGACAGGCGGCTGCAGGAAAAGTGATTTTCCCAGACTTGTTAAAATATTTTCTTCCAGTCCTGCTTTAATGTTTTGACTGTTGCACATCTGGCTTGTGTTGTCTCCCTGGGATAGTAGCAGGTCTGCACCACACTCACTGGCAAGTGTGAAGAACAAATACTTGCTCTCTTTCTCTGTACCTGTTTGAAGTGAAATGTGCTGTGAATGATCGCTTCATAATAAAGTTGTTTTTTGATCTGTGCTTTGCGAGTGTGCGATCTTGATGAGATCTTGTGTTTTGAATTAACCTGCTGTTGTATTGCATGCAAACAAACACACAAGTGACCGCTGTTAGCTCTTCCCACTGACAACTGAGCTTAGCAACAAGCTGAAACTGAATCGGGTGATTGACGGGGTTTACCTGGTTCCTGGTCTGTGTCACAAGCAGATACACATTTCCATTGTGTTTTCTATGCTGCATAAAAGGGTAACAAACACAGTGATCCATTTATTCTTCAGTGTTCTCACACAAATTGAAAATGACCCCCTGAAGATGTTTTCGTATTATTACCTTTACACAGAGTCTCCAGCAGAACAGGTTGAGTCCAGGGTCTTATCTCACACTGAACAAATAGACACAACACTGACTCAGGGACATCTGCCACTGTACCTCCTTCAGGCATGGCGGCTTTTCCTTCCCTCCATTGTTAAAATAATTTTGAACTATGGCCAAATAACATTTGTATCTGTGGATACTTGTAGAGGCTGATACTGGAGCAATAACAATATTCAGGCAGGCATCAGACATTGAATCAGTCATCAGTCATGTGAATATCTTTTCATATTGTTCCCTGATTTTTTTTTTTTATGCCTTCTGAGCATAAATTGTGTTTAGATTACCATAATATATGAAATTTTTTAAAAAAGAACTTACAAATCTATTTTGATCAAATTATTTATTGGATTCAATTATATAAAATACATGAACTAAAACATAAAGTTTAACTCTACATGCAGTAACCCTGGTCCCTGTGTAAACTAGAATAAATACTTGCGACATCTGACTTCAGTGGGGTAAAATGTATTCGGCTTATCAGAACTTCTCTCTTAAAATCTTTGATAGGTTTGAATTAGCAGCACATTACAAGTTATAGTGAGATCTCCTCCGTAGATTAACTGCTGAATAAATAAACATAATGGATTATATAGTATACATCATTAAAGAAAAGTTTTAAATAGCAGTCACTTTGTCAGCACAATTAGTGAAGTGCTGCTTTTTGCCAGAAAGGTTCTGGCAAAAACAGTAAAAATATTTCTTGTGAGAGGGTCACAGCTACTGCTGCATGATAAATGCCAACATTCATAAAATGTAATCTTTTACTTCCTAAATAACACTAAAATAAACTAAAATACAATAGACTTAAAAATCCCAAATCACAAAGCTAGACTTTTACATGTCGTTCATTTAAAACAATTATTTACAGGGGTTCAAATAAAAAGTATACACTTAGTAGTTAAATGTTTGACCGTTTCATGTCATTGTCTTTGTAAAAGCTTAACAGGTGCAGGCACACACACACAAACAAAGATCTTAAAAAAAAAACAACAAAAAAAAAAAAACAGTTCAGCGCTACTGCTCTTTCTGGGTTTGAAAATATTTGTTAAAATTCTGAAAGACCCCATTAAATCAACAGGTTTAAAGAATCGCAAATCGTAAAATTTGTGTTCAACACTTCAAGAGTGTTATCTGCTGTAAATATCAGAGGAGGGAAGAGGAGCTGTGGATGTAATTTCTCTTGATCTCATCTCATCTATCAGTGTTTTACTATCTGTAACAAACCCACAGACCTCAGCCAACTGTAGGTCTGAGCATTAGGCAAAAAAGTGAAAAAAACTTCACTGCCATGCATAGGAACTTTCTTGCTTCTTTTGCCTTAATGTTCGTCAGATCATCTGATTAAATTAAAACATGTTTTTGTACACATTCCATTAAATAAATAACCATGCTGTTGGTTATCCAATAATTCCAGTTTAGAAGGATTCAGTTTTTTTCTACACAACGCATCAAAAACCCCAAATCCAGTCTGTTTCAATGTAAAAGGGTCATTCATTATCAAGGCAGTGATAAACAGTACAAGGCTTGTGTCACATTGGAAAGGAAAGACATTTTCTGAGGGAGGAAAACTAAGGAAGAAAGCAAGGATACTTTTAACACCATTTACATCATTTCATTATTTAATCTCCCTGTCTTCACACATTGCATTTAGCCACATCATTGCATAAAGTAATCTAACTGTGCGACCTGTGTTTTTGTTACAGATAATAATGCCCAGACTTTCTGTCTCACCATCTGACACAGAACAAAATTAGCACTCAATAAGTGACGCTGTTACAACATTGCCTAGGTAGTGTTCATAGAGTTGAGTTTATGGTCTATATTTGTGTAGTTCCTTAAATACAGATTATTACAAAACTACTTGTATTTTTCTGGTCACCCTCATCTCAAGATCTGTATTTTTTTTTTCCAGGTACCTTCTCACGTGAAAGATTCCAAATATACAGCAGGAGCAGTGACGTCCAAGACCTGAATACAGCGATATGGTGTGAATATAAACAAATGAACATAATCTATTAAATGACTGTCTGCAACAAACCAAAAGAGGATGTTAAACAACTCTTTAAAAACACAAAAACATTGACAATGTACAATTTAAAAAATGGGTTGTTTCTGATTATGTCTACGTGCAGCCATGGCGACCGCTGAGAGATCTCAGAATGAGGCTGTGCATTTTAATGAAAACAAAGGGACAAACCTGTGTGTATACAGAAATCTCTTTGTTGTTTTGGTGTGTGTGTGTGTGTGTGTGTGTGTATGTAAAGTGCTGCAGTCACAGCCAGCTGTCAGTGACCATTCATAATAGTCTGTGACGTAGATCCTGTGGTGGTGGGCAGGGCTAAAGATGAGCTGGGAGCGCTGGTGAAGAAGTTGTCGTCTCTCAGTTTGCGATGCTCTGGGACCTCCAGCTTGACCTTGGCTTCCTCAATGTCGCTGTTGATGGCCGCAATCAGGGCTTCTGTTCAGAGAGAAATTAAGACATGCAGGAAACAGGTGAGCGAAGTCAGAGTTTGTGTGTGTGACAGAGGTGAAAAGAGAAAACTAAAGTTTTCTGTTTAGGAAACAGGGGAAACATGGTGGGTAAAGAAGAAAAATGATGCGATAAAATCTGAGAGTGTGGAAAAACTTTTCTTTGAAACCAGGCACAGACAGTGTGTGTGTGTGTGTGTGTGTGTGTGTGTGTGTGTGTGTGTGTGTGTGTGTGTGTGTGTGTGTGTGTGTGT
>JBBMJY010000024.1:11915948-11949808 GCA_037833715.1 Toxotes lorentzi | reverse complement strand
CATGGTTTGGGGCTGCTTTGCTGCCTCAGGGCCTGGACGGATTGTTGTCATTGATGGAGAAATGAATTCCAGAGTTTGCTGTGGCATGATCTTAAGACAGCGATTCACACCAGACATCCCAAGAATATTGCTACACTGAAACAGTTTTGTGAAGAGGTGTGGTCCAAAATTACTCATGCAGGTCTGATCTGCAATTACAGGAAACGTTTGGTTGAGGTTATTGCTGCCAAAGGAGGTTCAACCAGTAATTAAGTCCAAAGGTTCACATACTTTTTCCACCCTGCACTGTGAATGTTTACATGTTATGTTCAATAAAAACAAAAACATATGTTTGTGTAATATTATTTTAAGCAGACTGTGTTTTTCTATTGTTGTGACTTAGATGAAGTTCAGAGCACATTTTATCACCAATTCATGCAAAACTCCACATAATCCCAAAGGGTTCACATACTTTTTCTTGCAACTGTACATTGCAGTTACATTCCAGCTGTCCAGGGAACACAAATGTGTCTGTGTAAGAGAAATACAGAGTTCACGTGGTCTTTTAAATTTGACACAGCAGTTATGAGTAAACTCCTTCATCCCTTCATCTCAGGATGTTGTTTGATTCGGCCAATACCTCTTTTCACATGTGAACAAACTTCCTGTTCATCGAATATTAAGGCTCTCAGAAGAAAAGCAATTACTTCCTTCTTTGGCTCTGTTAAATTCACTCATTGACAGACACAAACGGCTTACTACTTACTTAGCTGCTGTGTCTTGCAAATCTGTATCCAGTCTGGTTTAGCATTGGGTTGGAGGGCAGAGAGCAAAGGTTAGTGAAGGAGTCAAATAAGTGATGACCACATTGTCAGTGCACATGCAGTTCCTGGGGATTAGTAGCCTGTTTCAACACTGCCATAGGACTTTGAATGGAAGGGAAGGAAAACAAGCATTAGTGGGAGTGTAGCATGCATGCATTGGAGCCAGAGAAAACAATTGAGGAGTTATATAATAAGGACATTCAAAGTTTAGGGCCCAAAAGGCAGGTTTTTCCCTGAAATTCCACAATTAAACTGGACAGAAACAGACAAAGGATCTAAAAAGGAGGTGGGGTCTCCAGAGGTCTCCAGGGTTGGCTCAAGGTACTAACGTGTCTTTCCCATTTATGTTGATTTATTTAGGCTATAATGTATAACAATGATACAAACAAAGGAAGCTATCAATGTAACAAACACAACATAATTCAGTACATACTCATACGCACATCAGCACACTGACCTTTGAGCATTTACAAACAGCAACAAACAAAGGTAGTATATGCTAGTAATGTGGAAAACAGGAGAGGAAAACACTACTGTGCTCTCACAACCAAGCAGACAACTGAACTAAACTTAGCAACACGGCATCTCAGGTGTGTTCAGGGTTAGTCTGTAACTAACAGCTCTGGTGAGTTCACTTAGGTGGGACGGAGTACATTTTTTATCAGAACAAGGCAAACAAACTTATGTCATGAGCAAGCGAACTCAGCAATGTACGCTTTCTAACAGGATCTTTCTCCAAGAAACTTCAAATAAGCTTTTAGCATGTCAAAGGAATTTATAACCAGCTCATGGGTCAAATGGGCAAATGGCAAATAATCAGGCAAAACCTCCACAGAGTGAAACTGAGCTTATCCTGTCACAGTAAGACCTCATCTCTTATTGATATTTAACTGTTATTTACCCCAGAGAAGGCAAAATGAAGAAAAAACTGCAATTATCACTAAGATGTGAGCCTTGGTCCCCTCTTCACACGGTGGACTTCAACAGACACACACACACACACACACACACAGAAAGTAGTTTCTCCCCCTTTTTCCTCTCTCCTTCTTTCTTAACAGACACAGACACATACCTGAAACAATGCAACAGGAGATTTCTCCTTTTCAGTACATCTGATATAATATGAGAGTCATTGTCCCACTATTCTGTAATCATGAGTATATGTTTTATGTAAGTTAGTTCAATCCCCAGGTTTCTATCTCAAATTGGCGAAAATGTGAAATGTAACGTTTTAGGCAGTATCTACCATGTGACCATACTGTCTGCATCATCCACCCAAAAGACAGTTATGTTTGCCCAGGTAACCTACTACGTCTCTGAGAGGATCCACCTGGAATTTGCTGAAAAATTTACAGACTGCAATCACCAGAATGCCTATGGCAAAGCCATCTTTTATTTTTCTGCTTGTGACTGGGCTGATGTCAGAAATATGTTTATTTTCAAATTTCATTTGTAGACATCTCATTATCCATTAGTAAAATAGCCATCCAATACATAACACATCACGTGTGAGTCATGGCCTCTAATATTAGACTGACTGGAATCACTGATTCAAATTTATTTGCCCCCAAATGAGTGCTTATTGAAATAAAATCCCAAATTTGCTACAGGAGAGTTCAAGGTCAGAGGAGTGGGGGCACAGATGCATAATGCATAATTTTCCAACAATGAAACAGTCAATAGAGTTAGTACTTTACCATTAACCATTTAACATTTTTTTTCACAAGCACTGGGCATGGATGTGGGTTTCAGACTCATTACATTCTCAGTGAGACAGTTTGGGTTCCATCTTGTACCAGCGATTCCACCATGAAGGCTCTCTTTCCCTAATCAGTTACTATAGTTTTCCTTAACTTGACAACACCTCGAAGCCACTGTGTGTAGGATTAGATTTTTTTTTCCTTTGGTGGAATGTGGTAGTAGAATCAATAAAGCACTGTAGTATTTGTAGTCACTGGGCACTGCCCTTTGCAAAAATGAGTCATCTCAATAGTTTTAACTCATCACAATGAAAGCCAGTCTGTAGGTGTTGGTCTCTACAGTCCCTTTACAACTATTCATACTGCCAGACGCATTGGTGTTTTTCCAGTTTGGCATGCACGGTAGGGAAATTTTTCAATAGCAACCATGAGACCAGCCTAGGTTGGGGAGTGACAATATATCTGTTGTTAGTGCAGGCTGCTTCAGGGCATAGTTGTTCATTAGATTTCTACTGACATGTCACAAATGAGAGGTGAAATGAAATAATTTACATTGAAAGCCACATCACAGACTGAGAAGGAAACAGAAAGTGAGAAAATCATTTTCCAGTTTGTTTTATGCTGAATAAGGAAACGGCCAAAGGTCAGTAAAAGGTTAGTCCCAGCATGGGAGAATTCACAGCAGCTTTGAAGACTTTTACAAAACCAGTTGATCAGTACAGGCAGGTTAGGTGATTTACCTCATGCATACAAATCTGTGTATACCACTCTCCTCGTCATACCTTTGGGCAGAGTGAGAGATCTGTAAGAATGTCTGCTAAAATGTCTCTGTGATGTGATTTTATCATAAATTACATTAGATTTGTCACTGACTGTGGTCTTTAACAACTAGGAAAGGTAAGGCAAAACATACAAAAATATCTGAAGATACCTGAAGATCCAGATATAACATCAGTAATGTCAGCAAATACATGACATATCATATACTGTATATATTAGGTATATGTTGATGTTGATATGTTGTTAAAGTCTTGACAGACAGGTTATTACTGAATTCCAGGTAGAACTAGATTGGAGTTTAACAACACCGCAGTGGAGGAGGGGAAGTAAGGTAGTTCACATGGAAACACGGTACATATGTCTCTATGCACACTAATGCCGGCATAATAAATAAATACTAACAGACTGCTATTATAACTGCTATTAAGTGATATTGTAGAAACTTTAACTTTTTACACAAGGGGGGAATTTCACAGTGCAGATGGTGTTGGTCAGAAAAAAAGGGAGGTGCAGATTCATACATTAAATACTGAGAGAGACGAACTCACTTGACAATACTGGGTGGAATGTGGACATACTCCATTGGGATGATTTCTCCAAGCTCCTGCAGACTATTCACATACTTGATCTTACTGCTGAACTTGGAGCTGCAAAAAAACAAATCAGAATGGTTTCACTATTCAAGTGAATGGATTCAACCATTGTGATAGGGTAAATGTGTTCTTCAAAACAGAGAAAGAGTGTAATGCTGTACAATACTGTAGTTTGATGATGGTTTCTATTTATAATATGCACTGGTAGCATGGGTGTACTAAGAGTGAAAGCTTTTTTTGAAACGATAAAGACTCCTGTTGTACATCCTTCTATGCTAGAGAGTGTCATGTCTAAATGTAGAGCTTAACAGTGAGACCTTATGAAGGGTCTGGTTATTCCCAGCAAAGTCCGTATGAACCAGGAGGGATGGACAATGATGAACATCTTAAGGTTTTTCTTCAGTCTGTGGGACAAGAGGAGAGGCAGAAGTGGTGTACAAAGATTAGTAGGGCCTCTATTGGTTACTATAAATTATTATTAACAGTGATCGGCAGAGCTCAAGGTTTTCCACAGAGACGTTCTGCTGTAGAAGAAAAAAAAACAGGATTAGTAGTCCTGCTGAATGCACACCAACAGTCAGATATTTGAGAAGAGGATATGACTGTACACTGAGTTCCAGTTACTTAACAATATCAATAACATTACTCCCTCTTATTACACACAGTGTGTGGTATAGCTACATAATTATATTTGTATGCATGTGCTATTGTAAAGTCCTTAAACAGTCCCACAAAGGTCTTTGTACTCTATTGTATGTTACACCAGTGTGAGGCTAAACCTGTCATTCTTAAAACAAGACATTAACATTCATTTCATTTCCTACAGGTGCCATGTTTATCCCAGTCAGCCAAGATGACACACGTTGGATAGGTATGCCCTCTACTGGCTTACCCGTGAAACTAACATAAAGTAAAGCTATAAATTTATAAATAAAGTTAGATGTCACTTATCACTGTAGAATTACAAAATATCATTAATTAAGAGGGTTAAGACCCATCATAAATATTAAACAGGACTCTGGGAGGTATTAGATCTAATTTGGCTTGAGAACCAATTTTCACCATGCCACCTTAACTGGAAAACTGAATTCACTCATTTTTCGTAAAGTATTTAAGTATTAATGTTAACTGAACCTTAATTAATACAAACTGAGCTTTACATTTAGTCAGTTACACATGTACAGTCCTCTACTGATGGCTGCCACAGGAAAAGTTAGTTATGTTATCTATCTTATCTAGAGAGCACTTCAATGGTAGGTGCTGCTGATTTATTATTCACTTTCCCCATTCAAGGTAGCTTTGGAATTTTCTTTCTTTTTTAGACTTTTGGGAGAACAGCATAACACAATGTCATAAAAACAACAACAGTATTATCCACACCCACACTGTGCACTTGTTTCTGTGAATAATACCTTCTGTCAATCATTTGATAGCACTTTTTCATCCAGCTAAAACCAGGCATTCTCCTGCGAGGTGTGGCGCCATTCAGGTAAACGATCATGTAATCTTCTGCCACCATTAGTTCCAAAGTGCTTATTACATACCTACACACACAACAGACAACAGGAAACATTGTGTTAGACTGGCAAATGTTTGTAGCGTAGAACTGCAACAAAAGGTAAAATGCAGTTTACTTCTTAACTGAATGGCATAATAAACAAAATTCTGGGGCCCCTTTTTCATTTCCTAGTTACTGCAGCAAATTTAATGCCCATGATTTTGGAATGAGATATTCAACAATCTCATAGCCATGTAGGGAAACTTTACTTACAGAAACAGGTTTTCCATTACATAATTGTAATTGTCACAGTCGCTGTCCGGTAGGAAACATGCTGCAAACACGATGATGGCGTTCTGTTCAGCGTAATAACCTGACAACATAAAACACAAACACAAAGAGGGCACTCGCAGCCAGTCTCAGTTTCCATGCATATGAACAAACCTGCTTTCATTCATAATGAAACTTCACTCAAAAATATTTTCTTGAATTTGCTATTCTTCTCATTTTGTTTGTCTAGTTGATAACAGTGACATGCTACTTCGAAGCCCATCGCATCCTCCAGAGGTTCAGATGCAGCCTTTTAGATTCTTGTGCTTCTTCAATTCCATAAGTAGAATCCTAATTTGAAAGGGCAAACTTTGGAACCTGGCAGCCATGATTCAATAATGTTCAGAGTTTCTTGGAATGTAGCTGCATGAATACTGTATGTCTGTACAAGTACAGACACACAGTACAGTGCAAACTGGTAGACATGGATTTTTAGCGCTTGTGTTTTCGTACCTCCATGAGAAATGACTCTTTTGTATGGCTCAATGCACTTCATATCAATGCGATGCTCCTGCTCTCCAATCACCACGCTCCTCCACAGTCTGCTATCCCTGCTCTCCTCAGATGATCGCTGTCCTGCGAAGCCATCACTCGAAGCTGCTCCTGCACCCAGATCAGACTCTTCTGAGTCCCCTGTTTGTGACATCAGTGATATAAAGTTTTACTAAATGACATAGCAACAAGCAAAATGAATATCATTTTGATTTTATTTTTATTTTATATATATTATATGGCTGAGTGAGCTAGTTGAGTGCAAGGGGCCGAAAAGGAAACTGATGGACGACGCCACATCTATATACTGTAGAACAGTGTTCTTTTTGATTACTGAAGCATATTTGTACAGTTCAGTATGTGCTACCATGTGAGTGTATTTATGTGCCTGTTTGTTATCTCTTGTGTACATTTAGACATATTTATATTGTATCTTCATGTGTTTGTCTCACCATGTCTGTTGAACTCCAGTGAGTCAGCCTCATCAGGTGTATCCAGCTCATCAATGTTGACATCCAGGTCATCTCCGGTGTCCAAGGCCTCGTCCTCTGTGTCCAGAGCATCTTCTGAGAGAAGAGACCCCTCACTGTGATCCAATGACACGTTCATTGGCGGAGCTGCCAACTTTCTCCTTTGATTAGAGCTGCCTGACAGATCTGCCGAGGACGGTGGGTCTGGTCAGAGAGAGATTGTTTAATTTTTTTTTTCTTTTTTTGTAGAGAAAGGTTGCTGATCCACTATAATTTAACCTTATGGGACTATTTTTTTTAAGATGCCTTGATCTTATTGTCATAGATTAGGGTACATTTACATTTAATTCTGCAGCTGTAAACTCCATTACTATCCGTCTTTCCTAATAAAGGCTAACCCTTTATTATTATTATTGTAAAGCAATTGAGCTGCATTGCTTGTATGAAGGATATAATAAAAATTAAGTTTATTATTCTTATTCTTACTATTATTATTCAGGTCTTGTAATTAAAAAACATAATGGCGCCCCCTGACTAAAAGTGGGAAAGAATATTCTGGAACGAATATTGAAAGAGGAAGTTCATTAATTCAGAAGAAACATTTGTATTATCATATGAGCACCTGACATGATTTTATGGCAACAGAAGAGAGTACATTTCTACTGTTAAGCATTTGTCAATCAGTCCAAGTAATCATCCCAAATCATGCTAATTCTTTCCTTCAGACTGCTAACATATGCACTAAACATATTAAAAACACAACTTTTTCTTAAACTTGCACAAAACATTGCAGATTGGTATTCATCTTAAAATTCTACTGTTAAGCCGATACCCCTAACCTTTTACAGCAGCTGGTGTAAAAGGTGCAGCAAAAATCACAAGCAAGAAATACCCAAAGATTTGAAATAACTGAAACAATATAAGTTTTGTTTGTCTTGCTGTTTGTTTACCTTCTCTGTTATCCATCTCCTCAGCAGCTTCCTCACTAGAGGCCATCTTCATCATCATCCCTGCTGCACCGTCTCTCGGTTGGGAGTGTCTGCTCAGAGGCACAGAAAGACAATAATGAGCCACAACATAAATTATCATTGCTATTACCACTACCACCATAGGCACGGCTATGCATAGTATTGGGCCAAACAAGCCAAAGACAATCATTGACAGGGAACAAGAATCTAACTTTTCCCATGACACTGAATGAGGAAGAGTTTAAAGTCTGTTCATTTGACTCAAGACATGAAAGATTACAGAAGTGACAAAGCAGACAGAAACAGACAGAAAGCGACTCACTGCTTCATTCCCAGGCTGCACGTGTGGGCTGAGGAAACAATAATGAGCAGTGTTGCTACCTCCCCCCAGCCCAAGCCCGTCTAACAGACCCTGATTTGCATAAGGCCTGCTAACAATAGAGAGAGGCCTTACAGAGAAACCAGTACACATGCTTGTAGACATAAAGACATACAAGCTTTTTTTGTCTTTTTTATTTTATTTTTTTAAATCTCTGTCTCAAGCATGAGTGACTGAACCGCTCGTTCCACAATCAAATCACGTGACCACTTGATTATGGGAAGGTCTAGTGTGTATATGCGCAAACATACACACACACAGTGTAAAAGACAGGGGAGGGTTGTGTATCCCAAAGAGGGGGCAGGTCATCAGAATTACAAAGTGGGGAAAAAGAAGTACCATGACGCAACTGTTAACAAGGAACAGTTGCACAGACTACATGTATACATGAACACACACTGAATATTGATTCCAGAACATGAGTATTGATTTAGACTTTTGATAGAACAAAAAAAATATCTTGGATGAGACATAATGTGAAAATAAAAGCAGCAGTAAAAATTGAGATATTCTGACACTAGTATGGGCCCATAATGCAACTCGGTGGCATCTTTTGACAAGACTTCCCGAATTGACAAATGCCCATGGGCAGGAGAAATGATTACAGAGAGAAAGAAATGTTTAAATAGTACATGAGGGCATGTTACATTTTGAAATCTGTACAGCAGAAACAGACCCATTCCTGCTTCTGTAATCCCTTTTGAATCTGCATATATATCCTGTAATATGATGAAGTGATGAATTAATTTATTTTTACACTTCTTCATTTAGGCTTATTTTGTCATTTCTTCGCTGCTAAAAAAAAAAGAGAGAGAGAGAGAGAGAGAGAGAGAGAGATATCTAAATGATTGATGACAGTTGTAAATTGATCTGTGCTGCCTCTTTGTGGTAAAAGACAGCAGTGCAGCTTTAGCTTTTAGAAAACCCACGCTGCACCATGGTTTACCACTCTGATTTTCAAATATTTAGATTGGATTGGAAAAAAAGCTTTACACAAAGACCAATTAAAGAAAACCTTTGTTTACAATAAAATAGTCTTTCTGAAGCTAGATCCTAGAGAGTGCTAAGAATTAAAGTGGTACACACTGCTGAACCTATTGAACTGAAACACAAAACTGAGTCTGTATAAATGACCGCTCACCTTGACAGGAGAAAGTGAACATATCCCTCCGGCACATACCGTGCATGATCTTCCCTCTCAGGGTGGTCATCTGATTGGTAGAATGGCTGTCCCTCAAACTGGTAATGAGCATGGTCTGTCTCAAACTGACACTGGCCATCAGCTTGATACTGAGAGCACTGAAGTTCAGAAGTGCACATGGACTTGGAGTCATCTCCATACTGGCTTTCAGCTATGTACTGAAACTTGGTATCTGGACCATCCAAGCTGTACTCAACATTTACTCCAGCTTCATAATAGCTTTCAGCCTGCTCAGACCCGTACTGTACAGCTGTGGCAGCAGTTGTAAACTCAGCATAGACAGCATCTGTGGTGTTTTGCTGGCTGTTGGATTTGGTATCTACACAGGTTGAGTGTGTGCTCTGGTTTTCAGTTCTTTGGTCAATGTGGTGGTAGTTGTAGCCATACTGGGTTTGACCCTGAGTTACATTCTGACCTCCTGCCCAGTGATATGCAGGATTTTCGTTGGTTGGCTGGGATGGGAGCTGGGACGTCACATCTTGTTGTCTTCTTCCAGGGGAATAGGTGATCGCGGATCAGTGCAGAAAGAAAGAGAAATTCATAAAGAATGGTGAGCACAAATTGAGAACAGCGAACCTCATCCATTGGTGCTATGGGCTACGCACAAAACATTTGAATTCCACTTCAATCAGTACATTAAACATACATTCAGATTCTCAGTATACTCTCTTTAGGACCCTTTACTGGGTTGCAGGATCATATTTCCATTCTGTGCACCAGTTCAGTAGACTGGTGCATTTAAATACCAGAGGTTCACACTAAAGGCATGAGGTAGAATGCCTTTAGAGCAGTGTTTGTGATGTGATGTATACATTCCTGCTGTTATTCCACCAATCCAAGAAACACAGCAATGTCCGAGCAAAGGCACAGAAGAAGGGGACTGCCAGCAGGGAAAACATGGTGTAGGCAATGTAGGCTTAAAAGTCACAAAACATCTGTGTTGAAAATGAATTCGGAGATAGAAAATGCATTCAACATGTTTGTTAGGCTTTAAGGATCCAGGACAAGGTGGAACTTGGTGAGTTCTGGTGAGTAACTCTGACTATAAACAAAGTTTGTCTGTTTACAAGAAAAAGCCACAGGGCGTTTTTTAATAATGCTTAAAACCTGAGAAAGCAGATTGAAATAAACTACTGCTTTACAGCTCAAGACAGAATACAATTCATTCATATACAACAATAACCTCTAATACTTGTGTGCAATAAGAGACAGAGTAGTAGACAATCTGCTTCACATACAGGATATTCAAAACAAAAGCAACCAACACAGACATAAATATGTTATGTGCTCTTTGCTAATGTAAAGTTGAAGCTACATGGAATTCTCTGATGCACCGGGTATTAGCTATGCACACACTCGCACACAGGTTTACATGCATACACTCACACCCACACCTTGTAATCGAGCTAGGGGAGCTGTTTCCATTAGCTGTGGTGGAGCTCCAGCTGTAATGAGGCAGGTAATGCATATTTAATGAGGCGTAAACAGATTTCTAAACACACACACACACACACACACACACACACACACACACACACACACACACACACACACAAACACACACAGAGCTGCAGATGAAAGCTTGCCGCCAAACATACACCCACATACACATTTGTTTCTTACTCATACAAACATTCTTACTCACACACAAATTTGTGCAGTTGTACTGGTTAGGACTTTGTATTGACTTCCATTCAGTGTGGACAGCACAAGCCCAAGCTTTGGTCCTCATGAGGACTACTGGTGCCGACACGGTCGGTGTTTATACCAGGAAAGGTCCCAAAGAGGCAATAAAAACATGTACACACGCAAACATACACAAAAAACTCATTTCCTCAAGAGGGAGTTCAAGCTTGATTTCAACAGTCTGTTCAGCTATATTCCTCTGACATACAGCCTTTATTGACAAAGCTGTAGAGACTCAAAAACCCTGCAGAGAGCTAAGAAAGCGTGAGGGAAGGGGTGGTTAGCACATGTGCATGTGTGTGGATGTGTGTGCAGGATAGATAAAAGTTTGTTCATTCACTCTTTCAATCACTCATTCTAAGAATAGAACGTCTGTCATGAACAAAAGCAAGAACGCTGTAAAGATACCACTACATCTTTCACTGGTAGCCTATCAGCACTGTATTAGTGCAAGTGGTGGAGGCGGAAATGTCAGCAATCTCTCTCTCAAAACCTTGAAATATCAAAGACACTGGCAAGATTTACTGTACTCTAGATGTACATGAGAATGTAATTGCACTTTGGGTTAATCAGCCTTTTAAGATAAGTACACGGCCTTCTAACCTTTATATCGTTGCTTTAAATGATGATTGAGTATTTTTGATGACTTTTGAATAACTGTAAATGTGACAAAAACAGACTAGAAAAAAGCTTAAGACAAAGCACATGATTTGAGGTGCGCTGCTTACCTTAAGACAAATGAATAGCTTTCTTGAGAAGATTCATGGCTTCCAATCTGTTGGTCAGATTGGAAGCGTTTATCACGATCACCAGTCGTTATTGGTTGTTCTTCATAGTAACCCACTGTATTCTGTAGGAACCTGTCCCGCTCAATCTCAAGTGCTTGTATATGTGTTTGTTGAGTTGATGAACCTCCACTCAGCTCCTCCGTGAAACATAGCAGATCAGAGGATCCTAACTGATATCTTTCGTCCCTCTCACTTTGTACTTCCGAGGTCCATTTTGTCTGGGGAATGTGCTCTACATCAGTTTCCTCCTCATGCTCTTCCTCATCATTCTCCTCTTCCATCAGATCTCCAGAAAATGGTAATCCAAGCCCTCTGTCAGTAGAAATGCCCGATTCACTTAATGGGGTGCCAGTCAAAGAGCTAGTGTGGGAGACTGAGCTATTAGTAAGTACAGGTGATTCAGGTGTTTCAGGAGTGGTTTGAGGTGTGTCCTGCCTCACTAACTGACCTCCCCAGTCTTTAAAGTTACCCAAAGAAGTAGGGCATGATGGAGGTGCAGAGGGTGACTGTCCACCCTCATCTGAATCTTCCATTGAGATCTGTGAATGGACATAAACCTCCTCTCTGGTTTTCAGAAAGACATCTGACGGATATCTTAATGACGGAGACACACTTCTGACCACAATGCTTGATTTATCATCATAGTTTCCTGTTTCTACCTGTGTTTGACTGCACCCTGTTGGTCTTGAATCTGAGTGATGAAAAGCTTCCCGAGTATGTTTTGATTGGCTGAGACTGACCATTTCCAGCACTGTGTGATGCTCAGTTGCATTATCCCAATTTGCTGGAGTGGATAAAGCAGCTTGATTTTGCTCTGTATCTGCACTAAGTGTACTGTCAGCACCTCTGCTCATTTGGTTTTGCCTACTTTGTTCTGTGTCCTCCTGGTGCTCCCTATGTGCAGCTTGGGCCTGGGTTTGCAGTACTGTGGCAGCATGGAAAAGCCTGCTAAATGTCTCCATGGAATTTCGTGTTCCTTTTGATTGCCTGTCACTCTGTCTAGGCCTATCATGCCACTCTCTCTCAGCTTCTTTTACTGTGCCAGACACAACAATGTAGTCCATTTCTAGGCCTGAAGATGAATCTCCATCAGAATTGGACCTGAGTTCGTCTTGACTACCTGGATGAAGGCTGTCAGGGCTATGTTTTAGTGTGTCTCTCTTCCCCAAAGAGCTGGAGCTCAGAGACATAGTTTCTGTTACGCTGCCCTCCACATTTCCATTGCTCTCTTCATTAGCTCCCACTTGGCTTTCAGTGTTCGTCCCATCTTCATTATAGGCCATTTTGAATGGCAGCTCATGTGATAATGAAGTTGATTGTGAGCTGTCCCAATTCACATGACTTGGGGATAATGATCGGTCAGTCTGATTTTGAGTCTTAGCAGCTTCTCCTTGACTTGAATTATAATTGGCTGAAATTTGCTGAGTGACAGGGGTATGGTCTACCATAACAAATGGGGAATAATCACTGGATTTCTCTATCCAGTCAGCCTCCTCTGATCCTTCTCTGCCTTTGTTGTCGTACTTACTCTCAGATGAACTTCCCTCACTCCTGTGACCCAGCACACTAGTTCCCTCAAACAGGAACACCTGGTTGGCTGACTGTGCTTTATCTGAAATTACTGCTCTGTATTCAGTCTTTCCCAGAGGATGAGCCTTCTGGTGTTGATAGTGATCTATCTCAACAGGTTTGGTCACAGCTATAAAAGGACTAGACTGTCCCTCTAGCTGTATCGTGTCTACCACGGGGCAAGCATAGGTCTCAGGGGAGGATGGCAGGCTCCACTCACCAGCTCCTACATTGTCATATTCTGAGGTGGAGGTGACCATGCAAGGGACAGGTAAGTCCCACAGGTTAGTGCCTTGATACAGGGAAGTCTCATCTTCTGAATGTTCAGTTACCAAGTTAACAGACTGTTGGCTCTGAGCAGTTTGTACGGCATCGTCTCCTTCACCCGGTGCTGTACCTTCTGCGGCCTCTATGACTATTTTCACGTTGTGTTCATTATCACACCACCCCACTTCCTCAGGTGTCTGACTAATTACTTTACTCATACCTCTCTCCTCCTCTATCGCTTTGTCTTTTTCGGATTGTTGGCTTGCATGTCTCTCTGGAGAATCCAGAGATCCCATGTGACTAAGGTCCTTCCCATTTTCAGGTCCTTCAGGGCTTGTTATAGTGGAAGAGCTGTCTTCCTGTATGGTGGTGTTCCACATCTTCATTCCACAATCAGAGAATCCTGGTGGACTTTCCACAGATGTGTCACCCACAACATTGGGGTTCACTCCACAGAAAGAACCTGAGTTTTCAGACAAGTTGTCAGGGGTTGTGAGTGGTGATAGGCTGTCATCCCGAATTGTCATGTTCCACATATCTAATGATTCAGGGTAAGACGTTGTGGTTCCACTATCAGATTTGAGAAATCCCTTTTGAGTTGAGTACGTCCAGAAGTCTAGGAGCTCCATCTGTCTTTCTCCTTTTTTACCTTGGACCCCTTCGTCATCCTCTTTGGATGTGTCTGGTGTTAAAGTGTTTATGGTTGCTTTCTTTCTTGTGAAAGAGGGTCTTTTTTCCTTTGCTTCAGTTATACCAGCTGTGCATTTTCCAGTTACCTCCTCCTCTGGTGGTGTCAATTGCAGATCAGCCAAAGTAACAGGGTTCCACTGATCCTTCAGTACAAAACCTGGGTTCCAGTTTTCGTATGATTCAGTCTGCTCAGTGACCAGACTAAGCTGAGGTTCAAGCCTCTTTTCCCTCTGGTGGGCATTCTCGGACTTTAAGATCTCTTCCCTGCTTAGTATTTGTGTCATGTCACCGACTGACCCTTTCTTTAAAATATTCTCTGGGCTCTCAGATTCCTTGATCCTATTCCAAGCATTATTATCACTTGAGGACAAGGCTCCTTGTGTGTCAAAGCCAAGTTCATCCCAGGTCTCTGAAATGGATGATGACACACTGTCCTTGTGCTGAAGGCCATTGATCCTTTCAGCTACATCTTCTGGGAAGAACCTGACCCCACAGCTGCTGGGTGGGCGGCTACCTACCAGGCTGTTGACTGGGGTCGGAGGAACCACAGTGTCAATCATCTCATTCCTATGGATTTGACCATGGTGGTCAATTGAAGAATTTCTACTTTCAAGTTCATCCAGTGAATTGGGGGCAGAAAAATCCAGTAAGCTCAGTTCTTCAAGTTCTGATAAGTTGGAACTGCCTGCTCTTCTTTGTCCCTCATCACCTCTCACTTCAGAATCTGCCATTTCCCCTCCTGCTGGCAAAGAGTGGTCACTGCTATGTAGTGGGTCGAAACTAAACAGGTCAAAGTTGTCGCTCCTATTTCTGCTAGAGCGGTGCTTCCTCCTCTCAGGTGGGACAGGAGGGGAGAGAGATGACAACCCCAGGGGAGATGGGTTTCTGAGGAAGAGTCCTCCTGGTCCTGCTGGACCTCCTCCTGCTATAGCCTCACCAACCGGACTGTCATCACTAAGGAACACTGAACTCTCCTTGGAGGAGCGGCTGCTGCGGATGGTGGTCATACCACTGTCAGGGCTCACTAGCTCCCCACCAGCACTAACTCCTACACCTCCTGTTTCCTCTTCACCATCTGCCATCACCCTAAGTATAGAAATAAAATAACAATGTTACTGAATTGTGTCACTGTTCATCTAAAATTGTGAATGAATAAAGAAAGACAAAAATAAATCAAGGAATGCATTTAATACCTCGCTATTGCCACCACATCTCCGCTGCCTCCTTCGGCCCTCTCTATGTCAGAACCATCCATGTCATTGATGCCAGATGATCCCTGGGAGAACTCCACACTGCCTGCTACTCCCTCTGTGGAAGAGGTCCTACTGCTCGGGTGGCAGGCTAACACAGTACTCCGCCGGTCCACCAAGTCCTTGAGGAGGCCCTGGATTTCTTCCTCCAGCAGAGGAGGAGTACCAGAGGATGAGAGGGTGTTAATAGGGATGTGGTAGACCTGGAAATTCTCCCTAGCCTCCAGTTCACCGGAAAGAGACCAGCTGGAGGACTCTTCCAACTCACAGCAGATCTGTAAAGAGAGCCATTTCATCTTAAGATCATATATTTTTCTTATTTGTTGAAAAAAATTTTTTTTGGTAAGTTTTAAGTATAAGAATGTGGAGTGAGAATGACGTGATTACACTTCTGCTAACTTGCCAAGAGCCACTGCTCTGGTTTCTGACCATTGTCTCCTGAGCAGTATTGTTATAAGGCATTACCCTATTTAACATGCCACAACAAACAGCAAACTTCCTGTCAATTTGCTGCTGCTGAGCCTGGTGATTTAGCGAATAAAATATGTTAACTATTGGTTCATGTCACAATGGCTGTGGTGGTTGTCTTACAGCTGATTTACCTGATTGAGGATATCTGTGTTGTTTGAGTAGACAGCCACCTGCTGGCGAGGATGATGAATTGTATCATTGATGGACAAGAGAACCACCAGACCGTCATAGCCATGGCGATGACTGAATGATTTCAGCCCATCCACATAAGCATGCAAGTCCTGTAAGAGAGGAAAAAAAAGACAAACAATCAGAAAGGAATAAAAAAGGGGGAAGAAATCAACATCTGAAATGTGTAAGGAGAGAGTTCCAACTTTTTTGGACCTATATTACTAATGAACAAAAAATGAAAAAAGCAATTATTACATTTTATCATAACAGTCTAAAAATTATAAATAAACATTTCCTAACATTTTAGTTACAGCTGTACGGGAAACTTTTTTAGACTCCTGGCTTTTATTGCGCATATGATTTAATTTTTTTTAGTAAAACTTAAGTGGTTTCAAGTAAGCCTTCATCTGTAGCAATGAGAGACGAAGCTGTCAAGGCTCACAGAGGGGTAGAGAGACACTTTGTGATTTATTGTTTGGAAATTAACTGTTTGCTCTTAAAACAGCCACCATGCACAGATTATGGTAATTCAGTGACACGCACAATGATTGATGGATGGAAAGTTACATTAATTAATTGTTTTGTTTGTCAAGGGAACTTGTTTTTTCTTTGTCTCTGAAATGATTAACAACAATGTTATGGCACCCATAATTTGCAATGCAGGGTTACGCATAAAGTGTGCAAAGTGATACTTTTGAAAACATATTTGCTTGATTAATCTAGATTTGTTGTACAACTGTTTGTTTTGTGAAGTTCTCAAAATTGTTCTTGTGCTTATTTAAGTAGGACTTTTAAACAAAAGAGATAGTTGTAGTAGAACCAACAGAGCACATTTGAAATGCATCTGTATGCCTGGCATTCATGAAAACATATTTCTTTTCTTTGCCATAGTCCAATGATCTACTTGACTTTCAATGTGTGTATTGTTTTTTTTATTGTCTGTGTGCTGTGTACTACTGTGTGTGTGGTCCTTGTGTCTGTTCGAGCCTGTGTATGTGTGAGTTTTGTATTTGTACGGGTCCACTGAAAATGATTGATGAGCACTTCAGGCGCTGTATCTGCCCAGGCTGTGTCAATATTAACCTGTGAGGACGAGGGGGCTACAATACTCCTCCTCCTATTCCTCCCTCCTCCCCTCCATCTTTCTCTCTCTCCACAATATGGCTGCTGTCATACTCAGGCCCATCAATCCTCACACAGACACACACAACTGTCACTTCGCTGACACTGCCATTTCTCAACACTGATATCCTGATGAGTGCAATGAAGCCTCCCAAGATTCGTTAAAACACACATATTCACTCACTTAAGTACAAAGGCACAAGCGAAAGCACATGTGACCCTAACTCATGAAGATACACACATAAATCCACCAGTCGTCTACTGTACTCTGTGTATGAACAAACATGTAACAGTATGTACACATACGAGCTTGGGTAAGGCAATGAAGTGTTCATGACTTACAGTACAATATAAACAGAAATGATCAGATGATGCCGATACTCTAAAGCTACTACCCAGCTGCGTGCATATGCACACACACATACCCGCGCACACAGGCAGGGAAATATAGTCAGAAAACGAGCAGAGTGCAAATCTCCGAGATAACACGCAGGGCGACAGTCTGTCTGCCATTTGGCTCTTAAGTGAGTAAATTACTACTCATATTGCCTGCCCCTCCTCTTTCTCCCTCTTTCTGCCACCCTGAGATACACAGATTGCCTTTTCTTATAAATTACCAACATGTTAGCTATAAAAATCCACTTGCTAACTGTCTCAGAGAACCTTAGGATCCGGACACAGAAACCTATATCTCAGTTGTTGAGCTTTTGGTAAGCAGAGATATCACAAACAAAGGGTCCCCTTCACTTTACTTACTCTTTATTCACTTTCCTTTTTATTCAAGAGCAGACAGACAGAGGAAACAATTTCCCACAACTGCAGATATTTCGAATATTCACAGTTTTTATTTTTTAAACCTTATCAGAGAAAAGCATGCTGTACTTGTGTTTTTGCTTTCAGCTGTAAAATGGCAGATCGTTGTGAAATAACAAGTCTGTAAAAAGTAAGTAGCTGTCAAGAGCAGGCACTTGGATGAAGTAGTATTTGTGGGAAATGATGTTTCACTTCAACTGAAACAAAAGCAATCTCTTCTAAGTATTTCGGGTTTCCAGAAAATAACAGAAAACAGAATGTGCAACACATACAAATGAGAAACAAAGAAAATGTGCTTCACAACACGAAGATAGTAATACAACTACGGGAAAAATAAAACCTATATCAAAGTTTCAAAACTAAATTTTTGCACCCAAGACTCAGTATCACCAAGAAAAGTAAAGGTCTTCAAATGCTCTTAGAAATAAAGTTTCTGTTCTAACTTTTCATAAAGAAAACACATAGATAGATAGAAGTAGTCAAAGAACACTACCACGTTTAATCACAAGGGCAACAAGTTCCTATGTGGACCTGTGACTGACAGCATGAATGGTCAAATGCAGTTGAACCCACACTTAGTATCACATCATAGAAAGTACTTGTGTCTTAAAAATGGAATTATTTTCCCTCCAGTCTAACTTTATGTATTACATATTCTGTTGTTTTGTTTTTTTCTTTTGGCATCATCTTATTTATGTGCCTTGTTTCTCAATAACCTGTGCGCCTCTGTTTTTCTGTCACACTTTGCCTCCTCATGTCTTGCTTTCACACACTTCTCAGCTTCATCTTTCTCCCACTCTAGGCCCCAATCTCCACATCCACACACACACACACACACGCACCCTCCCTCTCTCTTTGGTTGTCTTTGCTCCACAGGTAGCAAGTCTTTAGCGGCTGCTTGCAGTTCTCCCAACCTGCCATCATTATGCACAATAGCCTTAGGTACAAAACTCAGGCCTCATAACTCACGCCCCGCGCGCGTAAATTCCCGTGCAAACACAGTCAAAGCAAAAACACATTTCCTGCTGTCGCCAACATCTCCGGCAAAGAATTAATCAAGCGTTCATCCATTTAGGCTCTTTGCATACCCTTTCCGTCAGAACAGAGAACGCTAAGAGAGTTGCGAGTTCTTCTCAGGCGATCGTTTCGCCACCCTGATGAATCCATCAAGCGAGGTTTGATTTATACATCTGTCTGTGATCACAGCGGTACAGCTACAGCAAATGGGGTGGCAAGGAGCGAGCTGACACCACCCTGCTCAAACACACGCATGCAAACGCGCACACGCGCGCACACATGTGCAATATATACCATTTACCACACACACATGCACAGCCAAACTCACAAGCCAACAGCTATACTCTCTTGTTCACACTCATGCGCATACACACATACTGCTTATGAAGTTTTTAGAGAGACAGAGGGAAAAGGGGAGGGGGGTACAAAAGTTTGCAGAGAAAGAAGCTCAAATGTCTTTATGTCTGTCTCATATGGGCCTTCTCCGCATGCTTCATTCACTCAGCTCTAAGTGCAGAGATTTGGGGGCCAAGTTGCAAGCACTGAGTCTATAAATGTTTTGTTTTGTTTATTTGTTTGCCCTCAAAGCCCGAGGAAGCCACAGGGGGAGAACGAAAATGGGGGAAGAGAAAGAATGAGTATTTCCGAAGAAATGATGAGAAGGAAACATCAGTGCAAGCTACTAGATATACAGTGTGATGACTTTCCTGTGCAGTGGTTTTCCAAACGTGTTTAAATGTCATATTTTGTGTAAATGTAACAGATTCTATAATGTGTGTTGCAGCCCAACAAATTTAAGACAAAATATGTCTTATTCCAGATAAAAGTGATGTACATCTTTGTACCCTGCCACTGTGTCTTAACCATGTAAAGAGCCACAACAAAAACAACACTGAACAGAGTAATCCGCAAATCCCCCAGTGTAAATAGATGTAAAGTGTTTTGCATGCAGATTTGGAATGAGGAATATTTGAATCATCTCTCAATTTGACATGGCTTAAGCAGCATGAATACTTTCACCAAGAAAATCACAGCGGTGCAAGAAAGAGAGAACCGGGAAGTCAGAGAGGAGCAGAAAGCTAGAGGGATGGAGGGGCGGGGCACCCTGGCTTCCTGGTCTTCAATCTTAGTCCCTGGGAGGCCCACCCTGCACCTGCTGTCTCCTAGTGCCGCTCATCAGAAAGGCATTTAGCGAGTGCTGTGGCTGCGGGCCCCTTCATTAGCGAGCATAATTATTTGTGCAAGTGGCGTAGGGCAAAACTGGCCCCGCATAAACAAACAGAAGGGCCGGAGGACTGTGAACAAACAACGCATTAGAGACAATCAACGTCGCCAACACGAAACCTAAAGCAAACCTCAAATGCAGAGATGGACACGTACACACGCACACACAGAAAGAATAAAACAAACAGAAAACAGTAAGCAACATCCGAAAAGATGACCGATTTTGTTACTACACACAGAAAACAAACAGCATTACAATTATTATTGTGGCATGGCACTGAACACTGATGTTAAGTGTGTGTTCACATCATAGTTCAAACCAAACTTTTACCATTTTCCCACCTTTCCCTTCTCCTCTGTCTCAGGAGTGGAAATATTGGTGAAGACGACAGAAAACAGAAGAACTCAAACATACTGTAATATAGATGTCCATATTAACACATGCATAAAACACGTTATTCACATATTCATGGCTGTGTGTGTGTGTGTGTGTGTGTGTGTGTGTGTGTGTGTGCGTGTGTATGTGCGTGGCTGTGGGCTCCTGTCCATCCCACAGTTCATCAACTCCACAGCATGACAACTCTTCATCCGACCAAAGCTTCATCTGCCAGCGCTAATTACTGAGCCATGAAAACCTCTGACACACAAACACACACTCCCTGGCATGACAATGTGAATTATGTGTTTTTAGTGTGTTTCTTCATTTGAGCTTCATGTTAAGTGTTGCACAAAACTTTTTACACCAGCAGGACAAGCCTCCCAACTTCTCTGTTACATGCCTTCAACTAGCTGTTACCACAGGTGAGGCTGCACAGTGACTGCGTACCCCTGAGGGGTTGACCCCTATTGGTTCCTGTGGTGCTGGCCAACATAGTGCTGCTATCATTACACAGTATTGTGTTTCTGTGTGCTCTGTATGCAGGGACAAATTGGTGAGTTTCAAAAAACATATAGTCCCAATTAGCTTGAGTATGTAAATGTAGCACTGTGTGGACTGAATACTTTGTCTTTTCTACAGTGAGACAACAGAGACAATTATGGCTCCTATAGGACACGCAAGACACAATATGTTTCTGTCATAACATAAAAAACTGACACCAAATCGATGTAAACAACACATAATACTATAACCAGAAACGATAAAAAGCTATTTATAATTTCTCATATAAAAATGTGCCCAGTACTTATTTACTTTAATTACTTATACTTATTTCTTGCTTGATGTACTGATTTAGCCAAAGCCAACAATGATAACAATATGGACAGATTTTAAAGGAATATGTATTTACTAATGTTTAATTCTTCCCTAAAGTTCCCATCTATTCAGAACATGCAAGCTGGATGTAATTGTTGCTCATTCCCAATATCATGGGAAACTTTTTTCACAATCTTTCTTGAACAGTGTTTTGTGCCAAAGATGAACTAATTGTTTGAGGGACAGAGAAATATTTGCCTTTAGGGCTTCAAATTTAGCGCACAATGATCTGAGACATGCAGACTTTCAAAGAATCAAGCTCCATTCATTTGCACTTTTCTTTCCTATAAGAGGGGAGCACACAGACTGACTAATGTATGTTTGCACAGAACACAAAAATACATTAGTCTATATGATGTGTCCATATCATTACACCACACACACACTCTAAAGCTTTTTCTTCTCCTAACTAGGCAGTCACAGGCAGATTTGTTTTACCCCCAAAAAATCTAACTTGGTCATCTTTAACTGCTATCAAACACACACACATATACACACACACAGTGACAAAAAACACACTTTGACAAACACATAAACCATTAAAGACTAATTGAATCTAATTTATTTAGTTTTCTGGAAAGAATCATTTAAGGCAGAACTTCCCTAAGCCCCTTCAATAAATGACACTCTCATACCGTTTTAGTCTCTTTTCAAACACAATTAAAAAATAATATATAAATATATACACACTGCAAATGACATGCATATAAGGAGTTCATTTTGGAGCCCGATCTCAGGTCATTAGTAACCCACCATGACGCTGTGGAGTTGGAGGGTCCGCTGGCGACACACAGGCCCCTGGCCATTTATTCTATATTAAGTCTCTAATGGGCCCCCTCTCTCTCTCTCTTACTCTCTCTCTCTTACTCCCTCTTGGTCTCTCTCTCTCTGTCTCTCTCTCTTGACACGCAGCACGTAGGCACAGCGCTGGTAAAATATGCACAGAAAGTCCGGTGCGCACACGCAGACAAAGCCATTCAAATGAATGGTTATTTATTCGCTAAACGAGGATCTGGGTGTTTAATGTTCCTTGGACGTTAGGTAGTTTTCTGGGGGAGGCAGGAGGCAGAGCCATACCCCTACGGCTACAGACATCATTTATTTTACACATAGCCTAATACTGCACGCTAGGCAGCCGCTGAGAAAAATGGGCTTTGGAAGTGAGAAGGAGATATAAAAGAAATAATGAATGATGAATTTCTTTTTCTTTTTTTTTCTGGGGAGGGGGGGTTGAACACATTAGAAGTTGCAGCAGGGAGAAAAGCAAGGGGTAGGCTTAAAGGCTTAAAGCACCCTCTAAGAGTGTGTGTGGTGTGTGTGGTTGCAAATGCGAAGAGGATGAACAAGAGAACGTCAGAGATGGAAAGACAGAGAAGTTAAAACAAACATTTCACAAATGTGTGTGGACATTTGTGCACATTTGAGAGTGTGTGTGTGTGTGTGTGTGTGTGCTGGATTTTAGGATATCAGCGGGGAGGAAGGTGATACCTGGCTGTGTGTGAGGCTCTCAGGCCTCCATCTACATCTCATCCAAATGCAGAACATCACAAAATCAGAGGGGGCTCCTGTGCTCGCATAAGAACACCTCCCCAGAATGACACAGCGCAGGTGAAATGCATCCAAAAACATGAAAGCCATCAGGAGTAACTTTATAAAAAAAAAAGAAATATTGTTTTGTTTGCAAAATGTCAAACTTCAAACTCTCCTCCATCGCCTTTAATAGACCATGCAAGTTTTCATGAGCTTCTCTCAAAACAACTAACAAAACTTAATACACTGAATTATATCCCAATATGATCACCATGATATATTAAAAGAAACTATCAGACTAATGAGACCACTAATTAAGGCAATAAGGGTATTAATTAACCAATATTTCTTAGTCAGCACACTTATCTTTAAGTGTAGGATAAATGGACATACATATTTTTAATTGTTCTCATGTAGTTAGAAATATCTTCAGTATTCAGTGAAGCTGTAAATCGTCTTTAAATTTCATTTACATTAAATGCGTCTTTAAACCTGAAACTCTCTCCCAGTTAACATGATTCATCCACTGAACTTCAGATAAATGAACCTGATCATTATCGGGTTTTCGGCCCCGCACAGCTGGGTCCAATTTACACTTAATTAAACAAGGTCACGACCGAACTCTCTTCAACATTCAAATATTCAGAGAGATCTTGTCATATTCAAAAAAAAAAAAAAAAAAATCCCCAAATTTCACTGGTAAATGGGCAGAAACTAAACAGAATCAGGCATTTTAAGCTTTTTCATGATAACAACTTACCTCCTTATCTGTGGTCACAGAAGACAGTGCTATGGTCATCTCTCCATCAGAAAACTCCTTCAGCTCCAGTGTAAGCAGCTGCTCCAAGTCTACATCCAGTCAGTACACACAAACAGACTAACAGTTATATGAAAAACACACACAAAAGGATACAAAACGATTTCACAACAGACAGGAAAAAAAAAACCACAAGAATGAATGCCCTCTCCAGAAGTGAGAGGTCACTTAAAGGATGCTGCAATGTTTGGATAATGTGCCACTGAGCAATATGTGACACTACAGGGTTCAGCAACCACAGGACACAACAATTCTGTCAACAGCAGAACAAGGAGAAAGACTTCAACTGTGGTAAACGTGCCACCTACAATCCACTCACACAGGTGTTTTAGCTCCACCCAGCTTCCACCTGAGCAGAGGTTTAGTAATACCATTTACTAAATTTAATTATAAAGGGTTGCAACCACACAAACTAGTTCTTAAACAGAGATTAGTTGTCACTAAATATTTACACGCAGTAACTGCCAGGTGTAACTGTCACAAAGAAAACTGAGCTGACTAACAAAACTAATGTTTTAGCTTGCTAATGTATTGCAAGCTAATGTATTGCAGGTCGGTCAGATACGTCAGACTGACGTATCTGACCTGTCAATTATTACTCTTTGTATAATACATTTTTAATACATGAAGTTTTTATATTTGTAAAACTTAACTTGAGAGGGAAGGTGTGAGTGGGGTCAATGGGAGAAACACGTGCACATGTGCAGTGGGCCACTCAAAGTGGAAGCATGTGCATGATGAAACGCATAAGGTCTTCATCATATCAACTGCTCTGCATATTCATACGCACGTTGTAGCTTCGCCTGATCAGGTTGACCAGCAGTGATGTCACTCCATCTTTCCAGGGATCTCAAAAGCTCCTCCAGTTTTGCTGAGCGACGGCCATGTTTGTTCCACAAAGCCTCACTTTGCAGCCGCAAGGCCTCTGTAGACATATGAACACACAAACGTTTATAGGTGTGTCCATAAGTTTCTGTAAGGTCACTGTGGGTTAAATAATAAGCACAACATGACAGGGCTGTTGATGAATTTCTGACTTTCAGAAATTAATCTAATAACCTAAACTCCAGGTGTTGGACAAATAATCAGCAGTGCAACAAAGTTTGGCCTTCAGCCAAGAAGAGCCACTTACACTGAGTAGTTTTTTGCCTCATGATATATTATCTCATATGTTTTTCTCGAGTCTCTGCTTTATTTAGTTTTTAGTGTATAAAGTGACTTTTATTTTTATGTACATTTCGGGCCACTGTAAGATGTAAGCAAATCATTAATTGCTAATACTGATCAATAAAAGTAGTACTGAATAACCTCTTGCATTCAGCTGGACTCAATAAATAGTATATTAATATAATAAATAACCTGAAAATCAAAGAATTGCTAAAATGTTGTTAAAATAGCCATAAATAGATAATGCCCAGTCCAGTATATAAACCCATAAAAAGTTTTATATATCCCCTGTCTAGCTCTTAACCTCTTTAGGAATCAATGAAACTGAAAATGCACTGACCAAAGAACTCTCACAGTGAACTATGAGACTTGGACTACAAACACTACATCATTCTCCTTCCCTGATTGTCTTTCTGTCTCTGTACTTTACTTTGCTCTTTTGCTTCACGTGCTCCACCTTAATTCACTTTTCCTCCATCAGGCCATTCTATGTCTGTCTGTCACTAAATCTCACTGATAGACAGCACAGAAGAGAAGCAGCAGAACGTTATTGAACAGAGATCAGTCACGTCTCCTGTCCAACCTTTACTCAGCTGCTTAACATTGACAGCTGGAGTAACTGACTTAACAGCGCGCGCGCACACACACTGCAAACTTACTACTCCATATATATACTTCAATTTTATTTTACCCAAGCCAACAGGGATACACACATTCTGTTGTGAAACTAGAGAGTTGTACCTCTCGTACATACAATTCACACATAGACGCGTCATTTTGTTCTCTGCCATTCTTTGCTTTTTACTGTTTTCTCTACTATTGTCTTTCCTTTCATCCTTTCAAACATTCACTAATTTATCTATGACTTCTAGTAACAACTTTTCTTATTTTAGTGGGAAAATAAAACTACTGTACCTGACAAATCAGCAACAACTCAATGGACTAAACTAACTTAAATTAAAAAAATAAAAAAAGACTCACATTATGGGACTCTGTGTGTCTTTCTGCACTCTGCCTTACTCACATTCACCACCCCTCATCTCTCTCTTTCTCCATCTCTCCTGGTGAGAGTTAAGCGAGTCATGTCAGGGGATTTGTGTGTGTCCTCCTTCATCGCCCCATTACTCCCCCTTGGGGGCGCCTGCGCCTCCCTCACCTCCGAGAGTGTCCCCCAGCGTTGCTCTGATGTGCTCCGCTGCCTCTTGAAGAATCTCCCTGGCGACTGCCGTCACCGCGGACGATGCCCCATCATCCCCTGCGTCTTGCTGCCCGTCGTGATGGACCACTCGCAGGATGCTGGACTCCAAAGCGTGGTACTCAGAGCTAGGAGGGCGAGAAGACAGGGGGCTGAAGGAGATATGGATAGCTGCAGGGGAAGGGGCGATGATTGTGAGGCATTTGCATAAATACAACTCGGCTTTGGGTCACGAGGGATGAACACATGCAGGCCTGAAAAACACACCCAAACACACTCTCAATCTCATTTTTTGCATCAACAAATACAGTCTTCTCAGCCAGGGTCCACTGTGTTTGGATATGTTTGTGGTCTGCATGTGTGTCTGTGTGCTTCAGTTTCACCTGCACACACATTAATCAGTGTTGGTCTAGTGAAAAATAAAACATCCTAAATTTACTGAACCCAGATTTTAATAACTTCCCTGGCGTCTCATCTATAAAGCAGTTAAAGATTAGCTGAAGTTATCAGCAAACCTGGTGTTTATCTCTGGTGTGTGTGCTCTGACATGATCTGCATATGTGTGTGTGTGTGTTTACCTATCTAGAAGTCCATCTCTCAGCAGTGTGAGTGAGAGTTTTCCGGTGTGATGAAGCTTCATGAGGTCTACATCCTCCCTCCACAGCAGCAAACTCTCGCAGATTTTCACCCTCTGTAGATACCTCACCGTCTCCCCGGGCAACGCAAAGTTACGCCGGCCGCACAACACTGGCAGACACAGTCCGCCTGACGTTTCCTTCTGGGGGACACAGACACACAAAGCACATGAAACCAGATGCACGTTGGAAATTACAATAATAATAATTATAATGAAAATATAGTGAAAGAATCTCTACAGGCGCCACAGTTTTCAACTTTTGGGAGATTATGCCGTACTTTGAAATAAGGAAACTGGAGGACCTGTAGGATTATATATAGTAGGTAAAACTGACAGTGCTTGACCGTACCTTTTAACTTTTAAATAACTCAACTTTAACACTGTAAAAAAAATTAGTCCTCACATGTTTTTCAGAAGAAAACACGTGCACCCAAAAAGGCAGAATTCATGCTACCTGGCTGAGGTGTAGGGCTAAGCACAGTGTTGCGGCCACAGTGTCAACATCTGGCTCTGGTCCCCCTAAAACAGCATGGATGGGATCTTCTGATGCACCTGGCTGGAATAACACACATACAAACATCCAATACATAGTTAGTGTGTCTGTGGCTTACTGGCGTTTTCATTTCTAAATATTCTTGGCAAAACATGATTCAGTGACACTTAATCTCCTTGTTTTCCAACATCCAACAATCGAAGCAGGTGAGAGTACAGTTTGATCTGATAGCTGATATAACTGTATCAGCTGAACCTCATCGAGCCAGCATGGCTGTGTTGGATGACTGCAGCATTTTAAAATCAACAATATGCATTAATAATGAAATCATGGTGCTGCTAGGTTTAGCTTGTGCTTGAAAGAGAATAATATTCCATTTGCACTACACAAGAGGCAAAACCAGCTGTAACAGTGAAGCAACAATCAAAATTAGCCAGAGAAACTTTTTCACAGAGTATCATGCTTTATCAGAGAAGTTATGAGTTTCATCAATTTCATCAATTCTACTAAACAATGCAGACAAACAGTCCTCATTTATGTTAAGTGGACATTAATGACAGCTCCATTACAGAGATTAAATGTTCATCTCTGGGTGAAAAAGGCAGAAAATTAAGTTCCCAGCTTCATTAGCTGACTGGGTATTTCAGGAATTCAAAAACATCAAAATAGAAATGAGCAAAGGCTTCCTCTTTAATGACACACCTCCTCATAAATTACACTTACTCAAAGTAAAAGAGTGCAACAGTGCAAAAACTGATGGCAATGGGAACAAAATCACCAGCAACCATCCTCAGACTTCTGTGTGTGTTCTGCATCTCTCTGTTTTATCTAAAAGAGATAAGCTGACTCACCACTAGTACAAGCCCGCCCTGCAGCCTGCACCATTAATCAAGAAGCAAAATGTGGATACAATGAATATCATGTCTATCTGTAGCTCATCTTAATGGGCTTGTAGGATGCTGTGATGGGAGAAGATGCAGCAGCGAAGGGGAAGAAGCAAGTTTACAGAGACAAAAAGACTGTTAGAAAGATTTGACTGATCATGCTTCCTGACAAGATTCTTGCAGGTAGCCGAAAATGGCAAACTTTTGGTCACAAGCCTGGTTGTGTATACCCTCTAAGTGTCTTCCAACTTTAGCTAAAACAGGACACACAGGATTTGTGCCAGAAGTTCATCAAGGCTGATATATTGAATGATTGACATACTGAGTTTCTTCCTCTTCTTTTTTTTTTTTTTTTTAATGAAAGTTATAGTTGCATTAAAGAGGTCCCAGCATCTGACATTTACACAACAGCAGCAGAGCTTTGTTTGTATTTACAGTGATGCTGGAATATGAAACCTGGAACAATTAGCAAGCACGTGTTATGAAAAGGATGACGAATAGATGAATGAATTTGTAAATGCTCAGCAATATCTAACAGGGTCTGTTTATACAAGGGAGCCTAATGCTACCTAATGCTAATTAGATCAATAAAATCACGGTAATAATGTATAAGGAATAGACAAGTGTCTTGTTACAGTTCATAGAACCTTACCATCGGGCCAGATGGCTAAATAAAAAGAGCGGAGAAGAAGTGAGAGACCAAATCATAGAAAGGGAGGGGCTGGGGATTAGACCAAGGATGAAAAAGTAAAAAGTGCAGTGAGATTGGAGGAAGGAGGGCAAGGAGTTAGAAGGCTCTTATTAAAAAGGGGGATGAAATATAGGGTGCATGGGCAGCAGACTGATAAGACAGACATGTAGAAGAAGGTGGGGAAAGGGGAACAGGAAAAAAGGAGGCCAGGCAGGTGAACAAATGTGATAGGCAGAGGAAAGAGAAAGAAGGTGGAAGACAGATAACAGCGAGTGAAGATGTGAGGCAAAGAAGTGGACGGGGAGGGAAAGAACTCGAGGGGAAGGGAGGAACAGAAAGAGGAGAAGGTGTGCGAGAGAGAGGGAAGGAGAGGGGGAGGAGGACATCTGCAGCGGGTTCCTTCATAGGAGGGAGAGAGTGAGAATAAATCAATACTAGATAGCCAGAGAAAAGGAAGCGATGCATTAGCAGGAGAAAAGGCCACTCAGTGTCTGTTCTCCTGTAGAGGGAGAACACTGGTGTGTGCGTGTGTTTGTGTTTGTGTGTGTGTGTTTGTGTGTGTGTTTGTGTGTGTGTGTGTGTGTGTGTGTGAGCATGTATTGGCCATCTGATATCCTTCAATCTGAGTGCTCGCCCTCTGAGCTCCATCTCCCTGTCTCACCACATTCAGTCCTCTCCTCCTTGCACCTCTCCTCTCCAGGCCAGGTCTGGACTGTATTATTAATCTCCTTGAGATGCCAAGCTACCTCAATTTATATTTTCAGCTAAATATTACCCCAGGATGAGGACATTCATGAGCTAACAGTAATTTCTCCTTGTACAAAAACTGTGGACAGTTAAGCACATCAAGTAAATATATTCTGAAAGTAAATGTTTACATTTGTGGTATTTTCAACTATTGGAACAACCAGCCTGTCCAAGAAGATCAGGTGGAAGTAAAAAAAAAAACAAAACAAAACACCTCAAGCAAATCAGCAGTCCATCAAACGGACATCTATACTAATCACATCAAGGGGAGTCTCAGTTTTCACCTGAACTGCATGTCTCTGGATTGTGGGAGAAAGCGATGCCCCCACAGGAATCCCTCTAAACACAGGAAGAATAGAACAGCTCCACACAGAAAGGAGCTGGGCTGAGAATGAGAGGCAAACGCTTACTGCTGTGACATTTCTGCCACGGAGCCATAATACCACTATTTACATAATATGTATCCACACATCTGCATACAAACACTTTCTGGGAATCTGTCATTTTCATTACTGTATACTTCAACTAATAAATTGTCTTGCAGTTCAAGAAACAAACACAATGCTCATTGAACGGAACAAATAAAAATAGGTCTGTAAACCCTATAAAAATTCTTTGACTTATGAAAGATGGGATAAGTGTCCTGTGAGAGAGAACGCTGATCCAAAGAAGTTGACTTTTTAAAATTTGTTTTTAGTTTAGTCATGCTAATAAATGCTTTTTAAGTGATTGCATTTTTCAAGCCAACCTTACTTTTAAGATTAAGGGGAGTCTAGAAAACCTTGAAAGTGAAGCCAATCTGGACCCCTTAATTTGTCCAGCAGTTTGTTTTATGTCTCAACAATTATGTAATGCTGTAAACATTTACAGGGATGAAAAGTAATGAATGTTAGCACTCCCTCAACACATAAAGTTTGAAACTGGCCTAAGGTTATGTAATGATTAAATTTTGGTACAAAGCACGAAGCCAAAATCAAAGTAGTAGTAAAATGGCATTTTACGTGTATATGTGTGTGTCAGTTAGTGTGTAGACTCAAAAGGACAGATGCCGGAAGTCCACTCAGCACATTGGTTCAGCTCTACGCCAAATGATGTGAGAGTGAAGGATTGTGAGCCGTGGAGCTATACAGAGAAAAACTGAGTGAGACAGAAAGACAGGTTCGGTAAGCACTAAGAGCCAGGCCAATTAGAAGTATGGGTGTTCTGGACGGTGGCCATCCAGAGAGTAGAGAGAGAGACAGAGAGACAGAGAGAGAAAGAGAGAGGAAAAACGACAGAGAGTAGAGAGTGGCCAGTCATCAAAGTTTATATAGGAGGAGCTGAGAGAGAGAGAGAGAGATAAAGCATGTCTGTGTGTGTGCTTGTCAGAAGGAAATGGTTGATAATCATGACATGTCTTACACTTTATCTGCAACCTCCATGACACTCATCAGTTGACCTCCTTATCACGCAATTACCCTGCTGTGTTCTGATCTGCGGATTTGCCTCTTTGATCTCTCTTCTCCTCAGCTTTTCCCTGTGTTCATGTGAAGTACATCCCAGATAAAAGCTCTTATCCTCTTTAAAATTTCATTCCAGATAGGCTGTTCATATGCACGTCTGTATTGTGTTGACAGTAACCTGTTTACGTGTGTAAACGCAATATCCTGAATACTTTAGTGTGGCTGAAGATATAATTAATCAAAAAAAGTAAAGGAAATACAAGCCTGCATCATGTGCACATTTTATGTTCATTATGTTGTATATTAGAAGTTCCCAACTTCAAAAGTATGTTTTACTACAATTTACTACAAAATCAGCTTTTGTGTAAATTGTGTTATTATTTAGATGTAGAGCCATGTGTTATTATTTAGATGTAGAGGAAGTGTACAATATAGACTTTGCATAAAATATATGTCTGAGGTTTGACATGTTCAGACACTATATGTGTTGTCACCCTGTGGGTGACTAACAGTATAAATACTGAGATTGAACATACACAGTTTCTATCTGCTACTGAAAATCATGTGATATGATCAAAAGCTCCAGAACAGCTACTAAATGGACCTCAAAGTGGGTCTGTTTTCTGAACGTGGATTATGTGTAATGGTTTATTTTTCCTGTTCCCATTGAAAAAAAGGGACATATTGCCTGGAGAGAGTGGAAATTGCTGATAATTACATAAACCTCAGTAAATGATATTAGAACTGTTTGTTTGGATGTACAGTGCAGCACGTGTTCATGTGTGTGGATGTGAATGCACACATGAATAAAACATGTCTGATTGTGTAAGTGTATGATCTCCCATCGCTTTGTAATGCGCGAAAAACAACTCAATGAGGAAAAACAGCAAAATCATTACTATTAATACACTCTTTGGTGGCTGCCAGAAGGAGACAGAGGTATTTCTGATCAACTTTTGGTACTGACAGCTGCCTGGGCACGTTCTATAACCATTAGAAAAATTAAATGAAAAACACCAAGTACAGCCAAAATATAAATGCAAAAATTCCTAAAGTGCAGAAGGCAGTGCCAAAATCGACTGGGAACTGAGTCATCACAAATACTCTTTGGAAGGGGTGACAATATGTGTTTGCGCCTCAAAACCTTTTGGCCATGCATTAAAACTTATAATAGAACCATGCCATTTAAATACACACATGCAGAAAGAGCAGTTTTAGAAGCTCCATGGCCTCAAGGTATGTGCATGATCCATGAAAGGCTCCCTAGTGTGAACGTCTGTGCAAATGTTGCACTACTGGCAGGCTAGATGTATACAAGCCAACAACAGTGTGAAAGGAATTCAGTACATGTATACACTATAACAATATGCAAGTATGCCTGCCCCAAAGACACAAGATACTGTTGCACAGTTGCTGCACAGTCATATATAAATATACGTTGTTATTATTTGCATGAGGCATTGTTTTTAATGTGTGAACAGTTATTCAGCCCTGGATCAAATGCAAATTATGAGTCAGTATCTGCAGAGCAACCAGATAGCAGGGAAGGACAGCCTCTGGCTAAACTTGTTGATGTCACGCCTCCCCCTCATTAGAAATCAGCTCCTCATTCAAATTCACCCACTGATGCTCCTGGAAAAACAACGAGCTTATTTTATGGGGCCAAACACGCCTTACTTTCCCCTGTACTGTCATATTGTCAAGCTACAGGTGCTTGTGGGGGTGGGGGGGACCGAAGGGACGTGAGAGGCTTTTGCCGTGCGCCTTTTCAGCAACAGGAACGCAGCCTGTAGCACAGCAGTAGCAGCCTCCCCGTCATGGTCTCATTCATTATACCCACAACCTGGTGTTAACGCCGCTGAAGGCTCTTAACTCACCCCGAGTCTGCTCTGGACCCTCCGCAAATACTCTTCCATGTCGGCCTGCGTCGCTACGGTGCCGCTGCAGATCTCTCCATAGACCAAGTTTCGGCAATAAGGCTGCCGATGTGTGTGTGTGTATTATTTTTTTCTCTCTGCTCCCGAGTCTCCCCGCTGCGCTCGCACTGCAGCACTCTCTGCTGCTGTGTGTGCCGTCGGTCCTCCCCTTCTCTACGGGGCGAACCCACAACACCCAGCAGTGGGTGTGACGGCAGGAAGAGGAGATCCGACGGAGGCGCGCTCGGTGATTCAACCGCGTTCCCTGCGGTATGGATGCCCCCCCCCCACCCCCCCACCCCTCCTCCCCATACACTCACACATACACACACACACAACCAGACACACACACACGCCCACTCCACCAACCAAACCCTCCCCGTGAACATAGCCTCAACGTCCACCCAAAAAAAAAAAAAAAAAAGAATGCGTGTGTGAGTGTTGAATGATAAGAATGATAAGCAGCAGCGCTCCAGCGCCGCGGACAGCACCCTTTCATTGCCAGTGGCTTTAGTAATGATATCAGCACCTTCACAGCTTTGGTCTGCCGCATTTTTTTTTTTACACATTTCCCCCCTATTTTGCCGCAATATGATCGAAACCACAGCCTGAATCAGTGCAGTGCAGTGTCTTTCTGGTATGTGAGTGTGTGACAGGAAGCACTTTAATTAATCTGAATGATGACCCTGTGAGGTAAAACAAAGAACACCCCAAGACAGAAGCGCTCTCTCTCTCCACACACACACACACACACACACACACACACACACACACACACACACACACACACACACACACACACAC
>JBBMJY010000024.1:11851924-11903682 GCA_037833715.1 Toxotes lorentzi | reverse complement strand
TGAAGTGAAACAAACACCGTATGTATGACATCCACTGAGTCTCTCACAATATCCCTAACTTATTGTGAGTAGTGTAAATCTACTCTCTTCTACTAGATCATGCCATATGAATTTTCTTTAAATTTCCTTTTAATTGGTTGATTAATCCAAAATCCTGCTTTTGGGATTTCTAAAGCACATTTAATGTGTATACGGCAGCAATTATACAAAAATTTGAAGTAAAAAAATTCTAACCTAATTTATCCACGAATGATTCGCTGAGAGCAGTGCTAGTTTTTGCAGGAGCCCTCTGATCGCACTCACAGTGACCGACATTTTAACATGGTAGCTGCCCAGGTCTGATCTGCTGGTCACTGAGCAGCTCCACTGTAGCAGTTGGGGGTTAAGCGCTTTGCTGAAGGGCCCCTCAGTGGTGGTAATGATGGCGAGGCAAGTGCTGCTTTTTCACTTTCCCCAACCAGATTTTTCCAGCTGGTTCCAGTGGCAACCCCACTCCTCATACTACTCGTCGTGTCATGAACTTAATCACTTTTCACCATATGTACAAACACCATATGTGCTTTAAATTATAAATGGTGTTTGCCCACATACTGTAATGCCAGCCATGGTACAGTTGTGGTACATAATAATATTTTAACAGTATGCATGCATGTGATTCACTGCAAGCAGGCAGCCGGCATACGGCTACATCTGCTCTTATCTCGGTAATGGTCCCCTTGCCACATTCACTGCTGTGGTCTTTAATAGTGGGACAAGGGGACAGTCATCTGGCACATGTCGACGGGAGTCAGCATCAGCCAATGAAAAGGCCATCTGAGGAGGATTAGCATATTGGCATCAGGCCTGGAGACAGAGAGAAGCTGTCAAGGGAGAGAGTCCTAACGACAGGTCACTCTGGACCACTGCACATTACTATAACTCTTCTTCTCTGTCTTTTCTCCATAATGTGTCCCAATCTCTTGCTCCGATTTCACTTTTTTTCTCTCTCTCTCTCTGCGCCCTCTTTCAGTCTTCTCTTTCTTAAAATAAAGCCCACCTGATCCTTCCAGCGACAGCCCTGTCTGACTCTTAGTCTTTCGTTCAATCTCATCACTCTTTCCTGTTTTGTTCCACCCTTTTCAACCTCTTCTCCAAAACTCCTCTTTCCCCTTTCCTTTGGTCATCCAATTCTCTCTCATCCAGTCTCCATCCCTCTCTCTTGTCTTTCCCCTTTTTCTTAATAATTAAACAATGATTCACTGATCTGAGGTCAAATTTTATCTGCCCTCCCAAGAGCTGAAGTGTATTGTCTCTGCTCTGTCCTCAAAGTAAGGTCTTCTGACGCAGCTCATATCATCCTCAATCTGCCATCTATCTTTATTGGCCCAAATTATTGCACCTTATTAGCCTTTATTACATTTTATTATCAATTCAAAACAGGTCAACGGTTCATCCATCCTGGCCTGCTTCCCACTGTTTCTCCTCTCCGACTTCCCCGCTTTCTCACTTTTCTTTGAGGAGTTCAGACAAGAAGTTCACTGGCCAAAAAAATTCAGCAATTTTATAAGAGGTTAAGTGCTTTGTGAGAGAATGGGTGTCCATACAGGCTCATTTGCCTCCTCAATAATAAAGATTAAAGTGAAATGGAAATGAACAAAGTGTATCATCAGCTCTCTCCCCGCTGAGAGTTTGCGCTTGAAATTTTAAATCTCATCACACAGTGTCAAAACATATAATTGGCAGTGTTACAGAGAAAATCCTTATAACAAAGGTTTGGTTTTGTAAAACCGCCACTGTTTGGTTTACATGAAAGGTACAGAGTGAAAATGAAAGCAAAAGGTGATCAGGTCCTTTCTTCTTAGAGCCTTTATCAAATTGTTCAAATCAAAACAACAAAATGTGATCGTTCTGATGCATATCTGTGAGCCTATGTGTAATCTAGGGATTTCAAAACTTACTTTTTATTGTACCTAATTAATGTTGGTCTTTTCAGTGTGTGTACCCAAACATTTGAAACTATTAAAAACAATTTAAATCCTTTAAACTACATTTTTATGTTATGCGCTTTTAATGCTGTAGAGTTGCAAACACAGGTCTCAAATAATATTTCATAAAATTGTTTAATTTCTTTGTTAGCCTTTATATTACACAAAGTCATCAGCTCTGTTTTTTCTATTTTCTCTACAGGTCCCTGAGGAGGCTTTCTTTGCTGAAATTGAATTCTAAAAGCTAAACTGAGAACCTACCTAATCTTACTTTGACAAGTCTTTACTTGTAAATCATATCTTTAAATAGCCGTACAATACAGTCATATAGGTACTGTGTATGGTTTTATACAGCAATGTGCACAATGATAATTAAACAAATCAGTAGCAGAGTTTCAAAAGAGCAAACTGACAATTTAGCTGCACAGACAGAAAGCGTGAAGCTGATTTATCCTTTGAAAATGGAACAAGAGTTAGGGAGAAGAAAGACTCAACAAAAACTGATTTTATTGATCTTTGATCATCAGGCACCAGAGGTCTTTCCTGCCACACTGAGCAACTGGACTGAACCAGCAAGAACTCTGAGGAGTCATACTTCTTGCTGAGCAAGTCTGAAAACATCAACTTCCATGAAAACAGAGCTGAAGTTTCCATCGTACCTTCTTTGTGACGAAGGACGGGTAAAAGGTCACTTTTAGCTCTGGGCAGGTGGTTAACGGGATGAAGTTACAGCCTTGAGTGGAGGGAGATGTAGTACATCAATCATTGTGTACACAAATGAAGAAGTAAAGTGCGAGTTATTTTAAAGAGCCTTGTTTTCTTTTGTCCCTTATTGGTCTAAATCTCAGATCTTAACCAGAAGCTGCTGGTTCATAAGTACAGAAGCCAGCACAGCCATGTTGTCCTTTGCAGCTGTAAAACATTTTGGTTGACTAGTTAACATAGTACTCAGTGCAATGAATTAATAAAATGCAGCCCACAAAATAAAAAGAAATGAATTATTATTTTCAAAATGTAGTGCTCCAGAACCAAAAGGTTTAATATTAATGCACCTAACAGCAGCAGAGCATTTGGCAACAATGCCCTGTTCTCTTGTTAGCGTTAATTGCAGCTGTGACAGCGGTTAAAGGCAAGGTCCTCCTCTGACTCCCAATCATTTATCTCTCCATTACTGAGAGCACTCTGGGTTTTTATTGGCGTAATAAAGTCGATCTTCACTACCACAAAAAGCCTCCTGACCCCTGGGCGCTCCAGAGGCCTCTGACCCCTCCCAAATGTATTCATCATCTTCATATTCATTCTCTGTCTCTCTCACACACACACTGCATACATACTGGAAGGCACACAGGCAAAGATGTTGTTTCTGTCTTACTCAATTTAATTAGAACAACAACAGAGGATCATCTTAATGAAGCTCAGGACAAGTGTTTGTGGATATGTTTCAGTGCGTGTATGTATGTAATTTAAACAAATCTGACAAACTTGAATTTCCATAAACGTTAGAATGCTCATCATACTACACAGAAATAAGAACTACATCCTTCTAATGCTTTCAGACAAGTGGAAGTCTGATCTTGCCCAACATCTAATCTAATCCATGTACGCCCTCTTGTGGTTGTGAAACTCAGATTGCTCAAAGAGCCTTCCTGGCCTTGTCTGTGTACTGAGTGCAAGATCCCAGTGTTGCATGAAATAGTTGTGGTTTCTTCATATGACATGGTTTAGACAATGACTGTGCATGACAGACATTCTTAGATAAAAATGACACTACCCCATGGATTATTAATAGATGCTGTATGTTGTGTAAGCCTGCAATTTTGGCAGAAAGTCACAACCAAAAACTCTGAGGTCCATAGTCACCTTTCATTTAGTAATAGTGTCAATAACATGATATTTTCTTTTCCTTTCACTGTAAGGATCAAAGCAAAATCACTACACGTTCCCTCATGAAATGAGAGTAAAAGTCGTGTTTAAAACTGCAGTTAATTGAGTTTGATCTAGATAAGAGCACATATTGACTCATAGCTGCCTAGTACACATCAGGTCAGTCGTGCGTCCGGACTGCCAGCTGTTTAAAGGTCAGTGGATCTCTGAGGTGGTGGGTGCTGTCTGTAGGCCTGGGGTGCTCATGTCTTTGAATCGCCTTTGAACGAGAGGTCAGCTCTCTCAAAAGCAGATTATACTTATGTCATCATGACACACACTTCAGTGTTCTGTTATGTGTTTTAATCTGAATTTCATTCTGTTTAACAATCTCCTACTGTTCGTACTGTTTTTTTTCTGAGAGTGCAGGGTAATACAATATCTAATTGTGACGAATCATGGAAACTAAAACATCTTTTAAATATGTACATCAAATGCATTTGATGTAGTATCAGTGTTATCATTGGTATATATTTAAAACTATATTTAAATTGTATTTTGAATTTGTATGCTATAGGTTTAAGCAGAATTTAGATTTAATATATTCAGTACTTTGTGACTATGGCTTCCTTCATTCGTAGTACAATAGAAAAGCACATTTCAGTGCCTCAACTTCCTGAAAAGCTGACATCACACAATGTAGCACAACTAAATGCACATCAGTGCACCTGATTGTGTTTGCCACCCACCCAGTCTTCAACAGGCAGTTGATACACTGTGTCTATTATGTGTGTTCTTGTTGTATGTGTGTGTGTAAAACCTCTTTTCTGACGCAGGCGGGGGTGGCAGACCAGTGATGCAGAGCATTGCACTCACCTTTAAAAACTGCCACAGGGACATCTGTCACACGCATGCAGATCTTTCTTCAGTGACGGACACATCACGACCTTATAGGTGAGAGGAAAATATTTGTCATTTCTCCATTTGGAAAAACTTCAGCTATTATGCCTTTGTGTGTTATTTTGTTTCAAGCTCTATTGATTTGCCCAAATAATGTATTTTGTTTTTTTTAATAAAAAGAAACACTGGCATTGTGTTAAATCATCAGAAAATAACTATGTGGGTCCTTGGGAAGATCAGGGAGAGCATCGAGAGCATTCCTCTAGAGCTGAGTCGTTACATGGGAAAGAGTGAGGAGGATATTTTTCTCTCTTCTAAGACAAGCCTCTCTCACAACCTGCACAACAACATCCTCACCCCAGACAAGATCCCTGAGTTCTGCCTGCCCCCACGGCTGTACAAGCGAAGCCCTCTGCTGGAAGAAGAGACAACTCCACCTAACCTGCGCATAGAGAGCCAGATACCCAAGAGCAGCACATCCTCAAACACCACACAAGTAAAGACAAAGGACACGAAGACGAAGAATGGTGATGCAGCAGTGGCTTGGAAGGCCGCAAAGAAACCTTTGCCATTCTCTGCAGAGGGGTATGGGCTGGCTGGGATATATGAGAGCCCCAACACTCGGAGGAAAGAGTCTTTGTTCCACTCAAAGTGCCCTGTTTACATGCTTGACAGAAGCATTCCTACTGCAGCACCCAGGCTGGCAAAGGAGACATCCCTGCCCAAGAAAACCTCTGGGTTTTTCCCTCTGTTCTTGTGCAAGAGCTTGTCAGAGACGGGAAGCACAGAAAGTGAAACGCTTTCTTCCAGTGACTCCTCGCCCCTCAGTTCCCCTTACACTGCTAAATCCACCCTCTACATCCCATCAGTCAGCGGTCGACTTAAAGGAGCAACATCCTGTCCTTCGTTAATAGACAGCAGGGAGGACAGAGGGAGGCTGAAGAAGGGGGGGTTAAGTTTAACAGCCTCTCCCAGCAGCCCTCCAAGCTTACAAGGAAATTCACTCACCCTAGCTCCACCTGTCCTCTTCCCGCTGGATGTTCTGCAGTGTCAGGAGAGACTTCAGCGTGAGCACGTCCTCCCTTTGCAGGGCCGTGGTAAAGTGCGCCTCTTTGCTGAGCACACCACATTCTCCACCAACACGTTTTCATCCCTTTCCACAGTCAGAGTTTGTGTGGTGTCTGTGGAAGGCCTCCGGGATAATACTGACCGACGAACCCTGAACTGTGCAGTGAATCTGTGTCTGACACCAGGGAAGCTGCAGCAACAGGAGAGTGCCACCATCAGGAACTGCCGCAGCCCTGTGTTTAATGAAGATTTCTTCTTCACAGAGCTGAGTTGGGAGGATCTGCTGGAACTGCAGCTGAGGTTAAAAGTGTTGGATAAACCAGCAGCTGGAGCACTGAGGAGGGGGACAGTGATTGGAGTGATCACCAAACCACTGTCTCAGTTACTGTCTCTTAGTAAATGGGTAGAAGAATAGAAGATTTCTTTCTCACCAAAATGTCAAAATACCACTGCTATAACTCTTTTTACATAGTATTTGAACAGCTTCAGCACGTGATCTGTATGATAAAATCTCTATGTCTCAAGATAATTTTTGCAATGTGTACAAAAGAAAAGGCTTGAAGAGGATAAGAGGACATGAAAAATACTGTGTGTAGGCTCTGTGTGCACACTTGTGATAATGGTTAATGTCGCTTTTTAATTTAAACTGTTTTACTGTGATAAAAGAACTAACAAAAATATGAGATTTTCTTAAAAATTATATGAAAAAAGTAATTTTTGCTCGTGATCTGTCATGTCTCGACCACTATGATGCCAGTTAGAGCTCTGCCCTCGTCTTAACCAGTCTAGGACAGAAAAGCCAAATAAAAAGCATTTCAAAACTTGTTTCTTGTGGCCTTTTCTTGATATCCTGATCTCATAACTTTATTACTTTGAGGCTTATATACTTTGTGTCCCTGTTATTATACATGTGACTTTTTATTTTCTGCTTAATTCCACCCCTGTTATAAAAAACCGTACAGCCAAGATATGAAAAACTATATAAAAATACAATATATTTCCTCTACTCACTTACCTATTGAAACCCTCTTTAAGTAGTTGAAACTGTTGTGGACAGGAGAATAGTTAACATGAAAACAGTACAAATGTACTCTTTGGTTTGGTTTCACTGAGGAGTAATAATAATATAGATTTTATGGATGCGTTATGTTGCAGGTGTAATTATTAAAGACTATGTTATCAATCATGATTCTGGTAATATCTTTGTATAAAGAGATATCATGAGGGGGCTTATCATTTACAGTTCCCCTCGTGGTCAATGTTGCAGCAGCGGGTGTATTTATTCCTGACGTAACTATTCTTATTGCAGGTACGGCATGACGTCGAAGCACCGCCCATCGCAGGACGTCCCAGTCCTACGTTGAAGCGAGCTAGTCCACAGAATGTAAACATGGTCAGAGATAGATGAAAGAAACGCCAAAATGGTCTTCGAAAGCTTGGTAGTAGATGTCCTGAACCGGTTTTTGGGGGATTACGTTGTCAATCTCGACAGCTCACAGCTGAAGCTTGGCATATGGGGAGGTAACTGAACTTGTCTGTGTCATCTTGTTGGACTAGCTCGCCCTCCAAGCTAGCTCGCTAATGCTAACGGACGCTAGCCACAAGCCGTATGAGAGCGGCTCTCTCAGCTGTCAGTGTCTCTTTATCTGACCCAAAATCTAGTTTAGCTGTCCGGTGTGAGCAGCCAAATGCTAGTTTATAGATTGATGTATCAGCACTGTTCATTTCTTACTGCTACAATGATCTTATGTTACATTATTTGGTTCTGCAAGACTGTTTGCTTAGTGTATTTGTGCGAGTTTCAGAGAAGCGAGCAGTTAGGGGTCACACCCTTTCACACAACCAGGTTATGACTCGCCACCGTGTTTCATCCTGAGTCCTTTTTACAAGGTCTACGAGCAAGTCAGACACTGATAGACCTGTGCGCCATTGGCGCAAATGAGAGGATTAGAAGAGAGGTTTCAGAGCCACTGTCAAATATGTGCCAACCTGTAAAACAACTAACTCAGTCACGGAGTGAACTCATTCGTTTTACTATGATCACAGCTTAATATCTGTTGCTTTTCTTAACAGATATGATAAATTAGTTTTTTTAGATGTTGAGCTTGTTCAGTCTTGAAATGGAGACATACATACATACATACACACACACACACACACACATACACACTTATATATATATACATACTCATGCTGCTCAGTTAAGTCTCTAGGGGCTAGTAGTAATGATTTGTGTTATGAATGGCTTTAATAATATATATGTTCCTTTGTCCTGAGTGTTGAATAAGTCAACAGACAAAGGCCAAAGACCTTGTCTTTAGATTGTACTGTGTTTCTGTCAGCCTCATAACACAATATTGATCGATTTGTCTTATCTTAGTGTACACAGTAATAATCAGTAAACAAGTTATTTTGTCATCACAGGTGATGCTGTTCTTACAAATCTCGAGATAAAGGAAAATGCACTGGTAAGTTGCACATAAATGTGTAAGCAAGCAGGGCTATTTGTCATTTGTCATGTCTGGAATTCATGATGGTGGTTTTGTGGTACTGTTCTTTTGTTGCAGAGTCAGCTTGATATTCCTTTTAAAGTGAGAGCCGGTCATATAGGTGAGATTGTAGTTGCTGTCCTGATCTGTCACCTTTCCTTTGAAATACAAGAACATTTCCTCACCTTGTGATTCTGTTAATAGGACGGCTGGAGCTAAAAATTCCATGGAAGAACCTCTACAACCAGTCAGTGGAAGCCACCCTGGATGGTGTCTATCTACTCATAGTGCCCACAGCAAGTAAGATAAGCATCTATGTCCTGCTAAAATAGACAACAGATTATGAGATTTAAGCACTGATAGTAGATATCATCATGTGTATAGTATTGTTGATTCTCACCTTTTAAGCAGACACACACAGTGCTTGAATGTCAATGTGATTAAGCTCCTAATTTTACATAGTCATGGTTTAGGTTTTATAAATTCAAAAACTTGCATTATAGTGAACAAAAAAACCTAAAGCATGTAAACTAACAGTAAGATCAAGTTCAGTCAAATGAATAACCCTTATGAGTAGCAGACACAACACAGTGTAGCACAGTAGTCAAACAATTAATGTCTCTCATTTATTCATGATCCTAAAGTACTTGTCAGGACAAACAGGAAACTCAAGCTTCACCTTCTATGCATTTCATTGTCTTCACAAATGTGCAGACAAATCATCATTGATCCCATTTTTTCCAGGTATAAAGTACGATGCAGAAAAGGAGGAGAAACAGCTGCAAGAGGCTCGCCAGAGAGAACTACAGCGGATAGAAGAGACAAAACTGAAGGCTGCTGAACAAGGTCAGTGGGTGTGTGTGTAAACATATAAGTCTAGAAAATCTTCTGTGTGTGTAACTGCATAAAGTTTTTCCTCCCAGCAAGATTTTAACAGGTTTCAGAGAGTTGTAAGAGAGAATGGCTGTGAGAGATGTAGCAAGCAGTGTTACTGTTGGGTTAAGTAGCCAGAAGAGTGCTGAAATAAAGTAAAAAGCAGAGAAAGTGTGGTTGTCTGAATTAGATGCTGCAAAGTAGCAGGAGCAGAGATTTTAAGGCATGCGGTTGTGAGTTGTCTGGTTGTGAGTTCCTGTGTTGTTTGTGGAGCAGCCAGGCTACCGCTTTCACTCTTTATTTCTGTGGTTTAACACTGCTGAGCCAGAATGTTGGTTTGAGCCTGTTGCCAACACATCTATCATAGTCCTGTAATGAATTCTTAGAGAAGTGGTACAGTACTGTGGCTTTACATGTAATCATAGCAGTATTTTTATTTGAACAACTCAGTATTTGTCAAAAGATCAGTAAATATTCTATTGTCAGTAAAGATTTCTAATATGAGTTAACTGCATAGGCCAGCTGTTGGAATGAATTCAAAGACGCCCCAAACATCAGGTGTTTTATTGGATTTAGGTCAGGTGAGCATGGGGGCCAGTCAATGGTATCATTTCCTACATCCTTGTCTAGCCTGTAGAGGTCTGTGCATCCCTCCATGGATATGCCTCCCCAGACTATCACTCACCCACTGCCAAACCAGTCATGCTGAACAATGTTACAGGCAGCATTATGTTCTCCACAGCTTCTCCAGACCCCTTCATGTGTGTCACATGTGCTCACGGTGAACCAGCTCTCATAATGGTCCTGCTGATGGGTTAAGGACCTTCTACAGCCCTATCCAGCTCTCCTAGAGTAACTGCCTGTCTCTCCTGGAATCTCCTCCATGCTCTTGAGACTGTGCTGGGAGAAACAGCAAACCGTCTGCTCCATTCTTTATCCTTGCAGGACCAGATCACACTTACAGTCTATATATTTGTTTGTGTTCGACAGAGAACCCCAAGTTAGAGAAGCAGGACACCTTTGTGGAAAAACTTGTCACTCAGGTCATCAAAAACCTGCAGGTCAAGATCTCTAACATCCATGTACGGTATGAAGATGATGTGAGTATTTAAGCTGACTTACCTCAGTCATTTATGTATGTACATGTATGAGCAACGCTCAGATTCAAATTGTGTTAAATGAATGGAGCCAGGAGGTGGTTGTATTTTATATCCCCCCAACAATGAGAGCATGGATTATCTAGCGTAAATACAGTCTTAACCAGTCTATAGGCTTTACTCTTATTTCTCCTCATACTTGTTTTGCGCAGGTCACCAATCCAAACTGTCCTTTGTCATTTGGAGTGTCACTTAAAAACCTCAGCCTTCAGGTAATGTGTTTTAGTGCCCCTGATATATATATGTGTGTGTGTGTATGTGTGTATATATATATATATATATATATATATATATATATATATGAAAAGTAAGGTTATCTCATTGAGGCCCCCTTACCTCACTGATTATTTGACCTTGCAGACAGCAGATAAGAACTGGAAGCCCAGTCTTTTGGATGAGAATTCCAGGCTTTTCTTCAAGGTAAGAAATTCAACCGCTTTATCTGTCAGCTACACTTGGACTTTCATGAATATCTTTACATTTCACAGGAAATATCAAATATAAGCTGTTTGACACTGCATTTTTTTATGATTGCACATGATTACTTCATCCTTTCTAGTAAACTGAAAGTTAATGTACTTAATTTGAACCAGTCAGTTTGGTTCTGTGAAATTTGTTTGTCAGCAGATGTTCTAGGAACTCGTTTTATTTCCTCCTAACCTGCTGTGTGTTTGGGCCCTGATCCAAACTTCAGTCTACACTGTCAGCTCTGTTAAGTAGCTGCACTACTCTAATTGCTTTGTGTTTTTCCTGTTCTCAGTTAGTTCGACTAGACAACTTGTTTGCCTACTGGAATGTCAATTCAACGCTCTTCTCCAATCACAGTGCAGATGAGGCCTTGGTGAGTCACCCTATGATTACTATGTTGTACCTTGTCTCCACCAGCCTGGATTAATGTATTTCTAATTCTCTTTGCTTTTGCAAATGCGTCTCACATTAATGCAAATTTCATTACGCGTTAATTTTATCCCACAAAGGCTCTTTCTAGAATAGCCCTAAGGGCTAGAATGTTTATAAATGCAGTGTTGTGATGTTTTACTTCCACATGTTATTAAGTCAGTGAGGAAAAGAGACGGAATGTGTTAAGAGATTGAGAACAAACAGGTAGAATGTTAATGATGCTTCTCTTACTGTGTCTTTTTATAGCGATGTCTCCAGAGGAGCATGGAGATCCACAGCTCTCTTCCTGTCAGCCATGACTTCAGTGAGTGTCACACAGTCCTCCCTTATTCACACTTTTATACATATGTTATTGAACATGCTCGCTTTACAAAAAATGTCTAGATGACCTAATGAAACCCCCTAAAGCCACATGTCACTTGAAATGAATGAATCAATATTTTGAATATAGAATATGAATTGGTACTTGGTATCTAATGTTTTGCTCTGACACTGCGTAGCCTGAAAAAAATGTGTGAATCACACAGCTTGAATCACCACCACCAACGCGTTTTACCAGATTTCCAGCACATATCAACAGATTTTGTTTCAATTGTGGGTACAAGCTCACAGGTTTTTGAAGGGCTGACCTTGCTAAAGAAAAACATATTCACAATTTTAAAATACTTTTTCAGTTTTAAATTTTAAATACAGGTCAGTTTTTTTTTTTTTGCTCATACAAGCACAAAACCACGTTCAACCCAAAGGTTCGTGGAAACATTTATATGCCAAGAGTTTTATTTATATGCCAAGAGTTATTGTTTTTAAACAATCTATTTCCTGTTGCTGGTCCACAGTTTTTCGTCCCATCTCAGCGGATGCAAAACTACGAATGAATCCCAGGTCAGATGTGGACTTCTCCTCTCCTAAGGTGGACCTAATGGTCAATCTCAGTGAGGTGGCCATTGAACTCAACAGACCCCAGGTAGGGGTGTGCGTGTGTGTTTGTGTGTGAGCCTGGTTACAAGTACGTTTTTCAGGAGAGACGAAGAGAAACAGAGAGAAGTTAGTTAGAAGTCAAACAAGCTGAGGTGAAATCATATTTTAAAAGAGCAAAGTGAAAGGAGGAGTTGCTCAGTGATGATAACTGCACTTCTCTCAGTGCTCTGTGCCACTAAGTAATTGCTGACTTCCTCTCTTTCCAGTACATTAGCATCTTGGAGTTGCTGGGCTCAGTGGATATGATGTCCCGGAACCTGCCATACAGGAAGTACAGACCCATGGTCCATGTTCACAGGAATGCCCGTATATGGTCAGAAAACACCTCCACAGTTTGACCGCCATTGTATGTATTGGGACTTTGGTTCTACAGGTTTGTATGTTGCTGCCTTTTAGGTGGAAGTACGTGATCACAGGTATCCTGGAGGTAGATGTGAAGCCACGTGTCCAAATGTGGTCATGGCAGCACATTCGCCGTCACCGACGGATGGTAAAACGATACAGAGAGCTCTACAAGACAAAGATCACCAGCAAGAAACCCAGCGAGGAGCTGCTAAAGCAACTAGAGGTGGGACAGGGCTAAATTAACTTAACTGAAGAGGGGAAGGGGAAGGAGGACCAGGCAGGACGTAGACAGGGATGGACAGATTCTGTGTCTGCCATGTCAATATCAATTTGTAACTGAATTTAATCAAACTGAAATGAGGATTTGTAGGTGCAGAGGCTGAAGTAAGTAAAGAAGAAACAGGAGTTGATTCAGGGATGAGGTTAAAAGCATAGTTGCTGGAAAATACCTACTTGACTATAGTGACCATAAATCATTTCCTGTATGAATTGTAGAGACATTACCTTCTCAGAATCTTTTCAGTAATGTACGCACCCCTTTCTCTAACCATAATTACTTAACCACATATCCAGTGTTTAGCCCGATTGATTGAGTTGCACTGGAGATGGATGTTGTAGTTCTGAGATACACACCATTAAATCTAAAGCTGCCTTTAGTATTTTAGATCTCTCCTCTGTAAGCATCATCTTTTCCTGATGTGACTGATAATGGATTTTTAGTAATCAATGAATTCCTGCAAGGAGTAGCAAGAAGCTGCTGAAAGCGCCAATAAATTAATGTTGTATCTCTATTCCCAGACCCCTGAGAAAACCTTGGATATTTTTAACATCACACTGGCCAGGCAGCAGGCTGAAGTGGAGGTAAGCTTGATGTCTCACCTACAGCGGGCATCTGCGCTTTCTACTGTCGCATGAATTGTATCAAACTGTAACAGTTGTTGTAAATGTTATGCCTGATGTTTATCTCACTCGTTAATGTTGTTCTAATATTTATATCCCCAAAATGAAACTTTACAATGTGTCTTCTTGATGTGTTGTTAGTGTATGTTCCCACAAGCAAACCACTTATGACCAAAGTGACACAAGACTAAGCACAAAACAGACAGTGGTAACAAACAGATACATGAAGTGGCTGAAGTTTCGGCTGTGTGATATTTGCACTTTTCTTGAGTCCCTTTGCTTGGCAGCTGGTTAGAGGTTCTTACATAATCTTGGCTTCACTGTACAGCACCTTGCCTCTGTGATTTATGGTCTCTGTGGTACTGATGCAAACTAAACTGACTCTTAAGACTTAATCCTCATGTGGAAATATAACTGTAGAAATAAAATGTTTTATTTACAGAAACTGCATTTGTCATTTCTTTCCTGTGAAGTAAAAAAAAATTGTGGAGCTCCTAACTTTTTTTTTTTTTTGTTCTTCTTCTTCAGGCAAGCAAGGCAGGCCTTCGTATTTACCGTCCAGGGATAAAGATGGAGGAAGAGGAGTCTCAGGGTTGGCTCAGCTGGATGTGGAACTGGGGAGGAGGGGCTGATACACAAACAAAAGATGTCAAGACTGGAGGTAGGATGTACAAAATGAATAATGCGATAAAGAAAACTGCAATGTACATAAAACATAGTATTCACAGGACCGGGAAGAAAGCACTCCCAAGTACTCCAGCTTATTTTTGTACTAAAAGTCTAGGGATTCGGCTGATGCTTTTCTTACTCCTCATATTTTTTTGATTCATTCGTATTTTTTTTTTTCTGTTCCATTTATTCGTACTCGTCCGTTCTCTCAGGTTTTGATGAGCTGTTAACCCCTGCTGAGAAAGCCAAACTCTACACTGCCATTGGTTACAGTGCGACTGCTGCTAATCCCAACCTGCCAAAGAATGTGAGTCACTTCCCACACACCCCCCCAAAAAAAGACTAGAAACACCAAAATGCAAATACTGAATCAGACATTTTTATTTTTTTATTTAATTACTATAATTGTCATTTTTTCATAGTTTGAGGACATGAAGGTCAACTTCCACATGGTGAGGCTGTCTGTGTCCATCAAAGACGACAAGGACAAGAATGAGATCATCAGGCTGACTGTGGGAGAGCTCAAGTCCACACTCACACAGAGACCTGGAGGACAAGCCATCAAGTTTGTCATTATTTTTTGATTTCTTGTAGGTCCTCCCATGGCTTTAATAGTACAGTATTAATACTGTTTGTTCTAAAAAGCTTGATCTCCAGTGCAGTTATAAGTTTCTAATTTGATTTTGTTTTATTTAAAAAAAAGATATGCAGAAGGAATATTTCTGTTTGTGTTGATTAAAAATTAAACAGAAAACTTATGAATAAAATATTTTAAGTCAACACTGCGATTAGCAAATTATCACTAGAACCAGTAGGAGCAGTTTGTGGTTTTGCTTTTACTCACAAAACAACACTCCTCATTAACAGCAAATCCCTTTGGGGGAATTCATATCTTAACCTGCAGGGTCCACCACAAAGTAGAGACCTTGTGGCTGGTGTTTTATTTGACAGCGTAGGACCAGCCTTTTGATCCGGGTATTTATAGCCTTCTTAGAATCATGGCATGGCAGGCACTGACATTTTGTTACCTTCCCTCTTTTTGTCAGACTTACAGCCCGCCTTAGTTTGTTCGAGGTCACTGGCCTGGCCAGTAACCGGCCAGCACCAATCCTCCTTTCATCAAGGAAGGCAGCCACAGGAGAAGGGACCCCGCTGCTTTGCATCTTGTTTGAGACCAACCCCCTGGATGAGAAGGCTGACCAGCGGCTTCATGTGGAATCACAACCCCTGGAAATCATCTATGATGCAGTCAGTGGAGTCTAACAGTGTGTATGTATGAAAATGAATAAAGCATAAAAGGGATGCATATCAAATGCATTCTTTGTTTGTGTGTCTGTGCAGATAACTGTGAACAGCATGTCAGCGTTCTTCATGCCTCCTGATGACCTGCAGCTGGATGAGCTGACCAACGCGACACTGATGAAACTGGAGCAGTTCAGAGACCGCACAGCCACTGGTCAGTTGCACATGCACATGCAAACGTGCACAAGCATGTACTGTAGATCAGGGGTTGATTTCAAGCCTGGTCTCAATTCTCTGATGAGCAGATGTTTGCATTCTGCAGTCTTTGTTTTCACTGGGTCATTTTGATTTTTCCATGTGCTCACACACAGCCTGCACATCTCAGCCACTGTGTTAGTTGGATTGTGGTGTTCCTGTTTATTTTCTTGAGACTGATTGTTTCCTGAGATTATTTGCTGAAGTTTCAAGCTTTTTTGTTTTTTCTTAAAATAGCATGGTTCACTTTAGCTCATTTGGGTGTTCATAGAGTCATAAGGCTCTATGATACTTGTATATTAGATGGTAAGTGAACAGTCGGTTTTTGTTGTCAACATGTTGGATGCAGTAGAAGTGTGCAGGTGTAAAGACCTAAGCGACTTTGACAAGGGCAAACAACTCGGGTTGCAGCATCTCAGTGAGGCTCATGAGATGCTCCTGGTCAGCAGTACTGGGCACCTACTGACCACTGACCTACTGACAAACCAGAAACTGGCAACGGGGTCCTCAGACTTAAGGGATTCAAAGGACTTACTGCTGATGTCTTCGTGCCAAATACCACAGGGCACCTTGAGAGGTCTTGTTCATGCCTTGGCAGGTTGACACTGTTTTGGCTGCAAGCAAAGGACCAACAGCAGATTAGCCAAAGGTGGTCAGAATGTTGTCACTCATCCCTGTATATCCATGATCATAATCTGAGAGGGAAGTTACAATGAGGAAGGGTTTCTTATTCATTATTATTATTTATAAAGCAGGAAATTTATAAAATGTACAAAGCAAAGCTGTCTACTTTTTAAAATACTCCATTGCCCCCACTTAGAATTGTGTATCCTTATAATTTTAAAAAAAAGTGGAATTAATTAATTATTTAGTATATTACTCATAAAATTGTCAAGCATATTACAGATGTGATGCTGACTGTAGTGCTTCATGTTGAGCTTTATCAAGATTTGTTTTATCATCAGCATCAGTAAAAAAGTTCTTCTTATGTCGTTAAAGTACTGTAGTTGATAACAAAGCTGATCTGTTGTTTGTTTCTACTCTTGTATCTTGTGGCTACAGTTGATAAGTTAATGACTTTGTTTTTTTTGTTTTTTTTTTAGGTCTAATGTATGTGATCGAAACACAGAAAGTTCTCGACCTGAAGGTGAACTTGATGGCCTCCTACGTCATCATTCCACAGACCGGCTTTTACAATGGCACCCAGAACATCCTACTGTTGGATCTTGGGCATTTCAAGGTCAGAAAGTGCAAAGTTTAGCACTAGGTTGAAAATCCAAGCTAAGAAGAAGATGCAACTGGAAGCAAAGACAAATGATTTTTCCAGTGGCCTCATCTGAATGTTTTATAGTTACATTTTTTTTTTATTTGTAAAAATTCTTAATTTTGTTTTCTTTTCAGATGTCCAGTCAAAGCAGGGCGAATCTGCCTCAGCTGTCTGTGTGCACCAGCAACATTGAAGATATCATGTCCAGAGCATATGACAGCTTTGACATACAACTTAGTAGCCTGCAGTTTCTTTATAGCAAACCAGGTAAACACACGAGAGCACGCCTGTGTCATGGTTAAAGGTTTTTGACAGGTGCTCTGTAGGAACTGAGAGGCACCATATGACTTCAGAGTTTATTCATTCTACTGTTTGAAAGTCTGAAAGCTCTATGAAGAAAATTGTATTGAGGAAATACTTTTAAGGTAGAAGTTAACTCTTTTTGTCCCGTTGGCTGTAATGTGTTTTAGTCAAGAAAATAATCCATCGACATCACAAGTTTTTGTCTCAAAGCTTTGAAGATGCTTGGTGTTCGCATGCGTTTGTTATGTTTGTGAATAAGTAGAAATATAAAACGTTGTGTTTGATAGATGGTGACTGGAAAATGGCCCGTAAGCAGAAACAGTCACCGCTCCACATCCTAGAGCCAGTGGATCTAAAGATGGATTTCAGCAGGGCGATGGTTGTCAAAGACTCCCGAATGGCAAAGTAAGAGTGTAGTTTTTTGTTGTGTTTTTTTTTTTTGTTTGTTTGGTTTTTTTTTGTACATCCATCCTCATTTTTTTTAATTCAGCCAGTGGATAAACCGCTTCAGATAGACAAACCACGCAACTTTCAAAAATACAGCGAGTAAGCTGAGTAAACTATTAATTAGACACAGTGACCTCCCAACATGTCCTATTAATTTGTCATTCGTCCTGTTAATTTGATCCTTAAGTTGTAAGGACCAAGATTGTTAGGCAGACAAAGATTAAAGGTCATAAGTTTGTGTGTGTGCACCTTTGTGTTTCTGAGTTTTTGTACATGTTCCAGGTACAAGATGTCTGGCGAGCTTCCTCTGCTGTCACTTCGTATTTCTGATGATAAACTTCGAAGTGTTCTGCAGCTGGTTGAAAGTATTCCACTGCCTGAGAGCAGACCTGCTGCGCGCGGCACGGGTTCATCCTCCGCTCCGAAGGCAAGAACAGCACGACATTCCCCAGATGGCCCTGTCCACATTTTATGTGGATCAGATAAGTTGGCCGAAAAACTGTTCAGGGCAAAACATAGGAAGAAAAGGAAATTGTTTCTGCAGTTTGTTCTACGGTTTACTACAGCCCTCACACTGCTAAATAAATACACTGTTGTTGTGAAATAAGATGAAGGCAGTGTGCTTTCATAAGCTCATGTTTTGTGTAATTTCCTCCTCAGCCAATGCAGTCGTTCACGCCCCGACTCACTCCCAGAAGACCTCTGAACTTTGCTGACCAGCGCTCCTCACTTATTTTCGAGTCATGTGAGACCATCAGCAGCATCACCTCTTTGGGTGAGACATGCATGATGCACAGGATACACTCTCTAACCATGTCCCTCTTCCTGCATCTCTCATGCTGACACACACATGCAATTATTACTCTAAATACCTTGTAACTGACCCACAATGTGTGTATGTCTACAGTATGACGGATCATTGTATGTGTTTTTGTCTTTGTCACCCCTCAGGGTCAGAGGAAGATTTGTTCTACGATGCTCCAAGCTCTCCCATCGGTGATCAGCCATTCTTCCCAGACAATCCCATGCCCCTGCGCTATGCAGACCTACACAAAAGAAAAAGTCTGGTCAAGGAAGACCTTCAGAAGAACATGACTGACTTCATCATGAAGTTTGAAATCAGTGAGGTACAGAGAGATCTTGTTGAACGAGATGACAAAGTGTTAGTTCACATTTAATATTTTATCCAGGTCTGTTTGCGTTTTCTAATGAACAGTGCAGGTATGACACGTTTTAAAGTCTGATATCGATTCAAAGTCCTAAATTTGCCTGTACATAGCATTATTTACAGCCACATCTGCAAAAATTACTTTTACTAAACTTGTGCATTTATCTGTCCATTTGTTTCTGTTTGACTCCTAATTTCCTCTTTTTCCTTCTTTACCTTACACTGCACTTTCATTATGTGATCTGTCCTTATTTTTATACTTCCTCTTCTCCTTACCCCTGACCCCTTTTTAATTGTCTCATTTATTATATATTATAATATATTTTTTCTTTGTCCCTCTTTCTCACTCGTTCTCTTTCTCTATGTCCTCTATGTTCATCTAGTTTTCCATTCAGTTGTGTCGCCTGTCTGAGGGTCGGGAGATCACAGTGCTGCACTTGGACATAGAGGGTCTTGGCACTGAGTTGAAACTGCGCACCTTTGACATGACATCAAATATATATCTTCGAGAGATCTGCCTCAAGTGTCCTGAATACATGGGTGAGTAGATGCTGGCAGGACTGTATGTCACCTCACCTCAAGAGACTCGGATAAATTTTGGTGATTACAAATATCCTTATAAGTAAGGAATAAGTAATATGTATATTTATGTCAGGCGAGTCTGCAGTTCTGTATTGATCTCGTTTTCATTTGTTTCCTGCTTGTGTAGATTCTGAGGACAAGCAGGTTCAGCTCATAACCACTCTCGACAACACAGAGGTTGACCTGCTCACCCTGGACTATGTTAAAGTAAATGTGATGCTATACACAGAAATCAACCTATTTCAGATTGATTTTTTTACATTTATTCCACAAATGATGGTAAATGACTTTCTAATTGAGGATTGCATGTCTTTTCTAGGCTGATAAGAATGGCCCTGAGTTCAGATCTCAACACAACAATACAGAGCAGCTCATCAAGGTGAGTGTTGTTTGGGTAGTTATGAAAGTGTGTAGCATGTTTATGCTGGTTTCACTAATAACTATGCAGCACTGGAAGATAAAGCCCATTACATATTTAAAACCAAATGTATCTTTATGTTCTTTATTTTATCTAATAATTTATAATAAGAATAACAGCAACAGCAATAATACTTGATACAGAAAGCAAATATGCCATTTTTTAAAAATTCTGCTCCATTCCATTTTAACATTTTAACGTTGTATTTCCCATCAGGTGACTTTTTCGTCCCTTGATGTTCATCTACATACGGAGGCTCTCCTCAATGCCATAAACTTCATCCACAACCTCCTACCTCCATCCACTAAGAAGGAAGGAGGACAGGAGGAACTCCCTACCATCCCTGAGGAGGACGAGGCAGAGGCCGAGAAGGAGGAAGAGAAGAAGGAGGAAACCACTGTAACCAGGAAAAGAAGTAACTGATCCTAATAAACTCTTTCAGAATTTTATTCAGTTTCGCATTTCAAAGCCATCTTTCTTCTGTGGTCGTCCTCACTAGCTGTCTGACTTCTTTTTTCACAGCTGTAAGGAGGTCAAAGTTTGCAGATGTGGTGAATCTGCATATCAGAGCTGATCTCCGCTGTCTGAAGGTGTTTATTCGAGGACAGAAAGCCAGGATCTCTGAGATTAGCATCGAGGGTATGGAAGTTTTGTGACATTAACTTCTCCACGACCCAGAAGATGTCAAAATCAGTCCACCGCCATTGCATTTTTGTGGTTGTTACACACTATGTCCCACCAGTTTCCCCCGCACCAAACTTGCGTATACTTTTTATTTGTTATATATATTATGTTTTATTTACAGTGTCCTAATTAAGCATTCTCTCTGATTTGTTCTTCTATGCATCGCACTTGGAAAGTATGCCATTAAGCGAGAACTGCAATGAACTGCTTACTCAGTGTCCCACTTTCTCAACCATCTAGGTCTGGTTTCTGAGGTTCTGATGAGGAAGAAGGAGATGGAGGTTCTGGCCAACCTGAAGAACATTGTGATCCTCGACTGCGACAAAGACGCTCTTTACAAGAAGGTACAATCAGCAAGTGGCAATTCCTCAAAATCACACCACAACTACTTCAGCTCATAGCATTGTACTTAATGAAATGCAGGTCTCCTCTTAACTATTTACCTTTTTGTTGTGAAAATAATCATATTCTTTGCCTTTAAGTCTATATTCATATTTAGTTTATTCTTGTTTTCACCTATTCATCTATAAATGTTAAGCACTAGATAAGAAAAGTATCTGACTTGTGATGCTGACTTCTTTCTTGCTATGCGTAAACTGGAATGAATGTCCATGAACAAGAACATAGCTCTGTTAATTTTATTCTGCTGTCTCATCTCTTAGGCTGTGTCCATAGCTGATAAGGAAGTGTTTGCCTTCCGCATGGTGAACTATACAGATGCAACAGAAGGAGACGCCTATCTGGACATGTCTAAAGTTGACACCTCTGTCACACTGACTGTGGGATGCATCCAGGTCATCTTCCTCAACAAGTTTGTCTCTTCCATATTGGTAAGAATCACATATCCCAACAGTTGTCTTATCACATTCAGTTTTCATGAGGGATAATCATGGTATTTCAGTTTCATTTATAAGGTAATGATAAAATCAGAACTCAGAAAACTTTTGAAAGTAAAATTCAAAACGAAAAAACTCATTAACTTTCTTACAGTCTTACTTTTCCAGTGATACCTACATATTTGTTTGTCCTTGTTCCAATTTTTCTTGTATTCCAACTCTGACATCTACTAATTTCTCTCCTGCACTCTGTTCTCCATTCTCTCTTTGTCCCAGGCGTTCATCAATAATTTCCAGGAGGCCAAAGAGGCCCTGGCTGAGGTGACAGTCCAGGCTGCGGAAAAGGCAGCGTCAGGGGTGAAGGAACTGGCAGAGCGAAGCACTCGAATCGCTCTGAACGTCCACTTCAATGCACCTGTCATCTTCCTCCCCCAGTCCTCCTCTTCCTCCAATGTCATTGTAGCTGACCTAGGTCTGCTGTCTGTCAAGAACCGTTTTTCTAAGCAGCCCTTTAAAAGTGATGCTAAGATCCCGCCTGTTGTGGATGTAATGACTGTGAGACTGACTGACCTTAAGATGTACAGGTCAGAGTCTTTTTTTAGGATCTGTGGTTACAGAGTGAACTGCAATTAAACGTTTACTCGCTTGTGTGATTGATTAGGAAGTACAATAATCTGATATTATCTTGATAACTTCTGTGATGACTGTTGTGTTCTTGCCGTTTCTAGGACCACATTTGTAAATGAAAGGTTTCAGGGAGAGACCCAGCTGCTGATGCCGGTCAGCCTGGATTTAGAAATCCAGAGAAATCTTTCATCCAACTGGTACCACAGCATACCTGACATAGAGATCACTGCTCATCTGAAGCCCATGAGTGTAAGTAGTACCATATGCTAGCATGAGAAGGAAAGAGTTATTTACCACAAGTGTTTTTGGATTAATAATTCACCGATTCGGTTACTATTTTAGTAAAAGAAAAAGTGCTTTCACAAGTATAGTTGTTTCATCTCCTGTGTCCCAATAGCTGATCCTCAGCCAGGATGACATGATAGTGGTCCTGAGGACTCTGAGTGAGAACCTGTCGGAAAAGTCTGATGCTGTTCCACATTCAGCTTCTCGACCCACCACTGACCCCTCCTCCGACTCTGTATCCAACAAGGAGTCCCAGGGCTCTGGAACCACTGGACCATCCAGCAGTAAGGAGTTGCAGTTGTGCTTGTTTGTGCTCATGTGTGTATAGTGGTTCTAAAATTAGACATATGATTCATGTGCATAATGGACAGATGAGTATGTTTTTGTCAGTCCACTCATCAGGACAGAAGGCTTATGAAATCTCAAAATGTGTTCTCCATGACTGGAAATAACTAAACTTTTTAAACCTCGTCTCTTTGCTCTGACAACTTCGTTGCAGGTAACACAGTGGTGACCGCTGCTGTCGTGGAAACCCAGAAAAACAGTAAGCTGAAGACCACACTCAAATTAGACTTCAAGTTCGACTCCATGACGCTGGTTGTGTACAGCCCTAATGAGAATGAGGTAAACACATACACAAAAACAGTAAGTCAAAGTGATAACTATATAGTATAAGATGATAAGGCTTAACCATCTTTATTTTACGAGACTTGTGTATCTAACACAGGCTGTATGTTGTCCATAGTTACAGCAGTTGGACTCACATGATGAGCAGCTGAAGCTGGCAGAATTTACTCTGGGCACCATCTCCACCTCAGTCCACATGTTCTCCGACAGCTCCATGAAAGCCTCAGTCCGACTCTCTGCCTGCCTCCTTGACGACAAGAGACCCAAAGTCAAGATGGTCACCCCAAGGTACAAAAGACACACCTCGCTCTACAACGGTACCCTTGGTCCAAGTCTGGCAGCAGAGCTTTGTTGAACTTCCTCCCCCTTCTCTCTACCTTTATATATATATTTTTATATATATATATATATTTTTTTTTTTCATACCATAGTATGGTACCAATGGTAGCAGTTAGGTGTTTTTAGCAGGGGGTGCTGTTGTTTCTCCGTTGCTCCACTGATCAGCACAGTGTAAGAGGAGGCGATTACATTCACCACTTACTCTTCACTAACAGCATTTTTATGTACTCTCCCAGGATGATGGCGATGCGTCCAGGCGCAGAACAGAACATGATGGTGGAGGTGAACTACCGTCAGGGCCGCGAAGGCACCACGTTGAACACAGTGGTGCAGGACCTGTACTTATGTGCTAGCATGGAGTTCCTGCTCACTGTGGCAGATATCTTTCTCAAGGCCACCCAGCAGGGTTTTGCTCAAGTGCCACAACACAAGAGCAGTAGTGGAGCGGGAGATAAAAAGAACATCAACTCCTCTGTCACATCTAAAGAGTCCAGTGAGTTGAATCTAACAGTTTTAATTTAGTTAGTGATTTTTGATGCAGCAAAATAAAAGTACCCGCAAGTTCTCTTAATCAAACACAACAAAGAAATGATGTCTTTATTTTCTCTTTTGGATCTTTTTTTTGTCTATGGTTTCATAATACTGTTTGTTATAATTGTAATTTATAAATGTGAGTAGATTTAAAGAAGAACTGAATTAAGCTGACATAATTTGCACCCTGCTGTCATACGACCTGAACTGATGTTTCTCTCTGATACTCTCTGCTGCTGTCAGCTGCACCTCCAGCCGTGGTGTCAAAGACAGAGATGAATGTTGTGGTGCGGAACCCGGAGATTGTGTTTGTGGCTGACCTGACGCGTGCTGACGCCCCTGCCCTGGTGATGACCACGCAGTGTGAACTAGTGATGAAAAGTGGTGCACCGGGATCACAGATGACTGCTGTTATCAAGGACCTGAAGGTTTGTATTATCATTGTAATGTAACCATCAAAAAGCAGATTATTTAATGTTTTTATGTTCACTGTGTAAAGCACTTTGAAGTGCTTCTGTATGAGACTGTGCTCTACAGATAAACGCTACTTAATGTGACTTGACTATTAATTAAAAAAAAAACAGTCAGTTTGTTTGGATTACTGTTGTCGTCGTAGGTAGTGGCGTGTCCCTTCTTGAGAGAGAAGAGGAAAAACAATGTGACCACAGTGCTGCAGCCGTGTCAAGTGTTCTTTCAGAGTACTCAGTCCCCAACCACCCCTCAGGCCATGGAGGTCTCTATCAATGCTCTCAGACTGAAGGTGGGTGTTTTATTTTTATTACATGTTCTTTAATTAAATCATTGAAACTAGGGCTTGTTTAGGCAAAGAAAATTCCCTATTTGCATACTTAGACACTGAAATTTGAACTATGAATTTGGTATAAAACAGTTTAATGTCTGCTATCTCTCTCACTCTCTGCCCAGGTTTCTCCTATCATCATCAACACAGTGATCACCATCCAGTCGGCACTGAGTCCCACAGCGGAGACCCCTGAGGAGCTGGATAGTCCTGTTCCCATTGACCTTTGGGAGAAACGAGGCTGGAAGGAGCTCAAACTCTGGTTCCTAGAGGAGGAGGGGGATGAAGACACAAGGTCACTGGTCCCACTCATACCACAGGGAGAGTCGTTACAGGTATTTAGCTGCATTTTGACTCAACTGATAATATTGCATGGCTGGATGTTTGTTATGATATAGTCAGTTATGATTTTTTTAACTGTTTTTATTTATTAGCTTTGGTCCCTTTTATATCACAAGCCCTAAACTGGTTATCCATCCCTGCAGGTGACCATCAAATCAATCTGTCTGACTCTGGAGGCTGGTGTTGGACATCGCACTGTCCCCATGCTTCTGGCCAAGTCCTCTTTTCATGGAGACGTCACAAACTGGTCCACGCTCATTAACTTACACAGTGAACTCAACCTGGAGGTAATACACACAAGCTCAGGCGCTTAGACGATTTACTCTCTATACCTTTACTACTACTTTAAAATTTTAGCCTTTGCCTTAAAATTGTGTATTTTATATATTTTTAATTTCACCCTTGTTTTAGCTTGTTAACTTATTCAGATGAAGGTTGTTGAAGTTTTGTTGTGTTTTTGTATTGTGTTTTGCGTTTAGGTTCACTATTACAATGAAGTGATGGGAGTGTGGGAACCGCTGCTGGAGCCCTTAGAGGATGAGACAAGAGATGGTTTCAGACCATGGAGACTTGAACTGAAGGTACTGACAAGCAATCAAACACCAACACATACAGTACACATTCTCACACCTATACACAGTGTTTCTAACTTTTTACTGTTCTATAACCAGATGAAGAAGAAGCCAGTGAAGTACACAGGTTTGTCAGATGAAGTAGATTGCCATGTTCCAGACTATAAGACAGTCATCGTCATCAGCAGCACAGACCAGCTCAACATCATGCTCTCCAAATGTGGGCTGGCCATGCTGAGTAACCTTGGCACGGTAAGAAAAGGGCTCATTTTCTATCAAGGAGTCTAAGGATGAGCGGCCATCTGCAGTGTTCATGTTTCTTTCCTTTTCTCCAGGCATTTGCAGAGGCAGCCAAACAGACAGCTGAGTGCATCCAGAGGGACGAAGCTCCGTTTGTGGTGAAAAACCGCCTGGGCCTGCCAGTGTCCGTCCGCCACAGTGAGATGTTTTGTCCCATCGGCCAGCAGAGCACTAACCGCACTGTGAAGCTGCAGGATGGGGAAACCCTCGGGATGGACTATTCAACCACAACAGACTCCGACCAGTTCTCTGCCATGACCTCCTTGAGTGGAAAGGACTATTACATTCAGCCTAGTAAGTGAACCTGTTTACACAATCTTAATTTGCACATTATATTCAGTCCTTAATTGTTGCAATATTATCAGCTACACATCGCTGCCAGCCCTGCTTAGTTATACACACAGTCTACAGTGCACTCTGTTATACTCTCTCTCAAACTAATGTGCTGTTAGATTTTGGAACCACAGATGCAAACGGTGTGTTACAACTGGGCAATGAAGTGAAACCACAAACTGTAAACAATAAGCTTTAGATTTAACTGATGTTGTCTATTTTATATTTATATTTGCTCTTCTTTCCTCCTTACCTCTCCAGCTCCGGTGGGCCACACCTCAGCCAGTGTGATCCCCCTGATCAAAGTGGGCAGGGGAATGTACAGTGTAATGCACAAAGAGTCAGGAGTCACTCGATTCCTGGTCTGTCAGATTTACTCTGTGGAGGGCAGCAAGTACATCAAGATCCGCTCTCCTTTCCAGGTACTTCATTGATTATCTGTGTTGATCTCTGTTTATCTTATCTGTAAATATTTTATTGTGAGTTGTAATCAGACTCTCCCTTCAAGATCTTCTACCGGATCTCATTGACTTCATCTTTAAAGCTAATTAAATATGTATTGTTGTCTATTAGCCAGGCAGTTGCAATTACTGTATATCAAGACACAAATCACTCAAAAAATTCATTTCAAAATAAATGATAATAATGAGCAGTACTAAGAGATAATTCTTTATGCATTAAAATATAATATAATTACAGATCAAATTGAAATACAAGAAGTTCAGTCTCTGAGTTTTAATTGTTTTTCTCTGCTTTCATTCAGATCATCAATCATTTCACAATACCATTCAAAGTTTTTGAAGGAACTACGTGTCTGGGTACTGCTCTCCCCACTGAAGAGTTCTGTGTGCCTCTGGACTCATATAGGTGAGAGCAAACACATTACAAGCCTGCACCGCCCCACACACACACACAGACCTTAATACACTGTCTTTCTTTGCCATCCTGCACACACACACACACACACACACACAGCACACACTCCTTCACCCACGTCCACTCTCTGTTTCCCCCCTCAGGTCTGAGCTGAGCCTTCAGCCGATAACAGAGGACGACGCTGACAACCAGGTTGCGCAGTTCGAGTGCTCAGAGGGTTTCAGTTACGACGACATTAACCATCAGCAGCCTAAGACGCGCCTCCAGCAGACCTGCCGCCGCCGTGGAAATCAGGGTGGTGTGATGATGATCAACACTGTGCCATTAAAGGACGCTGTGACATTCAAAAACACCGGAGATATTGGGGAGAACTTCGATGTGCCCTTTGTGCTTCACCTGTGGCCTTCCATTCTGCTGCGCAACCTGCTGCCTTACCCCATCACCTATGAACTAAAGGTAGAATTATCACTAAGTGGGATTCTGCAGTCAGATGCATGCATGTTTCAGTCCAATACAAATTACAGATTGTTTATACTTTGCCGATTGTTTATACCAAAGGTGTTCAGGCAGTGGTTGATTATAATTAATTCATCATTTAAAATTGCAGAGACAACTAAATCTACTATATTCAAGCTGCTTAGGGTCAGATATTCCATCACAGTGGGTATTTAATGCAGTAATGCATTTGGAATGGGGATCTATTTTTTTGCTTGGGAACTTGTTGAGTTCAAGGATACTGACGTTCGAGGCCTGAGAGTTGGCTAACGAACAACAACATTTTTAATGCAAAACAGAACCAAATTCATTTCACAGCATCCATTTGTGCTTATTGTTTTCTGGTGAATGCAGCGCTTTTCAGAGGTTATCGATTAGACCATGGGTGTTTGAGCATCAGCGACAGTACCAACAAGGAGTTTCTTTAAAACAGTGTCTGATTGCAGCTGCCTTGCTGTGCGACAATAATGTAACTTTTTAACTGGAGAGTCTAGTTGATTTCCATATAAAACTGGCGTCAGCTGAAAAGAGTGGCTGCCTGGCAAATAGACATTTAGTTTAAAGATAAGATACACATTGGAAAATGATCAGCTGTAATGTTTATGCAGTTTGCAGTGGAGACATGCAAATGTACCACTTGGTCCTTGTGCACAGGTTTATGTAGATGAGTCTAGATCTCATATTATTACAGGAGATAGTACTCTTATGAGTCACCACACATTCAAATGTCACAAAAATTCTGAATGAAGTCATGGAGTTTCATATTTTTTAACCTCACTTTTCTCTTGTCATGTTGTGCATTTTTCGAAACCACATGATAATGCTTAAATCTGATACTTCAGATTCACTGTTGTGCTCAGCGACCCTCTTTGCCTACTGCTCAACAGGACAGTGGAGCCTCTGCTCCTGAGGCCACTCTGAACCCAGGCCACTCTGCCCAGCTTCACACCGCAGTCATCAACCAGTCAAGACTCAGTCTCCGGCTGCTGAACTACTTTGCTCAAGACTGGTCTTCTGAGTACAGGTCTGACTTCAATCTCGTTTATTGGGATTTTTTTACTTTCTCATCATTAAAGTGTTCTTGTTGTCTAAGTAACATAAGTCATAAGTAACATTTTGGTGGAGAAGTGTTTCTGTTTATAGGAGGGTTCATAGTTTATTTTTAAGTCTGAAGCGCAGAAATATATAAAGAGAATAGAGATATATGAATCATCAACCTCATTATATAGAGGATGGATATAAAATCAACAGTCTTTGTTACTGTCTGCAGTTACGTTTCTCATTAGAGTGAACTATCCTGTTATACAGTCTCCACAGTGACCAGGAAGAGATCACCTTCATCGTGTTCCAGTCTCTACAAGATGATGATGAAGTCAATGGACAGGGGACAGAGAGGAAGAGGGCAGAGTTGGACATAGCAGTGCATGTTAAATATGACCCGGGACAGACAGTGATAGCCATCCACTCACCGTACTGGATGGTGAATAAAACAGGCAGGCTGCTGCAGTACAAGGCTGATGATATCCACCGTAAACACCCGCTGGACTATGACATGCCCCTGCTCTTCTCATTCAAGCCTCGGCACTTCCTGAAAAACAACAAGGTAAGGGAAAGTAATGTTTTACTTCAGTCCTAAGATTATTATTAGAAATTTAAAAGGGACACAGTTGGTTCATGTTGTAACTGGTTCTTCTTTCACTACATTTTCCTGCTGGATCTGTTGTTTTCTTACACAAATTGTCCTTCGGGTGTAGAAGTGACACTAGCTTTTTTGCTTTTTAAACTAGGTTTATGTTTATTTATCTTTTTACATGGAAAAGTACAACCACAAAGATTCATATTATGCAACCTAAATGCATTTGGGGAAGGGGCTCTGATTCTAGCCTCATTCTGTAACCCATCTCAGATTTGTTCAGTGATTGACACTGGGGAAAAAAAGCCAGTTCGGTCCAGTTATCAGGGTATGACATGTCATAAGTTGTAACTGGAAAATAAAAAAAACAGTAATATTCCCAACTTCACATATTGGACTATGATTTCATTCTTTTCATCCCTCAGGTCCGCCTTATGATTTCAGACAGTGAACTCTCTGATGAATTCTCCCTGGATACAGTTGGTAGCCATGGAGATGTGAAATGTAAAGGCAGATACAAAGATTACCTGGTAAGATTTTGCCACAGATGCTTACATTCAGACAGAAACTCTGTCAGGCTTACTGTCCCATTCTTATCTAAAGAGCCATTGGTTGGAATTTTAAATGATGTTTGTATGTTACTAAGGCAGGATGTGTTATTGAGGAAGTACACGATTTTCATCTTTTTTTTTTTTTTTTTATGATGTGTGTCTAACTGCAGGTTGGTGTGAAGATTGATGCAAGCAGTTTCAGTCTGACCCGCATCGTGACCTTTGTGCCCTTTTACATGCTGGTCAACAGAACCAAGCACAGTGTCTTCATATGTGAGGAGGGACAGGACAACTGGACTGAGGCACAACCAGAGCAGGTCAGAGCCAAACCAGAATTTTTTGCATTTGTGCTTCCTTACACATGCATTTATTTATTTTTATTCTTGGAATACTGCTGTTTTCACAGCCCAGTGAATTCTACTGGACTGAAATGCTGTATACAAACATTGACTGTCTAGGCAGTTTGTCTTGTCACATTTGATTTGACTGAAGTACAGTTGTATTGGTGTTTTTTAGTCAGCTATTCCTTTCTGGCCTGAGAACGACACCAAGCGGCTAAAGATCAAAGTAGAGGGTTGTTTATCGCCTCCTCGGACTATTGACTTCACACGACCAGAGAACTGCCTGTTGCTGCATCTGGACAACTCTGTAAGTAGACACACACACACACACACACAGGGATAATGTTTGTGTGTGCCTAGTAAATTTTTTACGGGATGTACTGTACAAACAACCTTGTGTCCCTCTGTGACAGTTAATGTCAATGTATATCTTGTCCTGTTAAAATCTACTCACACTGACTAATAGAACATTAAAAAAAATACCTTATATATGCCAGTATATTGCTTTCTGTCCTGCAGGTGGGTGGGATCACTGTTGATGTGAACCTATCAGAGCACTCGGCCACAATCCGATTCTCGGAGTACCATGACGGCGCGGCCCCCTTCCTCATCATCAACCACACCAAAGACCAGACTCTTCAGATTCATCAGAGGTGAGGGAACAGAAGGGGAGCTGTTCGAAAGGAATAAATAGGCCATTTTAAATCGTGCTGTCTTGTGTTAGCACTAAATACTTAATGGATAGGATGTAATTTGCAAATAGGCTCAGACTGAGAAGGGTAGAACTTAGAAATCAGTCATGGGTATGAATCATGTCATCATGAGTCGTCATGTCGTCAACACAAAAACGATAAATTAGAGTGAGTTGTTGAATTCAATATATAAACTTACCAAGAAGCAAGGGAGAGGAAGGAGGTTGGTAGTGGATGAGAAAAGGAGCAAAATGTAGTTGAAGTATTTGTTGAGGATGGTTTGATTTTAGTGAAGCTAAATTTAAGACTTGAAAACAGTTTGTAGGAGCTTGTGTTTGCTTTGCATAAGATTTTAGATACGGTACTTATTTGGTGTAAGTGTTGTTTATAAATGTGCTTTCAAAGTGCTCCAGGTTTCATTTGAATTATGTTGTGAATGTGTCACACTCACCTTAAGGTGAAGAAGCAGCACAATCAAGTAAACAGAAAATCTCTCAAAAATCAAAGTAGGATGTTTTGCCAGTTGTGCCATGCCGGTTCATTCAGTTTCTTTTTTATTTAAGGTTCTCTGCTTATTTCCCTCTCAGCAATTTTTGTTTCTGAATGAAGTTTTTTGACTTTGTAAACAGCAGGTTTTCTTCATGCACCGCATTCACATTTGCAGTTTCATTGATATGAATTTTACATATTTGTTGAATGACAATACTCTTTTCTCTTGTTGCAGCAACCTTTTAACTGTTTAGTTAATAATAACTAGTAGTGTTTGTTCTTGCTGATAGCGATTTATGTTTGTGTGTTGTGGGTCATGCAGCTCCCGGACAGAAACCACGTGGGTGGCTGACGAGCTGCTCGACCTCTCCTTCTCAGTGGAGGAGGACAGGTAGAAAAATATGAAAAGGGGAAACTCTCCTGACACACTCTGAACTCAAGAGAGAGGAAGACGGGGAATAAAAGAATGGGAAGGGAGAATTTTTAAAAAAGAAAATAGAAGTGTAGCATTAAGTTGTTTATTTCTGTTGCTCTTCCTGTGTGTGCCAAGTGATTTGAGAAAAGAAAACACGAAAGTGTTACAACAATCTATACTTCAATTTGGCACTTCCAGACAAAGGTCGAGGACAGTAGTTGGTTTTTAAGGTTTTTACTGGAAGCAATTGTGAAACTGAAAATCGTACTGAACAAGAAATTCAGCGACAGCAAGTACAAATCAGAAAAAGATGAATATTACGTAATCCAATAAACATACACACATAGTTCAAAGAAAAAGAGTAACCAGAAGAGTAAAAATAAAAAGATGGAAATGCATAACCGTTATCCTAACAGTAAAATAACAGCTTTTTTAGAAGGATGTATGAGGAACACATGAGCTGGTGTAACAGCTAGCTTATGCAAAATGAGGGAGGGAGCTGAGGATGACACCAGGTGGAGGAATGAAGTCATGAAAACACTTTAACAACATGTGTGGCAGGCAGGAGGGCAGAAACACACACACGATGCAGCACTTGAAAATTAATTTGTGCATTAATATATTAATAATGACTAATAATAAAGACTAATGTCACAGTCACTTGAGTGCAGAGTGTGGTCAGATCAAGAGTGCAGGTAAAGATAAGTAGAAGAAGACTGCTTCAGCTCTGATTCTGGTTTGTCTGTGTGATCTGCTCCTCACCTTGACAATGAGAAGTAAATACTGTACAGGCCTGGTCAAATAGTATATCACATTAATGTGTAGTAATCACTGTACTTTGACTTTTTTGTACACATAATACTCTGTTTCAGTACGAGACAACGACAGCCACGTTGTCACTGTTTCCTAAATTATTTATAAAGAATCTACTGTATATAGTTTCTATGTTTTATGTGGAAAAGAGGAAAAGGAGCAGGTGACACATCTAAACCATTTACTGATTTATGACTATGTTCCTTTGGTCTCCTATGGAGTCTTATCATCTTTACTTGTAGAAATGCTAGTTTTGAATGCTGCTGACTGGATGGGATTCTGCCAAAGGAATCACACCTCCTGCTTCTTCCAGTAGTTCTGTTGCGTCGACTAGTATTCTCTTATCTTTCATCTCCATCCATAGATGATGGCTTCTCCACTTCTTCTCTTTCTTTATTTCATTTTCTTGCGTCTGCTTTGTCTCGTCCGAGTCAAGATCAGTATTAGTGTGAACATGCGTAAATGAAACTTTGTCTCCCTAGCAGAGGTACTGGGGGACTTCTGGATGTTTGGCCATTGTACTGTAATACTCTGTCATATTTCTGTCTGCTCATGGGAATGGTTTGTGTACTCTGTCGGACAGGTACTTTGGATTGGATGGTTGTCATGGCGGTAGATTCTCGGTGGTTGGGCTCTGTTAAATTGTCCTCTGATTTACTGTTACACTGTACCGTTGTCCGTTTCTCATTATGTGCTCACTGTCATCTCACATCACTGTAATATTATTTCTTACTATTATTTCTTACTAAGTTTTAACCAATGTTACTGATATATGCAGCATATGTGTGTGTCTGGTTGGGTTTCATGTGCGTGCAGCTCTCAGAAGGTGACGGAGCAGGAGAAGCTGGAGGCTGGGAAAGCTGTGCACTACACCTGGGCTGAACCCACTGGGTCCCGAGAGCTCTGCTGGAAGTGTGGCGCCTACAGTGGGAAGCTGAAGAGTGAGGAGGTACTGTGCCTGAGCCAGAATAATGTTTGTGCCTCCAGTAATAATATTCATCAATCAATTCAACAATTTTCTCAAAAGACATCTTAAATTCTTGTCAAAACTAAAGCTGCTTCTGTCTCTGTCTGCAGGAATCAGTCTGCTTTTAGCATTAAAACAGTATTTGTTACCTTACATATAGACCTTACTTGGACATCACACCTACTTACATCACAGTACTTTTATCATGTTTTACTAGAGGGCTCTTTTGGCCCTCTAGCAAAACAAAGCTGTTATTAGCTAAAAGCATGTGATAGCAAGCTCACTTGGGAAATACGGTTCCTCTGAAAATTGAATACATTGTGCTCCATGTAATCTGGAGGCTATGAGAAAACTTTTGTATTAGTTTGTTGTTGCTGTGCTGTTCAAGTGTGACTGTTGTTGTTATGATGTGCACTTACATGAAGGATTTACAGGGGTTTAGTTTATCTACTTCAACCATTTTTCTGGGTTTTTATGAATAATACACTTTTGCACAGGAAGAAATTAAGTTCTGATATAATTTAATAATTTATGCTTTTAAATGTGAACACATCTGAAAAGTGAAATTATTATATGGGATGCTGTGATGTTTGTTTAAACAGTATGTCTGTTTTTCCTACATCTTCAGGACCTGCGTGAGGACATGAACAATGACGGAAAACTGTTTGTGATCTCCTTTTATGAGGGTAAAGTACAAGCAGCTTGAAAAGAAATGCCCCGACCTCTTAAAGGCATTCAGTAATTTTCCTTTACACAATCTTACAAGTGGTCTTCATGATTGCAGGTTTATTGTCAGTTCATGGGTGCTGCCATGTGCTAAGAACACAGTTACAAGAAACTGTCAAAAAATACAGTTTGTGACTGCAAGAATTTTCCTTTGGGGATAAATAAAGTTAAATCAGTATGATTTGGGCTTATTTTTGATCCACAGGTCTCCAGCGCGTTGTGCTTTTCACTGGGGAGCACCACATCTACAAGCTGCTCTGTGAGAGCGAGAAGGCGCAGCTCGCTGAGCAGGAAATCATCCTCTCGCTGAAGAACATGGGCGTGTCTCTGGTCAACAACAGCAGCAGCCAGGAGGTCTCCTTTATTGGGATCACCAGGTAGATAACCAGCAACATACACATGTAATAAAAAGCATAAAACGTGGCCAGGCACAAACCTTATAGGGCACGTGTTCATGTTACGACCATGGCTCACTGTCAATACAACAAAATGTGTGTGTTAAGCCGTAGAATGTGTGTGTTTTGTAAATTACAGGTGAACATATGGTTCCCTGATTTGTAGTTGAGCTTGTCTAGACTGACAACATCCGGCCTCAGACATTATAGGCTCAGTTAACATTTGATTATCGGCCGGCCACTTTTGAGTGAAATGATAGATACATCATTGACCCATGGCAAAAATACAGATTTTAATTTTATAATATACAGGTGTTGCGAAATTAGAAACTTAAAAATAAACATTCACTGAAAGTGAGAAAATGGAAGATCCACCAATATCAGAAGAGGCTGATGTGTTAAATGGCTGTTACTGTCGAAAGACCTTTTAACCTATAGATGAAGTAGCTCTGCAAACATAATGCTGTAGTTTTAAACATAATACTTGTATGGTTTTACACATTTTACACTCTGTTGTTTCTCCTTTTTTGTCATAGCTCTGATGTGGTGTGGGAATTTAAGCCTAAGAAGAAGAATCGGTGGAAGACTCTTTGCACTAAAGACGCTGAGATTTTGGAGAATAGCTTCAAAGAGTACATTGAATCTGCACCTGTAGACAATGCCATCGTTGACCTGGAAAACAGCTTCCAGGTTACACTCTAAATATTGTTACAAGTAATCTGTAAAATGAAAACCCATGTAGGGTGTACAGTCTGACTGTGAAAAGTTTCAACTCCGTGTGGTTAATTGATAATGAAAATAGTAATTAGTTGCAGGCCTAATGGTTGAAGTTCGTAATTGTCTCCCAGGTGTCCTTTACTCCCAATGGGATGGACATGCGGATGCTGCAGCCGTGCGACGCTCCTCTCAGGAGGCACTTCCTGCCTGGGGTGAAGGTCGAGTACAGCGTCTCTCCACGACAGAGAGCCTACCGTGTCCAAATCCACCGCATACAGGTGAAAAGAAATGCAGTTTGAAACAGAGACAGATATCTTCCTTTCAGTGTTAAAGTCATCCAGAGTTATCGTCTTAAACACATTTTGAGTTCTCCACTCCTTTTTATCCATTTACTAGTTTTACATATACATTATTTCCTCCTACAGATCCAGAATCAGCTGCCAGGAGCCATCTTCCCCTACGTGTTCTACCCTGTTAAACTGCCAAAGTCTATCACTATGGACTCAGGTCTGTTAATTTGCCTTGTGTGTCATGTTTAATTTAGCATTACATGTTGTTTAAATGCAGTGTTTTTGTCTGGATTATGATTTTATTTTTCATTTTTCTTACAGAACCCAAACCTCTGACTGATATCAGCATAATTACCAGAGCAGCGGGGCACTCTGATATCTCTCGGATCAAGTAACTGTTTTTCCCTCCATTCTTTTCTCATTCCTCCTCATGATGCCCATTTTAGCCCAGTGCTGTGCTAAATTCCTGGACTAACTATTTTCTCACTTTGTCTCCTTTGTGCCTTTTGAAATGTCTGTCCACCTCAGGTATTTCAAGGTGTTGATTCAAGAGATGGATCTGAAGGTCGATCTGGGTTTCCTGTATGCCATCCTGGACCTGTTTACCCCTGAGAACGCCAGCGTCATGAGCTCGGAGCAGGAGGTCAGATACACACACACACACACACACACACACACACACACAGAGTTAACAACCCTGTGTTTTGTTCAGATTCATGTTCCTGTTTATTTGTGTTTATTATTCCTCCAGGTGGAACTGTTTGAGAAGGACATAGAGTATATAAAGACAGAACTAAACCACGTCTCAGCTGCTGACACATCTCCCATCAGCCTCTATGAGTACTTCCACATTTCCCCCATCAAGGTATGTGAAATTTGTTGTTTCATAGTTATAGCAACAAATTTTGTAATTGATCACAATATTATCTGCTCCATGAACAACACCCTGTGCGATTTAAAAAAAAAACAAAAAAAAACTAAAAAGGTACAGGTACAGGGTATATTTATGCTGTGAGTTTAATACGACAGTCATGCTCAGTAATGTGTCTGTGTTTGCAGCTGCACCTGAGTTTCTCTCTGAGCACAGGGGGAGAGGATGGCCTGAAGGAGAAGAGAAATACAGAAGTCATCCCTGTCCAGTCCCTCAACCTGCTGCTGAAGAGCATTGGAGCTACTCTCACTGATGCTCAGGATGTTGTTTTCAAGTATGATCGCACGAGAAACACATAACTCACACGCTGTAGTGTTCATGGTTTTTTTTTTGTGTGTTATTTATTGTTGGAGGAATTCCCGTTACTTGACTTATATGCCATTTATTTCAGGCTGGCCTTCTTTGAGTTGACCTTCCAGTTTTGCACCACTCAGCAGCTACAGTGGGAGGTTATCAGGCATTACTCTAAGCAGGTAACACACACATGCACAGTGACAAAGCTATAAGAACCTCATAATCCTGTGATCTGTGTTTTCGTTCCAAGTTAATAATCATACAAGATGAAAACACAGCAAACCAAGAACCGGCGCTCAGGCTTCCCTTTATGTGTATTTCAGGCTATTAAACAGATGTATGTTCTGGTGCTGGGCCTGGATGTGCTTGGAAACCCCTTTGGGCTGATCCGAGGACTGTCAGAGGGAGTGGAGGCCTTCTTCTATGAACCCTATCAGGTAGGAATGTAATGCAAGTACTGATGAGCAGTGAAATAATAGATCAGTGCTGGTTGGTGTTCATTATTTCAGGTGAACACTGACGTTATACTTTATATCTGAGAACTCCAGAGTTTGTGAGCAGCTATTAAAAGCGTATTGAATTAAATATCAGCATTAGGTTTAGGTCAGCATTTACAGTTTGGCTTTTTAGAGCTCCAGCAGTGTTGACGGTGTCTTGTTATGTCTTCTTCACGTGTCACTGTTTTATCTGACGCTTTCCAGGGAGCCATCCAGGGGCCAGAGGAGTTTATTGAAGGAATGACTCTTGGGGTAAAGGCTCTGGTGGGAGGAGCTGTAGGTAAGCACAGAGTTACTCTAAATATCATATCTCTGTACAATGGAGTGTGTGAGTGTGATCCCATTTAGTAGAATCTAAAAGACCTCAAGGACAAATAGATATTTCATACAATATAGTAGCTTGTAAAGAGTCATATCTGTTGTCCAGGGGGTTTAGCAGGTGCAGCCTCCAGGATAACAGGTGCCATGGCAAAGGGTGTTGCTGCCATAACAATGGATGAGGAGTACCAGCAGAAGAGACGAGAAGCTATGAATAAACAACCCAGTGGCCTGAAAGATGGGCTGACCAGGGGTGGTAAAGGACTGGTGTCTGTATGTACAACATTTAGCACTGTTTTATTATTGTATCAGCAGAAAACACACCTTTGACACAGGCTGTTGAGAAATTCTGTAACTAGTAATAATAATACTGTAACTTGGCCTGAGATTGACCACTGGCCACAGGGAATTCTGCCATGAGGGATTTTACTGCTATTTGGTGTTTTCTTTTCAGGGATTTGTCAGTGGCATCACTGGGATTGTGACCAAACCTATTAAAGGTACGTTCAGTTTGACCCTCTGTGAAAATTTAACGAATGACGCGTTTTGACCAAATGAATGGCATAAAATATAGAAATGTTATAAAACATTTTGGAATAGTAAATAACTCCCTGTTCGACTACTCTGGATTTTCAGAGCACTCATATCACTTTCTGTGAATGTAATGATGTTTGGTGGTTGCAGGAGCCCAGAAGGAGGGTGCAGCAGGCTTCTTTAAAGGTGTGGGGAAAGGTCTGGTTGGTGCAGTAGCCAGACCTACAGGAGGCATTATTGACATGGCCAGCAGTACCTTCCAAGGGATCAAGAGGTATGGTTAGTTGTGTGAGTGCGTGCATTAGGAGGCCGTGTCTCAAAATGCATGATTGTGTCTTGTGTTCTTTTTAGAGCGGCAGAGACAACACAAGATGTTGAATCTCTACGTCCTCCTCGCTTCATCCACGAGGACGGCGTCATACGACCATATAAGGAGAGGGAAGGCATCGGCAGTCAGATGCTCCAGGTAGGACGAAAAAATCTGTGCATCATCAGCTCTCCATAGTCAGACCCAGGCAAATGACAGTGGGTAAATATTTTTTTATTTTACTGAGATGAGAAATGGAAAACTCTATTTAAGATTTACCATTGCTGTGACTTTACAGCGAGTTTAGTGGTTTACCCAGTGTGCACTCTAAACAACTTCAGAACCAGTTTTGAATTTGCCCAAGTTTGCTCGTGGAGTTGCGTGTTCATTTGTGTGCACATACACATGAAGCCGTCCTCCCTTCTTCAGTCTGCTTTATTTTAATTATCCTTAAATATTGTTCTGATTTTAGCGTTTTTAATTTCCTTTCCTGTTTATAGATCCTTAGAAAGTAATTCAGCTCAGTTCTCTGTGATTAGTTCACCGCTGTGGGTGTCTTTTGTGTTGTAAGATGGTAAAATAACACATGCGCAACCAAAGTAAATAAAAATAAGCAAAAGGAGAGAGAAGCGTGAGGATACCTTCGGTTCCAAAGCAAAGATTACTGAGACGATTTGCGTTTCCATTCATTCATATTCTCCGCTTTACTGCAGCAGAGGTACTGCGCTGTGGAACCTCAGTGTTTTCGCTCTGTATTGTGGCATGTTGACATTTGTGTGGCAAATTGTGCTACATGCGGATGCAAGTGTTTGTTACTGAACATACTGTTGATTAGTACATTAACCTGAACATGGTTCAGAGCCAGTGTGTGTCAGGAGCATGAGCCTCTCACATGTGTAGATTTTAGTGTGTTTCAGTTCTGCTTCATTTCATTTACAAGCTTTAAGCCGTGGGTCACTTTTTTTTGTGCTGACATTTATCTAGCAGTCCTGCTGGGTGGAGTGGGTTGAAGTTTCTGCTTACGAGTCTCAGGTCAGAGCTTTTGCTGTTTAGCTAGTAGTAGAGATCCTATATGTAGGATTTTCCCTAAAATTTACAGATAGGTGACAAATTAAAGTGCCTCAGTGAGGTTTTCAGCTCCAGAACAGCGTCGGTGCTCCTTTGTAAAGATTTGTTACAATCTTCTGAATTCTACTCGAGGGATTTTGCCATGAGAGAGTCACTCGTTTGGTATTTTGGCAACGGTGATTCACATCCTTCACATCACATCGACTCATTCTGTGACCTCTCATTCTCTGTGTAGCTCCTGCATTCGTCATGTTTCTCCTCTCGTTGTCTCTTTGGTTTATTTTTTTTTTAATTTGTCACTCATCTGTATCATTGGTTTTAGACCTATTCTATATTTGTGTCAATGTCTTAATCCAGATGAATGCATCATGCCAAATTAGCACTAGTGGCAGCAACTACGGATCCACTGCAAATCACAATGGATGCCACATGTTTGTTTCTGTTGTGTAGCTGGTTATTTAGGCTTCAAATTCATTTACTGAAGACTGGATGGGACACTTTTGACAGCAAAGCAAATGGACAGATGAAAACTTAACTGATCTTAAATAAAACATCCAACAGGATACTCAAGGCCAAACCTGCGTTGGCCAGAGTGGTTTTGATCTGTCTTTAATTGTTAGTGTGACAGACTGGGACTTACACCACAGTAAAAACCCTCTATTTTAGTTCCACCACTGCTCTTCACTACTACTACATAAGGGTGTTGAGTTTCATCCCATTTAAAGGCACAAGCCTGGGTAGAAACAGGCCTTGGTTCTCTCTGCTCTCACCCTGACTCTTCTCTCTTTTCGTGTCCACAGAGGAGGCTGGCCTACAGTGAATGGTGTAGAACTGGCTCAGAGGATGAGGGTGATGAGGAAAATGGCTAGAAGCTAGAGCAGCTGTAGTCTTTGTCTGTAGTCTGTGCTGAGGTTTGTCTTCTGGCTGCTGTCGTCTGTCAGTTAGAAGTTCACTCAAGAATGAAACAAACCAAAGAGAGGCCTTTGAGTAATTTAAGAACTGTGTTTCCATGTAGTTCATATTTTTAGTTGTTTATTGTTCATGTTTGTTTTCTTTATTGTTTCAGTGTCTTTTATTATTATTATTATTTAACTCCATCTCTTTTACTTTTCACCTTATTCTTTTCTTTTATCATTTTTTTCCAAACCAACCAAAAAAAATCTTTCTTGTCAGTGTCATTAATTCATAATTATTATAAGCGTCTGTTTTCTTCATTACTGAATGTTTGTTTTATCGTCATCATGTCAGTCACCGCCCTCTTGTTCTGAATAAAGTGTTGAAACTTCTACCTGCTATTTCCTTTCTTTCTTTCATCCCATCTTTCCTCACCATCCTACAGCATCTTCCACTTCCATTAAAGTAAGGTTTTGCACAGGTATTTTGCAGAAGACTTGGGTATCTCAGGCGTATTTACATTAGGTAGTTGGGTCATAGGCATCTTGGTATTCATATTTTAGTTAAATTCAGACATTGAGTTTTGTTTTTTTTGTTTTTTTTCACCATCTTTTTTCTGTCTTCTTGCAGAAAATTGAGAACGGACGTTTTGCCAAGTACAGATACTTCGCTCATGCCAAGGTCAATGACTCTGACTTCCTCATGATCACTAAGAGGTGAGTGTTTTGGTTTGGGTTTTTTTTTTTTTTGGGCATCTGATTGAGCACGAAAAAAAGAAGTAAAGCAAATAAGTCGCAGCGTCTGTAGTAAAGGATAAACTGTGCATTTAACCAATCTAAACAGGAGATATTGGAGGGTCATTTTAACCCTGTCTGTGTGATTTCTCTCCCAGGGGCATATTTTTTGTGACCAAAGGCACATTTGGCCAGCTGACCTGTGAGTGGCAGTATCTGTTTGAAGAGTTCACGAAGGATCCGATGATTGTAGAGGATCGCCGACTTCGCATTGAGGCCAAGGTACAAAAGCTAACTCCAAGTCCCAATCAGAGCCTGATTAGTCTCCCCTAAGGAGAGTAATGCTCTTAATAATGTTGCAGTTATTTATCAAATTATTGAATTAAACTGTTTTGTGTACGGCAGGAGAGAGTGAAGTCAGTCTTCCATGCCAAAGAGTTTGGGAAGATCATAAACTTCAAAACTCCAGAGATAGCCAAGGTAAGTTCATGATTTGGACACACACACACACTCACACACACATATGTATATCTATCTATCTATCTCGCTCTCCTTCTCTCTATCTCTCTCTCTCTCTGTATATATATATATATATATATATATATATATATATCCAGCATAGTGAGTCCAGCCTGGAGTCACAGTAAATGATTATGCCAAAAATTTGTTGTAACTTTGGTTCTTGTTTAACTTCAGTGGGTTCTTGCCAAACTGGAGGATGCAAGAGAGAGTTTACCCAAATACTGAATCATCGAGAAGAACGAGAAATGATGAGAATTAAAAAAAAAAAGAAAAAAAAAAGAAACACACACACACAAAAAAACCTGTGTGTCAGTGCCTTCTTTACTGCATGCTAGTTTTGTTTACCTCCATGTGTGAGTAGTGCTAAAAACACACCACAGATACAATATGTTGACTACTGAGTGTGTGTCCGGGGCGAAAGACTGAATGAGTAGTTTGAATGTGTGCATGCTTATACAAGTGCTACAAATGGACGGACTTACATTCATTTTCCACAGATACTGAGAATGCATTGAACCAAACTTTGTCTCACTCCGTCTCCTTTTGCACATACACAATAGATTTTTAATGGGTTCTTTTAATAAAGCTAATGCTAAGTCTTGAGTTTACAAACACATCTCGTAATATCTGCTTGAGTCTGGTGAAAGTAGAACCTTTACAGTTTCCTAAGCCTTTTGATTCCCATGGTTTTTCTTTCCATACTTGGATCAAATGCACATTCAGTTTCACTGAACGTATTTCAAGTTGTATCCGGTTGTAGAAATGTCACTGTCACACAGCTACTGATAGAAAACAGCTCGAGTGATATTAAGGCCAAAATTAACCACAACTGCTGTAGCACATTTAATGTCCTGTATCTATTTTACTGGATTATATAAAAGGGAAACTAATTTAAATTTTGATTATGGCTTCATAGTACACATAATTCAAAATGTGTGTCATTAAAAACCCTGTTTTCTTTTTACCTCTCTGGATCTTTCCTCTTTTTTATACATTTCTGCAAGATAAAGACTGTTCAGTCGGCATGCTATTTTTATACTTACATGTATCAATCTGCTGTATATTGATCTCGAATAATGTCCTATCTGTAGATATCCATCCTCACACGATAGTCTGTATTATGGCATTGCAGATTGTAATTTTGTGATTTTTATGTTTTTATACCACACATATGCAATGTCAACTATGTTGATGAATTATGCAGAGAAAAGTATATTTGAAAGAAATGAATGCTAATTATTACGAGCTGCTGTTTACTCCTACGTATGTATTTTAAAGGTTTGCTCTTGGTTTTGGGGTGCATCACAGTTTAATACGACAAAATACTTCTGTTGCCATTAATGTTTTTCATTTATGTTTTTGGGGGAGGCAAAATGTTCACTGCAGTGGCTTAATTATTTTCCCTGCTGTTTTAGAAATAAATAAATAAATAAATAAATAAAATATGTTTCAAATTTCAGTGCTCTCTTCTTTTATTTCTTGTACTCAGAAAATCCCAAACATGCAAATTGCACTCTTTATTACATAACAATAATTGCTTATTGAAAATGACATTACATAAATATAATTTCCATCTCTCCTGAGGTGAAATAGTCAAGTTAGGGTTTTTTTAAAGCACGACTCGGATTATTTACATCTAAAACAAGATCAGCTCAGTGGCTCTGCTGACTCTCCTGAGTAAATAAGGCACTCGCAGGCAAAAGCAAACACAGGTGGCTCAGTGTAAGAAGACATCTGAAAAATGACAGCTATTTCTAAACAATATTAAATCACAAAACAGGGCTAAAGGGAACTTGTACCAACTGTTGCACAGTGTATCAATCAGAGCACTCAAATATACACAGATATAGGATCTAGGAAATAATAAAATATGTAGTCCACACAATGGGTCTATGACCCATTCCCTTTCCACTAATTTACACATTCTCACTTCTACAGGAAAATATCATTCACAGCATATTACGGCGTTTTACAAAGATTAGTAGTTTGGGTTAACATGTTCATATTCTCTTTGGCTGGATTTGTACAGGCACTTAAGATCTGGCTTGTTTGAAATTAAAATATTCTAGTCTGACAAGTTTTTTTGTTTATTAGTTTTGTGTTTTACACCAGATTGAACTCCTTCAGGTTGTGTCTGAGGATGGTGTCTTTGACAGCCACAAAGACGAAGCGGATGTTTTCTGTGTCTGTGGCACAGGTGAAGTGAGGGTACAGCGTCTTGTCTTTGTCCGGGTTTTGTTCTTGGTACATTTTCAGGATGAATTCTTGAGCTGCTGTAGGATCCTGCTGAGGTCCTGTATTTCAGGGTCAATATTATTTCAGTGTTGTCAGTAAATTCAGCATATAAATGAAGACTGTTCTTTAAAGATTTAACAATATGATGACTAAATACAAGTAGTCCTTGTCTAGAGAATATTTCTCTCTGCAAAAGTTTTTATTTTTTCAAAAATCTATCTTCATCAGATTAAAACATTTAAGATTTAAAATAGTTAAAACGGTCGATCACTTATGATTAGACAGAGCATTTAACCATATGCACACAAACCTATTGTAAATATGACCCATGACCTGCTGATATGAATTCGACCTGATTATGCAAACAGACTTACTAACCTGTAAACTCAGGGAAGTAGGTGGCTAAGTGAGAGTACATGATCTTCTCCTTGAGAATGTCGGTCTTGTTGAGGAAAAGTATGATAGAGGAGCGCTGGAACCAGGGGTAGGTGATGATGGTTTTGAACAGAGCCTTGCTCTCCTCCATACGGTTCTGGATTTAAACATTTCAGCATATAAAGGGCCAACAATGAAGACACCTTTTAAGGGATCAAAGTCTGGAACACGATCTGCTGCTGAGCTGAATTCTCACCTCGTTGTCGCACTCAGCCAGAACCTGGTCGTACTCGCTGAGCGCCACCAGGAAGATAATGGACGTGACGTTCTCAAAGCAGTGTATCCACTTCCGCCGCTCTGACCTCTGACCCCCCACATCCACCATCCTGCCATAACAACAGCCAATCCCAGCAACAGAAGAGGAGCGCCACGCGATAAATCACCTGTGATGCCAGTTCCAGTGTAACACACTATTATGTTGTTATGTTGTATCTCACCTGAAAATGACATTCTCCATGTCGAACGGGTATTCAATGATACCCGTGGTCGGCACTCGGACTCTGAGGATGTCCTGAAGGTCGGGTACATAAGAGGGCTGTGAAATTCGTTCCAGGTCGGTTAGATAGCTGAAAGAAATGTGCAGAAAGTAAGAGAATTAGTCAGAAATATAAAAACTCTGTCTGTGAATTAAAGTGAACGTATGAAACACAAGCAGTTATCTGTGCTCTGTGGGTTAAGTAAACACTGATGTCACATTTGAGTGACTGGGACTGGCATTTGAATTTCCAAAAATAACAACTGCAACTTAGAAAAGAAAAAAAAGAAGTTGATCGTTATCTCTCTATCTGGATCATCAGTGGCTCCACAAAAGGCCAGTTCTTTGTCAGTGCTCATTTTTGTATTGCACTGATAACAGATACTCATCCATGTGGTCTGGAGGGGCACCTACTGTGCTCATTACTGTGTCTCTTTGTATTTACAAAATCCCACACAGCCAGGAAAAAAATGTGGTACAGAAAGACAGATTTCTTTACTTATTCATGTTGGGTTTAACATCCTTAGACCTGAATATACTGAGGATTATATGTAGGAACTATAATATAATATCTGTGGTGGCCATGTGGCAGAGCTGGAGAGAGCAGAATCTCTGTGTGTGCATGTTATAGAGCAACAAAAAAAAAAGTTAATGCTCACTATTTGGTGGAGTCTGACAGCTGGTACTCCCTGCGTCGGTCGTAGCACTCCTGTATTCCTCCGTCGTCCCACAGACTCTTGATAGCCATAGCGAGGCTTTGATCTAACTCCTCCACCTTATCCACCTCCACCTCCAGGACTGCATTTGCATGGTTCTGTGGAGACGCAGACAGACGAGGACAGTTGGTAAATGATCCATCCCACATGTCCCCAACTTCCCTTCAACTTTGTGGAAACAAAGTTAAGTTCATGATGTAAGTAAATTTTTTACATCATGAATCCATTTGTGTCTCTTAGAAATTACATTTATATCCTGATATTTTATTGTTTTATGAGCAGATCTTCACTGCACACTGCACGTCTTTTATTTATAGTAACAAAACTTTACTTATGTATCATGTAGAGACAAGTTGAGAAAACCAGCTGAAAGTGCTGATGTGGGGCTTTCATTCAATTTCATTTATGTCTATGGATCATAAAAAACATTTTTGGAAGAAATGTTGGAAAATTAAACATTTTGAAAACTGTAAAATCATTAATCATTTTAATCAGTTTACAATGTCATGAATCGACTTTCAATTAAAAAGACACAAAAAACATTTAAATTGGCTGGTGCTGTTTTCTTTCTTACATTTTTCTGCTGGTTTTGTGAGCATAAATAGCAAAATTGTAATTTTTTTAGAACCCAGAGCTGTTCTGTAATAATGTTTTTCAAGATTTAAAGAGTTTTTATATACATTTTTAAAAGTGCCTGTGTCATTTTCCTTGTATTTTGGGCTCCTGGCAGTTTTAAGGATACCGTGCATGTGGAATAAGGATGGTTTAAAAGGTGCTAAAGATATAAACCTGGACTCATAGATCCACTTTGTTCCTGTCTATACCTGGTTCTGGGGATCAGAGAAAGATATATTAAGTGTCTCCATGGCTCGGATCATGGTCTGCATGGACGTGTAGATGTTCTGGTAGACCAGTTTGGCGTAGCTCCTCTTGTCCTCAGCTGTGTATCCTCCTCCGTGGATAATCCTCATTTGTTTGATAAAGGTGCTTTTCCCACTCTCTCCAGTACCTGTTGGATACAGCAACGTTTAAATCCAATAATATCTGTTTTATATGTGCAAATGTTTAACATCTTCACATGCTGATCAAGGCTGATTTACGTTTTGTCTGTTGTTTGTAAGTAACTGTGTTAATGTCCTGGCCAATTTGTCAGCAGTATAGTCAGTGCAGAACTTTGATTGCATTATGATTTTGGCATTGAAAGATGTTCCTGTTGACAGCTAGAGGAAGTGGAAAATGAGTGAATTACTATCATGATTGTGGATTTCTAGTAAGTGATCATTTTACATAATGTTGACAGGACATATTTTACAAAATGTACTGATTTATATGTATCGCCGTGAAAGAAATGTAATCAGGTAAAAAGTATATTTCTATCTGAAATTTGTGAAGCAGAAGAATCAAGTCCACTGTCAAAAGTCATTCATCTCATATATCATTCATCTCCATTACCAACACTGCGAACTGCTTCTGTGCAGGTCGTTATTAAGAGTCAAGTCCGAGTAAATGCTTAACAAACAAACAATTGCTATGACAACTCTTGATTACTGACCTGTCCGTGTGTGATTGCAAACAGGCAAAGTGAACGATTTGAATGTATATTTGACTGCCAAAAGGACACCTGTGAATGTCTATCTGGGTGCTGCAGGTGAAGGAATCCTCCCAGCTGCATTTGGCCTAAATCGTAAAAATGACACTAGCTTCCATATACGAGATTCCAGTAGCTGAGAACAGACTGAAAGTATACCTGATGGTTTACTGTAGGTATTAAAAAGAAACTGGGTGGGTACCTTTACTTTCATCATTTCCATGCCTGTGTGGAAATAAGCCAGCGCTTCACAGTTACTGAACTGCGAGCGACCGCCACAGCCACATGAGCTGACACCACCATTCATAAACTGTGGTTTCAGTGGAAGCGTTTAGTAAAAGTAAGCAGACATACAAGCATGCTACACTGAGACACACACACACACAGTCTCAGTCATGTACCTTTTCAATTTTTACAGCACAAGTTCCTAATTTTCTCATGCTGACCACATGATGCTGAATATATTTGTTTAACAAATGTGTGTTTGTTAACAGACCTGAATATTGCAAGTTGTGTGTGGCGGGAGAAGGCCATGAGTGTGAGTGTGTGTGAGAGAGAGAGAGTATACACCTGCTTCTGTGTCCCTGCTTCTCAGCAAAGTGTGTTAAGGCTCTGTGATGAGTCTGAGTGGTGGCAGCAGTTCTCTGGTTTCCTGGCTGTTTTGCATGGCAACGTGAATACTTGAGTCTCTCCGTCTTAGCAAACAAGGCTTAGACAAATTTATTGCATTTGAATGCACCTTGTTTACAAGTCAAGTTTCTTGGAGATGTGTGTGTGTGTATGTGGGGGGGGGTTAATCTCAAAGCAAAGGAGGCAAAGCGTGATCAGCACTTTACACTTTAGAGTGAGGCCACATTATTTTGTTTATTTTTATTGTGACGTATCTGTCTTTAATGCAGCAGGTCCTTTAAGGCAAGACTTTTTTTTACAGGATATAATTAAAGTAACCTTGACCCTTAACCCTTAACAAAACCACGGTCCGATTAGGGGTAGAGTGGACCACAGATCGAACAACAACAAGATACCTATTGAAATTTAATAAAAATGAACAATAATCACTTGTCACATTCTGCTAATCTTCTAATTACCTACATACTTTGGTTCTCTTAGCTAACTACCCTATACAAATCACAAAGCATTAAATATCAGTATTTTTACTTTGAAAGTTCTCCCTCAGAGACCATGTGTAGCAATACTAATAAAAAAAAAACATAATATAAGAAAAATAAACACGTATATAAATACATGTTTATTTGTCTACATTTGTATCTTTGTATGTACTGTATGTGTATATCCTGGGTGGAAGAGTGTTGTGCTTTTCTGTTGTGCTGAGGTGATGAATGCTCACCACAGATGTGTAAGCACACACACACACACATATATATATATACACAGTCATAGACAGTTAGGAGCCATTCAAACACATGCAGCTGTGACCACAAACATAACCTCACACCTACACATACTTCCCTGCTGAAGGAGCGTGGTGACATGATGTGGTGCTGGCTACAACAAATCAGCTTATTCTGTTTCTTTCTTCATGTACAAGACCATCATTCATGTCTGTTGTCTGCATGTGTTTAACTTTATTAATACCTGCTACTGATAACTACATCTATCCCAAACACACGTGCCTACATGGTTGATAGTCAGTAAGAATACTTTTATATGCTTCTACTCGCTCACTTCATTCTTTTACTCATGTTTTTCCCTTAATGTCCAGGACTGGCAGTCAAATTGCAGCTGAACTGAATGACCAATACTTGATGTATAACGTGCTGTAGAGAGCAGTCGTGTCAGATTCAAGGCCACTGAGCTGACACAAGAGGCAGAATGTGAATGTGTTGATCTGTCATTCTGCTTCACTCCCACTCGTCCTCTCCGGGGATCTGACTGTGACCGTCCTAATGAAGTCCGCTGAGGACTGTGAGTCACTCTGATAAGGCGAATAAATACTCAAAGAAATTGCTCCATACCTATTTGCTTATATTACATCTAACATATCTAGTGGGTAAAAGATAAACGTCACACAGTGTAAATTGGACAGGATTATTGCTGATAAAAGTGGTGTCATTGTCAAAATTTGCCATTTTTTAAAAATTTCACTGTTACACTTTTTATCTTAATAGTGAGTTTTGATAACTGAGTCATCTTTTGTCTGGCGACCTGTTGCACCAGTTCCTGTTTAGCGTCTCAGCTCACCAGACAGCTCCTATAGTAACTTTGTGATCCTGGGCAGAGGTGAACTGAAGCAGCGTACTCTGTATCATAATCCACATAATGATCGGTGTTAATGTCTACAACCTTTTTCAGATCTTATCCATCCATAATGCGTTGGCCACATACCTGAGAGAATTTTCAAAACAAATTAGATGAGATTAATGATGACTTTTTGTCAGGCCTTGAAAGCCCCCTCTAAGAGGGACCTCGGAGGCAAAGCTACGGCTCATATCCTGCTCAGGGATGGATTTGCATGATTTTTGCATGAGGCGCACCTGCAGCAGCTAGTTATGGTTTTCAAACACACCACTGACCCAGTGACTCATGTCTCTGAAGTGCTCCCACACTGCTACAGTAAAATGGGCGTCGTCCACAGCACTGCTAGATGTTCTTTGGATGCCATGTGGCAACTCTCTGTTTCCTGTTTCACTTGATCTGTTGCTTGTTTCCAAAGCCACACAAGTTAATAAGAACACAGGAGCACAGCGTTCGAAGAAAAAGTAGAGGGGCTCAAGCCTTGAGCCCTTTTCCCATCACACCAGATAAAGTGTCCTAGAGGAAGTCAAGGAACTCAAGGTAGAGAGAGCCCCTAAGTCCCTAAGCCCTGAGCCTCACTGTGGACAGAAGTATAAAACTAGTGTCTCTATGATCATCAGAAGGTGCACATTAAACAAAGAGAAAATGCCACATTATTTAAACATCACCACCATGAAGCAGGACTACATCAGTGGCCAGACAGGTTTACTGACACCGGCTTACTGACAACTCGGTTTTCCTTTACTCCTTCTTTCTGGTTATGCTCACATGAGGCAGGAGTTTACCACAGCAGTTGACGAGAAAACGCCCACATTTCACATTTCCAGTCCGTGATAGAGCAAACACAAAAATCCTCCAACGCACAACTCCATGAGGAGAGAATTTAACTGGAAATGCGTGCGCCGTCATACATTTAGTCTGGAGACCGAACTGAGGTCGAAATACAAAGCCATCTTAAACTGACAAATCTCTCTCTGCACGTGACTATTTTTTTTTTCAGCATTTCTGTGACAGGTGGCAAAGAAATGAGTTCCAGTCGACTAACAGATCAAGGATCAGTCTGATCGCTGTGCGTAAAAAAATCAGCTGCACAGCTATGGGGAGCTGAGCTGCGCAAACCCTGAATGTTCTGGGGGGACGCCGGTGCGCCACATCCGGACAAGACAAGAAAGAGGAATGGCGAGAAAGGAAATGTAGAGAACAGTTGGATTTGAAAACTTCTGCTCTCCTCACACTATTCATGCCTTGAATTCTTGATGCACAGTCACGTCTATCCAATCTATCTTAAATGACTGAGCATAGACCATTCCTTTGCCTTTGTGTATTTTTAGAATAATAATAATAAAAAAAAACAGATTAGTCGACATGCTGCTGAGTGCTTTCCCACCTGCCATGATACCTGCATGTCCAGGTGTGGTCAGGAAGAAGGAATGTCACTCGGGACAATCACCAAATCCCAACAAAATGGCAAAATGTACGAAATATTCTATTAGTGTTTGTTTTTTTTTTTTAAAGCTTTGAAAGTTAATGGCATTTTATGGCATTTTGGCCTGAAAGGAGCAGAAAAGATATGGGTGATTACACGCGCCAAGGGTTTGATCCCATTAAAACCAGATCCTCATAGTTTAATTATCACAAGTGTCACTTATTTACTTACTATGAGGGTAAGCGCCAGTAAGAATGTGTGAGCAGGATTTAGACTGTATAAACTCGTTGACCCTCCAGACCTGACTGCTGGTGAATGATGCTCACCTAACAGCAGCAGCTTCAGCTCCCTGCGCGAGTCCTTCTTGTCTCTCCGGAGCTGCTTCTCGATCTCCTCATTGATCCTCTGGTTCTCTCTCTCCTCCGCCGACACGCAACATCCAGCCATCACTCAAAACCGACCGCTTCGCTCTCCAATGAGCCCTCTCTGCTGTCGAGAAGAAAGATGAATTTGTCGAAGCCCTGTGGAGACCTGTGTCTTTTTCTTCTTCCACTCTCCCCTCTCGCACTTTCACAAAGTCAGATGGATAAGGCACAAAGCATCTTTAAAGGGGAGGTGGGGGGGAGGGGGGGGGGGGTGCTCTCTTCTTTCTCTGAACTCCGAATCAGAAAAGCAATTCCTTAAGGAGGTGACGAGTTTTGTTTTTTATTTTAAATGAACAATCCGTGGCTGAAACTGATAATCCTTTTTTTCTTCTTAAGAATAAAAATAATATAAATAAACATGTGAATATGAATAAAAAGTGTTGATCCTGTTTGAAAAGTCGCTGCGTTTGGTCTGAAGCTGGAGAACACTTGATGAACTTTACCCAGGCGACTCATGAGGGCGTGGCACCAGTTGTAAATAGTAAAGGATAAAATGGGAAGTTCACATCCACAGCAGACAGTGTTGCCTCTGCCCCACAGAGATGTGTGTGACAAGATGAATTTAAAAAGAAAGAAAGAAAGAAAGAAAGAAAGAAAGAAAGAAAGAAAGAAAGAAAGAAAGAAAGAAAGAAAGAAAGAA
>JBBMJY010000024.1:11822815-11846444 GCA_037833715.1 Toxotes lorentzi | reverse complement strand
CCCAAAAAGGAGTTGGTGTTTGGAAAGGTTAAAAAAAAAATCTTCCCCAACCCCTCCCCCTCCTTTTTGCCCCCCCCCCCCCCCCCCTATATTTCATCAACTCCTTAAATAGCAAGAGAACATTTACTTTGCTCACCCCTTGGGGACCAAGAGATCAACAAATGGCAAATAAATTAGTATTATGCAACCATTAGATTTTTTTTTCTCAGATTATTTTTTCCGTGTGTGTGTATATGATCTATCTTTTCACAGATTGCGTCAGTCAGTGTGTGTTGAGGGCCTCCAGTTGGCAGCCCTGCTCTGCTCTACACCAGGTTGTACTCCTTTAGGTTGAGCTGCAGGATGGTGTCTTTGACGGCCGCGAAGACAAAACGGATGTTCTCTGTGTCAGTGGCACAGGTGAAGTGAGAGTAGATGATCTTATCGCTGTCTGGATTCAGGTCCACAAACATCTTGAGGATAAACTCTCGCCCTGCTTGGGCGTCTCTCTGCGGACCTGGAGAGAGGAAAATGATGCTCCGTCAGAACACCCGCTGTTGAAGATTTCATTAGCTTTGCCTTGAGTGCCACAATCACCTGTATAAACTGGACACCAGTAAACGATCATGCTTATCGATCATTCAGCCCTGCCTGAAATTAAAGATGATGTCTGAAGGAAACTAAAGCTTTGAAAAGACTTTTTCCACGGATAGTTTTTGCGTGCTAGTGCAGGCTAATCTGTGGAAATGCATGATTTTAGAATTTTTACTAATATATTTAAAAAAACTATTTTTATCCTTGCACCTCTGTGATGTGTTTATTTTCTACATGTGATAATTAAACATTACAATTTAACCATGATGCAATTTTTTTTAGGACCTGTCCTGATTTGTACACTGTTTGGAAATGAAGCATTCGGTCAATGAAATGAGCACAAATTACTTTAATGCAATTATAGGAAACATACATTCATCCTTATCCTCTTAAGGATCAAGGGGGGTGGAGGGGTTTCGGGGCTGGAGCCAATCCCAGCTGACTTTGGGCGAGAGGCGGGGTAAACTCACATTCTCATCTATGGACACTTTAGAGTTGCCAATTAACCTAATCTGCTGCGAGGGAACCCACGCAGCAAACATGCATATTGCTATCACAACAGATGGTAATGTAGTAAATACTGGTATCCTCTTTGCAAATAAAGCAATACAGCGCTAATATGAGTTACAGCCAGGGAGATTTGATTAGTGTGTAAAAAAAAAAAATGCTGTTGATACTCACCATCATACTCTGGGAAGTAGTCGACCAGGTGAGAGTACATGATCTTCTCCTCCAACAGGTCCTTCTTGTTGAGGAACAGAATGACTGAGGAGTTTTGGAACCAGGGGTACGTGATTATTGTCCTAAACAGAGCTTTACTCTCCTCCATCCGGTTCTACAGAGAGAGAGAGAGTGTGTGTGTGTGTGAGGGATGGGAGGTGAAGTGAGGAGAAAGAAAGAGAGAGAGAGTTAATCGCTTAATTAAACCACAGTCTTTCATACTCATTAAGTACAGATTTTAATAAACGTTTTACTGCAGCAGAGGGAGAGCAGTAAAGATGAGAGAAGGGCGGCCGCGTCGCCTTCAAGGGTTTAATTTCTCCCTTGCAATTGATTTAATTGAACAAAACAACCATTCGGAAAGTAAGCTTTAGATATCACATCGCCAGTGCTGCAGTGTGAAACAGAATATCTCCTATGTGTAGTATATATTATTTAAAAACTGTAAATTATAAAAAATATCTAACGGCAGAATACAGAGGACGTGCAGCTGGTCAGTCGTCTTTTTCTTCTACAAGTAACAAAAGAGGGAAAACACATGGACACAACACCAGACCGACACACATATGGACACACACCTGCTCATTAATACACTTTAACAAACTGACAAACATGCGATATCCTCTTAAGAAGGAGACGTGACCCGAGGCAGTATTCAAAACAGCCGGCTGATCATTTACAAATGCTTTACAAAGGGAACAAGAGGTGGAGCACTGCCAGGCAGGAGGGGAATGTGATTTCCATTGTTTTAAATAAGGAGTAGCTTTTCATCTTCAGAGCCAACTCGTCTTCCACGTCACACAAAATATGTAATATGATGCATCGATCAATCACCTCATTGTCTGATTCCACCAAAACTTGGTCGTACTCGCTGAGCGCTACCAGGAACATGATGGATGTGACGTTCTCAAAGCAGTGGATCCACTTCCTCCTCTCCGACCTCTGACCGCCGACATCCACCATCCTGTCATGGCGGGAGCATCCAGGAGAGAGAAAACAGTCACTATAAGCACTGGAGATGTTTGTCTCTTCTTGACCCAGGGATAAGCACACCTTGAGGGGCCAAAGGTGAATCAAACGTGATGACCCTGATGATCAATTGGATGTGGCTTAAACGTTATTCTGATATCCAGTCGACCAACAGCAGAATATTACCATTTTGACCACGAGTACAACTGCTTCTACCATAAGAGGAGGGGAATTTGCTGTAAGACATACTGAAGAAACAAAAGTGAAACTTCGTGTTCAGTGCAGTGCTGTTTCAGTGAAGCTCTTTAAGAAGCTGTGACGCAGTTATAAACATTCTGTGTGTGAATCTGAAAAATACTCAAAATCAGTTACGTGAGTACAAACAGCAATGCAGCGCTGTAAAACTATTCCATTAAATATTAAGCACTGCTTTCATAACTTTACTGTTGGAAAGTTTAAACCTTAACAAGGCATCATATTTTATTTATATTCTATTAGCTTACTGTACTTTTTGAGCATGAAATATTCATCCACAGTGTAACTTGTAAGTACAAGCATCAGATAAATGTGGGTGAGTTAGAAGTACAATATTTTCCCTTTAAAGATGCTGGAATTAAAATATATAGTGTGTCTCCAACAATGCCATGCACATATCATTAACCATTGTCTTGACTCTAGTTGTGCTGTAGCTGTAGTTGAGATTATTATTAGTAGTAGAAATTTATGGTATAAATGTCTATCAGGGCCAAAGCAAAGTTTTTTTTTTGACATTTCACTTTCAGAGCTGTACAGGCAAGTGTAAACACCTGATCTCACCTGAATATGACGCTCTGCAGATCAAAGGGGTATTCAATGATGCCCGTGGTTGGGACTCGAACCCTCAACACATCCTGCTGGGTGGGAAGGTAGGACGGCTCAGCGATTCGGTCCAACGCGTTCAGGTAACTACAAAGGCAGAGAAATTCAAAGATCTGGGATGTGTGTTTGACATCAGAAACACTGTAAAACACAACTATAGTTTGTATCGTCAAGAAATATACAAGTTTCCCCAATTTTCTAAAACTGTTCAGTTCATACAGCTTCCAGTTGAAAAGTGATGATGAAATCTGTATCCATTGTGTTGTTTTTCCAATCTACTCACTATTTAGTGGAGTCTGAGAGCTGGTATTCCCTCCTTCGATCATAACACTCCTGGATGCCTGGGTCATTCCATAAGCTCTTGATTGCGTCTACGTAAGGATTCTCGAACATGGTGACCTTTTCTACGTCCACCTCCCGCACAATGTTGGCGTTGCCCTGGTGGAAAAACGTCAGGATTTACTGAGACTCACATCTTTACTCAGCAGCACCAAAACCAAATTTATCAAAACTTTATCAAGAATTTTTGATCATCTAAAAAAAAAAAAAGGAGTTTGGAACACAATCAAAATACAGGCTGTGCAGTCCTAATTATCACTCATACACATATTCTATATCCAGAAATTTCTGTGCACCCCCAGGCTCAGCGTGGACCTAATATCTGTAGCTCAAATCCCACTGGGCCTATTAAAGGGGAAGGTTTTACCGCCCCAGATTCCCATTAAAAGTCTCCTGTGTCCCACGACAAGATATCAACATGTGCCTGAATGTTGACACAGTTTCACATACCGCACTGACATTCTTTGTGATCAGGATGAATACTTAATGCTAGCTTTCTGACATGTAACTGACTATAGTCTGCTAGAGTTGTAGGGACGTGGACCCTCTCAATGTAATACATTTTTAATTTATGTTAAATTACATTTTCAGGCAGTTATAAGTTCAATTTTAAAAAAAAATCCCACTTGTAAATTAGCAGACAATTACAAGATATTCACTGTGTAATTTTGTCAGGCTATTATAAAATGGAAAGCTATTATGATAACAGCATGAAGGTTTACTTGCATTTATAAGCCATTATCTATCGCTGTCTAATGCTTACCCATCAGCCTTTCATTAAAATACACACATACATAGTCACACAGCCTGCTAGAACTCGTAATGTACGGTATTACTCTGTGAGTGTGGAGCTGGCTGACTGTGGGGAAAACAGCATAGCAAAACAAGCCCATTTCACTTAACCATGTGGTCCCGAGTCTCTATGGACCTTAAAGCCCAAACACCACAAAAGACAAAAACAAATTGTTCTTGTTTTCAGTGTAGACCATGTAGTTAGAGACCCAGTCATTTGGCCTGAATGTGATTTATACATGAAGGTGGCAGACATGACATGTGATGGTTCTATGTGTTATTCACAACTTCTGAGAGAATCAATCCATACTGGAGAGGGAAGAGTTGAGAATGACAAAAGTGACAAAGAGAGATGTTACAGAAAGACAAAACAGATATCCCATAAAAAAGCAGATACATTTTATTTTAGTGAGTAAGCTTGATAAGGCCACAAGTCTGTGAAGGCAGTATTTACAATAAATGCCCAGAAAGACAGTTTAAACAGGACTGACAGGTTTCATTTTCACTTCCTTTGTGATGTCAGTAAACTCCTTTGTCAAAAAGGTAAATACTTCCCATTTTAGCCGTATGGGATGTTGGTTATAAAATATTCAGTAGTTCTGTTGTATGCTTTCACTGTACACATGACTTAAGACATACACATATCACATACACAATGCAGCAGATCATTTTGTTGTTTCTCTGTACTTAAGTACTAGACAAGTATTCTGGTACTTCTCTACTGAATACTAAAGGCCTCATACGAAACTTTCACTGGCAAGCACACTGACCGCACAATAGCCATTTTCCAGATACTGGTGCAGTTACAATGACATATGATGGGGCTTTTTTTTCAAATAAAAATAAGGATTGCAATAACATTGTTTTTACTCAGCATATTTAGGGGATGTACTTGGCTTTCCTGTTTAAAGTGGGCAAAGCAATGGTGAAATTGCTGAGCTGAAACAGCACATTCGGTTTTGTTCTTCATGAGCATGCACTCACTGGACGGGAAGCGAAAGCAAGCATGGAAAACTAGATCCGCCACAACAGTGGTGGATCATTTTAACAAAGTTAAAACCAAGTTGTGGTGCCATTTAAAATCTCGCAGTTTACTCAAAGCTAATACAGACCTGGTGGACAGGTGTGACAGATCTGGTTCCACTTTTTTGATTGCTTGTTACAGCCTGTGTCCCCAGAATAAAGATGTGTTGTTTTACATTGTGAATGTGATGCCCGACACAGGGTCATCATGAACTAAATGTTGTGTATCTCATAAACGCGGTGCTGACAGCGTGTGAGAATTCAACCCTTCCTTTCACAAAATCTCAAAGTTTAAAAGATTAAAATGTTATGGCAAAGAGCTGTGTGAAAACTGTCAACATAAAGTCAGATATGCAGCTGTAAAAATGCAAGCAACATGTGGTGTACCTGGCAACTCTACGACCTGGCAACCTGGCAACTTTACCTGGAAAATCTAATACAGTTACAATATCCACAATATCAAAGTGTCCAAAGTGTATCAAAGCACCTCAAATCGTATATTTTTCTTTTTGCATATTATCAACAAAAAAAATTACTGGGTCTTAATTCTAACATCCACAGATTATGATCTCAATTCATAATAAAGCACCAAAATCCACTAAATAATTTATGACCTCTTCCCTTCCTCCCCAAATCTCTACAAAACCCTTCAGTGAAAAATGATCTGACTAGACCCTGCAAGGAGGAGCTGGTAGCAGCGTGGTCGGCTGTCACCTGATACTGTCTGATTTATAGAAAGTGTTGCTGAGGTGATCAACTCTATGCACCATTTCCTTTTATTTGTCACTCTCACAGGGAAGAACCTGCGAGTAAGAGGTCACTGTAACATCTCCCAAAGCTATGACTACAAGGGTACCTCATGCAAATGAATAAGGAGGAGAAAAAAGGTCCTGCTGAAGTGGTAATTACACAAAGTGAGGTCAAATTCAGGTTAGTAGTTTAGGGCAGATCTCTGTCTTGTGCATTTGCATTTGTGTATATATGTATATATTCACATATGGATTTGAGTGATTGGAAACGCACAGGCAAACAGAAATACACAGTGTGATGGAGTGCTGGAGTGCTTTAAGGACACAGGAAGTGCCAAAAAGGACAGGAAACGATTATGGATGGCTGTTCCAAATAAGATAGACAGCACACTAAAAATATACAACACGCTGTGGCCACTTTGCAGCGTCTCTATCTTTTTCCTCAAATTATTTGCCACCCTTCACTACAGTTGTCATTTTGGTTGGGGGAATTTGAAATGGCTTGCATGAAAGGACGCCATTTACCTTGTTGTGCTCATATTTGTAGGGGATCTTGAGCGTCTCCATGGCTCGGATCATGGCCTGCATGGCCGTAAAGATGTTCTGATAGACCAATTTGGTGAAACCCCTTTTGTCCTCATCAGAGTAACCGGCGCCGTGGATAATCCTCATCTGTTTGATGAACGTGCTCTTCCCACTCTCCCCAGTGCCTGAGAAAGTAGACAGGGAAAGGGAGACAAATGAGCAGAGTTTATTTATTTTGTAGGTTCGCGCAGGGTTTAATTTACCCACACAACACATTTAATCTCCTGTGTCAGCAGCCAAACTCCTTAAATGGACATTTTTGGCATTTATGACTTTCCTTGACCTCTGTGAGCAAAAAAAGAAGGAACTGCAGCAACATAACAAAAGTCTAATTAAAAAGTAATTAGTCAATCAGAGCTGAGCAGCTGGACAACAGCCATAAAAATCTTCTAAAATGCTGGTATTCTTACACAGACCTAGTTCCACTGTAGCAGTCACTGGCCAAAAAACAGAATATAGCATACAGTGTGCTTACCAAATGTTTTTCACCAACAGCAGCTGCCTGCTGCATCTAGGTCCACAGAGGTTTATAAACCTCTGTCAGGGATGCATCCCTTTACACTGATCTGACCACAGTTTAACATGTTGGTCACATGTCTCAATAAGGACCCTGGTCATTTTTATGTGAAAGTCACAACAGCGTTTTTGCAAGGCTGGACTCTATATACTATGTCTAAATATAGCTTTTAATTAAGGAATTTAATAAGTATTAAGTGTATTTGCAGGACATCATGATGTCACAGTGAAGCTGACCTTTGACCTTTTGGATATAAAATGTCATCACTTCATCAATTTATTGTATTAGAGAAATGTGTGAAATTTTGGGTCAAGAAGCGAATTAATTCTTTTGTTGAGTTATGGCCAAAGACTTTCCCTCCAGAAGTTCCTCCTGTATTTCCTTCACAAGAATGGGATGGACATGAGGTCATAGTGACCTTGACCTTTGACCACCAAAATCTTATCAACATCTTTGAGTCCAAGTGAAGGTTTGTGCCAAGTTTGAAGAAAATTCCTCGAGGCAATCCTGAGATATTGTGTTCACGGACGGAGGAACGGCCTCCGGCCGTGTCGTCGGCAAGGAAAACTAAAAATATTTTAAAAAGTAAATGCACATAAGGACATTTCCTGAGGGAAGAAAGCTGAATCATAGCTTTCTGCAACACAACATCCTGTCTATGACAAAAATGTACACACATTTATACACACAGATGTACACAGTACATGCACACAGACGTACAGTATATACTCACACATACTCATGCACTCAGTCAGACACAAGCACATAATAATATGTGCTGGCTACTTTCTTCTCAGCCTGTTTGCTTGGTCTGGTGACAGACCAAAAACAACATCTCTCTCCTCTCAGTGGTGACAGGAACTATTTGGGTGTGAAGAGCTGGGGGTGTAGTTTCTCTTTGGTTCATTGAGAATCTTGGCAGGCCAATTGAACAGTCTAACTCTACTTCACCGCTAACTCTTTTACTAACTTTGGCAGGAAGGAGTGTGTGTGTGTGTGTGTGTGTATTTTGCATGTCAGTGGCCAGGAGACGTGTGCTGCATTCCGTTGTAAGTGTATATTATAAGAGTCTGGAAGTGCTACACTCCTTTGTATTGTATAATATAAACTCTATTTTAGCCAAATTAGCCTCTCTACTGTGGGTCCATAACACAAACTGGGCACTTTACAATACCAAGCTACAGACTAAACTGGAGCCGAAACACTATAACCTCTAGGGAAACAGCTTTTCTATTGTAGGGTTGCCAATTTAGAAGGCTGAAATGAGGGGAGGGAAGGTAGTAATGACAAAACTAGAATGAGAACAATTATCCTTGAAGTGCACTTGAGCCAAACACTTAACCCTTAAACTCTTACTTACAAAACTGTTTTGTTAAAGAGCAAGAAGAAACGAAAAAACGCTAACATATAAATTACACAGAATCATCAGAGTATATGTGGTCTATTGTGAAATGTTTTATTTTAATTCACCTATATGCTAACTCAAACAGATCCATGGTTGAGAGTTGTTCCCTTGTTGAATCTGCTTGTTAGTGTGACATGAAAATGCCACACAAACAGAGTTGTGTTATCCTTTAGTACACTCTGAAATATTCACTTTGTTGCACCAGTGGGCGGGTTGGACTTGTCACCACCTGCTTTCCACACACACTCTGTCTACCTATGATTAACCACTACATTAACCTCTATGACAAATACTAGTTGTGGCAGACCACAAATAGCATTGCAAAAGAGTTAATACCTTACAGCATCCATCCTAAAAATAGACACATTCTATTTTTTTTTTAAACAGGCAAAGTGGAACAGTGACTAATCTCAAAAACTTAAATGAATTGTGCCAGTGGGTTTTGAATTTGTACAGGCACAAAGAATCCGGGTTGTTCTTGTGTGGCACAGTTCTGATTGCCTCATAGCTGCAGGAATGAACCTGGTGTCCTCTGTATAGGCAGTAAAAAAAAAAGAAAGAAAGAGGGGATGGTAAGGGTGCACAAAAATTGCACTGAAATGAAATTCAAGACAGCTCAGTCTACTTTTGAAGGTTGAATGTGTGGAGTAAATGTTTCCTCTGGGGATCCACCAATTCAAGAAAATGTTCCTCGCAGGATAACTTTAATCCTACAACATTACAGTATTTTATGCAGGTTACCTTAGGTTACAGAAAAATTTGATTGCTCTACTGCATTGTACAACCAACAGCACGATGTATACTAAAAGAAGAGGTTCAAAGGCCTTGAAATATTGCAGACAACAACTTCTCCAAAATAAATCTCTTGACCACATCTGGGTCCTAATGGATCTTTTTTACTCTACCAGTGAGAGATGCTGAAAAAGACAGAGGGACAGAGAGTATGATCGGTATGAGTGTGTTCTGGCCATTAGAGGCTGCTGAGTCACTTTTCAAACACATGCAGTGACCCTGGATTAACCCGTGTTTGAGGCTGGAGTGACTAGATTGACGTTACATCTGATGTGAGTACGTCTGATCCGGCTCCTCCTCTGGAAGCCAAGCCCTAGGACTCGTAGACGAACTAAGAGGACGAAGGAAAGAAAAGACAAAACAAGAACAAAGGCTGCTCCGTGTCTGTGCGAGGTGCCTTCATTTACCCGTGATATTCTGGACATTTGAAACTTAACTGTGAGCTGCCAAATACTCACACCCTATGTTGTAACAAATGTAAACTGGTAGAACAGTAAGCACATGTTAAGGTAATCGAAAGGGTCATATGAATTTGGTAGCTTTTTTCCCGTTTGAAGTTTCCACAGCCCCTGAATGCACCAAAGCGTCAGTGTCAGCTATGCACAGAGACGTCTGCTATTGACTTTTTTAAACCAAATGGGATAAAGGATGCAAAGATGCTGATATGATGCTTGAACATCATTATAAAAAATGCATGAGTGAACAAGGAGAAATAAATTCACTGCCAAGATCTTTGCAGGACCTCAAGAGTGAGTTAACACACAGGGCAGAGGGAGGGCCATAATACCATACTCACTTTTACAAATGCTTAAGTATAAAGTGCAGTGTTTCTCTAATTACAGTCTGTAGTACCTGTAAGTTCTTACTGGCACTTAACAATGGTCAAGCACTGCTTGGTTCTGATTTTAAAGGGAGAACTATAGGATTATTATGGGATGACTTCTGTAGGTATTGGCAGGAACCGTGAGCTCTCGACCGTAAAAAGTGGAACTTTTCCATCTCAGTTACTTAAACATGATTTGGAGTTTTTGCATAAAGTGCTACTGGCACGCAGCCTTAAACCAGCACCAGCAAATCTCTAGGCAAAACCGAGGGCAGTCATGAATTCAGTTTTTAATAAATACTGCGGCGTACCCATGTACCTCACTAGACAGTACTCTGACGTTCACAACCAGCATTTGCACTGTGAATATCTACATGCTAGCATGAGCTATTTTAGTTTAGGACAATTATGCAACTGTGAAAATGATGCTGTTTACATCCTGCCAATACCATGGAAGACCTGGATCATACTGGAGAAAATGCTGAATCTATGTTAAGTACTCACGTGAATCAAAAAGTATTATGGCCTGTAAATTATGGCCTGCAATAAAATTGAATCCCTTCTAAAAGTTTGAACTGATAAATGTATAAAACTTACAAAACTGTATTTCTTTTTAAAGTTTTTGTGTCTAATTCTGAACTCTCTCTTGCCGCACTGTTCACTTGGCTGCATTCATACAAGAATCATATGATGTCTTTAGTGTTTCCTCTCACAATTACAACCATGTGTTTGTTCAAAGCTTGTTAAAAGTTGCGGTGGACTTTGTTCATTCGTAGCCTTGACAAAGTTCCCACAGCTTTCATTTGTCTGATAAAAGCAGCTGACAGTGATTGGGTAGATCAACACCTTTGCAAATGTTTTTGACAAATGATACGTGAAATTTGAGTGTCAAAAGTGCAGATTAAAGATGTTGCAATGCTGAAATGATTTCAGCTGTGCAAAATTTGAACACAGTTTAGCAGATATTTTCTCTGACTACAGAGGTAATTCAGTACAGAGTCATTGTTCATAACTGTTCTGCCTGTTGTGATGTTTTTAATCAGATTCATTTTATCCCACTTTGTTTTTCTCTGTGTATGTGTAAGTTTGTAAAGGGGGACAAGCGTTATAAACTAGGTCCAATGGTCTCTTGAGGTTTGGAGTTGGGCTGTGCCACTTTAGTAATTGGACAATTTTAAATTAATTTAGCAGACGGAGACAAGGCTGATAATTGTTCATGTTTAACCCTTTTATCTGTCAACAGATCTTTGAGTCCTTAATGCTAAAAAGAGGTCAGATGTATGCAATACATGTAGACTAATTAACTGACTAATGATTTCAGCTCAAGTAAAAAAAAAAAAAAAAACCCAGTTAATTCAGAACAGGTGACAGTAGAGGCAGTTAATCTGGCTCTTTGTCTGTATCTCTGTTGTTCCATCTAAACAGGTTTGGCCTCTGAGATTAAAATAATATCTGGCCACAATGTGAGGTTAACTTTGAATAATGTAAAATAACAAGCTACTAAAATACACTGCCACCCTGAGAGACCCTACCCTAAGCAAGTGTTCTCTCAGCAGTTTCAGTTCAGTGCGTCCCGTATGTAAACATGTTCCAATGAGGCAAAACGTCGCTGTAGCTGCAAGTCCTGTATTTACGGTCCACATGTTGAGCAAAAATGCAATGTCATGAAAAGGATCATGGGACTTTGGATGGCTGATTATAGGAAAATTTTAGAGTAAGAGAACCATTTTTAACAACACCAGCTTTTAAAAACATCCATGCTCAAAAACAATTGTATGTAGCTTTGATTGTTGTCCTGTCCGTCCTTTTGCACTGTAAGCTCACCAAAACAAGTTCGAGTTACAGCTGTTGTTATTGTTATTAGCAATCTACAAAAAGTCCTTGATTTTTTACACAGAACCAACTGAAAATATGGCAGCCTGCAAGGTACAAAAATTGCTCTGTTTAGAGATTAACTTCAGCAAGTGTCCTAATTATTTAACACAAATCAATTCTGTTTCCCATTCCTTTTCTCCAAGAACACAGATTCACTATTTCCTTCCAGTCTCCGGTCACTAAGTCACCATTCCTATGCTATGTTTCTGCTTTCACCTCTTCTCCATTCATCTAAAACTTCCCATGACTGTACAGGTCTGGAATCTCAGCTACTGTTATGGTGCCATGGCTTCTAACTTCCTTTCCCCTGTCACTTTACATGTCTCCAGACCTAGAGTAGTTTACATTCCTCAAAAATAAAAACGAGAGAGCAACCTGGGTCTGGTGGTATTTATCATTTTAAACCAACATTTAATGTCATTCCCCCTAAAACATAGCATTCCCAATCAAATCTATAACCAATCTTAAGCTAAATGCCCCCATGTCATCAAAAGTCACAGGGACAGACACACAGTTGCATAAAGGCTGAAGTTGTAGGTTTTCATTCAGAATTGATTGTTATGAATCTACTGGACATTCGACAAAGTTTTCCAACCGAAGGAGAAGTGGCCTTCTCTGTACAATAAGAATCGTGGCGTTCTCTGTACATAGTTCGTCTGAACACTTTTGCAAAAATTCCCACAAATGTGTTGCACTCGCAGGTTGCTTTGTTTTCACCTTTTGTCCAGCTCCATGGGGTTTAAGTCTGGAGACTGTGCTGGTCTTTCATCATGAGAAGCCACCGTCTATTTCTTTTTGTATGATGTTTTTGGTCATTATCTTGCTGTAGGATGAAGTCCTGAGCAACCAGTCTTTCCTTTGTCACTTGCCTTTTTCTCATCATTCTGATAGCAACATACAGTACTTCTTCCTGCAGTACAATGTCGCAATAATGTATTAGAGGGTGGAGTAGCACAGTCTGTTCTAATGCTGCCTTTGTACAGACAGGGGGTTTGTAAATAATCAGCAAAAGTTTGGTCACCTGCAGGAATTGTGTGCACTTTCAAGGCTTAATTTACTTTCACTGCTGCAAGAAAGCTGTTAGTTAACCAACTTCTTAATCCCTGGAAAAATAGGCCTGTTTTTGGTGGCCTACACTTTTACTTTTACAGTTTATGGGTTACCCTTGTAACGTTTAAGGTTATTCACTGGACTTGAAGTGCCTTCATTTCAATAGGAACTGGAAAAATGGGGGTGTTCTTAAACTTCTGACTCGTAGCATGCATCTTGCTAACGTAAATCTTGCTAGCTTTGCTAGCATCGCAGTCTCATTTTAACTTGTTTTATTGTTCCCAAATGAACCACATTCGCAGTCGTTTTTTCACCACAGACATTTTGACTTGTCACAGAAAGAAAAGCACAGGTGGAAATAATAACATTAATGGTGGTTCAGAGGTTTTTTTTTTTTTGGCAATGCCAAGCAGCAATTAACAGTTTTATTAGTTACACTTGTGTTTGACAAGTCAAGATGTCTGCTATGAAAAAAGTCTGGTCAACAGAAGTTTCACTCCACATTTTCCTCCCTGGTCACATGCATCAGTTTCAGAAACACTGAGTCATCTTATTTAAAAAAAATTGCTATTATTATCATTATTATTATTATTATTATTAAGTCTGAAAATGTCTCAGGTAGCTGATGATTCACCTGTGTTTTCTTACCTACTGAAGAAAGAGGTACGTGCTGTTCTAATGGATTATGACAGTGATTTAATTTTGAATGAATGCGTTTATGTTCGTGTATTGCTGGGGGAGATCAATTTCAGTAGGCTCTTGCTGAGATGCTGGGCCTAATTGTTCTTCTGCTTTTTCAAACATCGATTTTAACTGTACTTTTCGTGAGTCACCTGTCTTCGTGAGTCACCTGTCTTAAGCATTAAACTGAATGTGTAACAGACAGTTTCTAAGTATAACACAATCAACTACCCCTCCACAGTGTTGCTAGTCAAGTATTCTTGGTCATCTGTCCAAGCTGAATGAGTGTTAATTTCAGAACATCTCCCTTATTAGTTTACAGCTCCTTAATGGATATTAAATGCACATGAATAGATTACATGCTTGCAATGTTCTCTAAACCTGCTTATCTTTTATGTTGTGTGTGTGTGTCAGTATACACGATCCCTGTGGGCACAAAGCAATTAGTGCGTTTGAGAGATTATAAGTGAGGTTTAAAAGCCGAGATGATTTGTGGAAAAACCAAGCAACTGACATTTTGAAGAACTGAAAAACTTTGAGCTTTGCGCTCAAGACCCATGGGACACAAAGCAATTAGTGATTTTCAAAACCCACAATACACTCATAGCATAAGGGGTAATGGAGCCATATAGAGCACACGCACACAATTTCCTCCAGTTTAACTTGACCACTAGTAGTGGGAGTGGTGCCATCAGTGTGTAATATAACACACAAACGAAAAACGCACAATTTGACTATGAATTCAGAGCCCTGTGTAAAAGCTGATGTATTCCATGAGCTGTAGTCTCACTGACAAAATGGTTCATTTAGCCATAGCCTAATTATTTTAGAGACATATGCGTGTTGGTGTATGTCTGAGCATCTCTTCTGTCCACTAGGGTAAGTGAGGTTGCACTTGCCTTCTGTATGTAACATGTAATTACACATGTGGTTAACCATTACAGGAAACATTTCACTCTATAACTTAATGGATCTTACTGTAGCTTCCCTACAACTCCATATTCAAAGACATTAACTGCACGCATTCTGTCATTAGAGGCGCGCAACGAAACCACTCTGAAATATAATACCCTGTGCTGACAGGGCCTACTGATAAGCGGCTGCTACAAAAAAAAAAGAAAAAAAAAAAGCTAAAAGTTGACTGTGAATCAATCATGAAGAATTAGGTTTGGGCGATCAACTGCTCTGTCTCACGCAAGGATAGTGACAAATGACTGAATTCATACTATATAATGTCTTATGAGAAATACAGTTATGTCCTCAATCTTACACATTCCCACTTTTTGGTTTGGGTCATTGGCTGTTTACGTGTTTGTATAATGAGCGAGTTGCTGGGTATTAGAGGAGATTAAGGGGCAACAACAACACAATTATTTGTCCATATTTAACAAAGGAGGCGGCAGTCACCTCCTTCAAATCCTGTTAGTGGGGATTCATTTCAACATTTTGTGCTAACAGGAGGGCAAAGGGGAATCCTTCCTCATTCACTCCCTCTCAAACATCCCTCTGGAGGAAAAACTAGGACCTAGGTTTCCAACCTGCTTTTACACCTACTCCTTCATGCATTTCCTAAGGAAGTGAGTGACCAGAGAACTGGATCAGGAGGAGAGGTTTCTGGCACCACTCTCTGCCGCCACCACCACGGTCATCACATCTAATGGGCTTTTTGTTGGAAATCTAATTAAAAACGGGATGGTGAGTAGATGACTTGTTTTCCTCATATTTCTCCAGGATGACTAATACTTCTCAACAAGATTTACCGCCCATCCCTCCCTCCATATTCACAATCCCACACTGTAAAAATACACAGGTACCAAAAGTGCTACTATAGTTTTTAAATATCATGGGATTGTAACTCTATGAATAAGTCTGGAAATACTGGTTAATGAAAAATTAGGAGAATTTATTTCAGCTTTATGTGTCTCTACTGCAGTGCTGCTGTGTTGCGTTTCAGTTCTCAGTCTGAGAAAGATTAAAATGAACAAAAACTACACATGATGATAGGTGCATGAGCGCAACGCCACACACAGGCTTCTGTATATTGAAAGGACAACATACTCCCAATCTTGCTCTGAAGACTTACACCTGTGATATAATCATTGCCAGGGTTAGGTGTTAAGCTGCAATACTGTCTTGATTACTCCCAATAAAACGCTAGACTTTGGCCCAGCCAATACTTGACACACTCATAAGCACACCACCTGGACGGGCCCTCTAGGCCTGGTTGCACAGGTTACTGTCAGGCCAGTGAAAACATGGAGAGGTAAGAGGTGAGAGAGTTAAGAGGCCCACAGCGACCGGTGAGCATTTGTTTCCTCGACACTAACCGGTCGCAGTTATTCAAATCAGGTGGTTTGATCTTACGCTGGGAGCCCCACAGGCCTGGCTGGGCTGCATCTCGTCCCTCTGCCTGACCTGCCAATCTGTGCACTCGACTCACAACACGGAGGTATTTAAAAACACCCACTCCCAAACTTCACTCAGGTGGGAAGCCCCATCAATAGACCCCCGCCTTCATCTGCAACCCCCTCCCACCTCCCAACCCCCCTCCCTCTCCCCGACAAAGGTATTTTCGGGGAGAGGAATTTGGGCTTTGCGTCGCTCACCCCGCTCCTCTCCCTCCCCGTGTTTCTCCCTGCCGAGCTTACCGAGAAGCAACAGTTTCAGTTCCCGGCGTGCGTCCCTCTTATCCCGGCGGAGCTGCCTTTCGATCTCGTCGTTGATCCGCCTGGCTTCTTTCGCCTCCTCGCTGAGGCAACACGCCATTATGGATTCCAGGGTCATTCTCTCCTCCTTTTTTTTAATAAATAATTTTTATTTATTTAAACGTGCACTTTTCCGCCTTTTCCTCTTACTGATTCATCCACATATCAGATTCGTCTGGGTTAACAAAAAACAAAAAAACAAAACAGAAAACAAAAACACAGAGGCCTGTGAATGCCAAATAACGTCCTCATACAGGCCTACTTGTGGTGAAATAACGCGTGGACGCCCTTATAATGAGCCTGAACAGCGCACAGATTGTGGTGGAAAGGAAAATTAGATGTTTGAGAAATTATTGACCCCCCTCCCTCCCCCCCTTTCGGTTTCGGCTTCTGGGGCCTCCCGACAGCTTCAAAATAGTGTCCAAAGCGGTCTGAGTTGTTGATCTGTGCAATCTTAATTGGTGTAATCTGCTTTTCCTTCTCAATATGATCAACAGATCCTTTTAAGACACATCCTCCGTACAGCTCTGTGTGATCTCGTTAAGCGTTGCCATCCGTGCCCGGCCACCCTCCTTTCAAAGTCTTCAGTGTTGTTATTTATTTTTATTTATTTTTTTCCCCCAATCGGCAAAATCCCTTGTGTTCGCGTTACCGTCGCGGACGAGGGCAACGGGGAAAACACATGAATAAAGCTGTCGGTTTATTTTCCAATGGCTCGACTCCCGGGCGTGGTAAGGCAGAATATGGCGGACTTTCACTCCAATCCGCTAGGCTGGGATACAGTACAGTTATCTCTCTCTGTCTGCTAAAAAAAGCGAGAAAGCCACACATAACATCGCCTTTCCGCCGGAGCTCTCGACGCCGCGGCGAAAATATGTCCCAGCTCGTCTTACGAGGCGTTCACACGTCCATGGCTCTGGAGCGGGATGCAAAGAAAGATATAAACCGCCGTGTTGTGTGCTTTTTCCCCCCTCCTCTCTCTCTCTCTCTCTCTCTCTCTCTCTTCCCCCCGGCCAATCTTCTCCTTTTCCTCAATTCTCTTCATGTATTTTTATTACAGAGGCCATCCACTCCTCCGCTTGGAAGGGGTGACGTCGGCCTCCCGTCGACTAAGGGGGGAGTGTCACGTCAAACCAACGCCACACGCGTATTTATACCCCAACCTGTGGAATAGAAAGTGTGTATGAATGGACAAGCTGAGCTCACAGCTGCACGGGCAGGGGTGTTTTAACAGAGGGCAGTTCCACTCCGAGTCTGTTTTTGTGCGGACTGCTGTGGGAGAAAGTCATCATCATCATCATCATCGTCATCATCCTCAGTTTACTTTAAATGTCAGTGAATGTGACTGATTTACAGCAGCGCAGTGAAATGTCTATTTTTGTGAAGGTCAATATGTTCTGTTTTTGTTGAGACTGAGAGGTGTTGATCCAACTCCATGGTCAGTTTTGGTTGTGGTGTTATTAATGTGGATCCCCCAAAATATACACTCAGTTGCCAGTATTTTTTTTTTTTAATCTGAAGCTTTTTTAATATAGAGAAGTGTTGAGTAGACTTGAGGTCACTTTGGAGGTTGTATTCTGCTGCTGTTGAATTGTGCGGCTAGAGTATTGAACTGCGTTACTTTTAGCTTAGCATACCTAATAAACTGGCTGCCACCATTGCCATTAATCTCTTGATTAAACGTTTTCCATCCCTTGTGCTTTTACAAATTGCAGAGTTGTGGCAGTTGTTGGCTTTCTGAAAATATAGATAGTTTTTGAGTATGTTAATGACTGAATGACAACCATTTAGTCTTTGTGGAGGTCATGCTATCACAGTCTGATGGTGCTGGTAGTGGACACAATAACGTACATTGGTATGCGGCAGCGGTAAATATTCCCTTTGTAAATGTTATGTCTTCTATTTTGTTGAGACTAAGAAGTGCTTAGACCTTAGTGCTATGGTTTGAGATTGCTTTGATTTTGTGAGGACATCCTCAAAATACAGAATTTATAATGTATATGTTTGATTGCTTGGATTGGTTTGATTGGATTGCTTTATATTGTACAGGTGTCCTTTAAATGGTTTCCACCCTGTGCAGTTGTTACATGTAGATCATCTGTGCCATTTGCTTTTAAGGAACTGGAGAGTTATACAGCAGTTGTTAGTCACATTAATCTAACAATAGGCCCACACACTTACAGACTGATGAAACGATCAGTGGACGGATGGATAGATGGATGTTAGAGGCCATATTACGTATTTACAGTTGTTCCATTATGATCTTCCCCACTGTTCCTGCCCGTGCCATTAGTATTATAATTTAGCCTCGTACTACTGTCTTTCCCACAACCAAACAAATGGCTATCATTACCCTCTCATTAATGAGAGTGCAGTCAGTCCTATTATGGTGTTAACTGTTGTGACAGTTTTCGAAAGCAAACAAAATCATCTTTTGTAGGTAAAATCATCTTTTTGATGATAATTGTTATATAGAGTTTTGATTTGCACAGCAGTTTATGTGGAGTCAGAAACATTTAATGGCTAGAAAGTCTTAGTAAAAAGTATTAGAAAGTCTCTGATTCAGATAAACATTCACTTGCCCTATTAAGTCTTTTTCTTCTCTGAGCTTCCTGTAATGATATCTGTCAAACTAAGTAGAAGCAGGTTCGCGTGGGTGTGATCACGTTGAAAGTGACCAATCATAAGAGAGCTAGTGCCTCCCTTGGTTTCCTCCCCCAAATTGTCCAAAGTGTAGTGTATTTCACAAAACTTTGTTTGAGAGCCTGAATGGCCTTGAGCGCTTGCCATGGAGAAAAACTCCTTGCGCATAGTGGCTGCTTCGTGTGCTAGCTGCTTAGACTTAAGTTGCAGGTGCTATTCTTTGCCTCTTCCTATGTTATATTGTGCCGGTGGCAGTTTGATCACACAGTGGACTTCTCAGGCCCCACCTATAGGAGCGGTAATGAGCTTGAATCCCAAGCAACATAATGATTAAAGTCCAAAGCTATGGCTGTAGAATGAGCGCCGGCCTGCTTTATAGGCCAGGTTTGGTTTAAAGGCTTTTTGTGTCGAAGGCCCTCCTGAAAACGTGCCAGCTTTGTTTCTTGGTGAGTCACATGCTGTGTTCCACATGTAGCAATAACTCAATTACAAATCATTTTTCTGCACTGCTTTGCTTTGTTTCTCATTCTGGGGAACAGCCACACACCATGAAAATTATCAAAAGGAAACAAAAGTCTTGGGTGCACTCACACCTGTATTTGCAGCTGTCTTGTGATCGGATCACTTAAAACGCATGTTAATGCCAGGTGAGAACAGGGGCCTTAGATAAATAAGGGCAAAGTTCATGACTTTTTAACTGCATCATAAACACCCTACTGTACTACAGTATACTCTCAGTTCTTTCAGCAGTGTGTGACATATAGTAAATCTCTACATAATTCCTTGTGACAGTGTGAATGAGGCAAGTGGATCTTGCACCATCAAGGCTGAGATAGGGATTATTGTGAAGTGAGGACAGCTCTTTATGAGCTTCTTCTCTTTAGCCTTTCTTTACTGACATGTGTGTTGTGTGTTGTACTACTGTCCATGAGTGGTAAAATATTTGTTTTAGGACCTCCACTGTTTGCAAACAGAAAATTATACATGTAGTGAAGCATACACTACACTGGAATGGCCACACATACTCAATTTTTAAAACTACTGAGCATTGAAATAATGTGCTTTGCTTGTAATACAATTATATGTTTATAATCAACATTATTTTGCCATAAAATATCTAATGAGTATTTATTTTAGATTTGAACTGTAGTCACACTCACCTATTTGCTGCAAACAAAAAGTTAGAATTGAGGTCATCTCAGATAGATATTGAGCAGTGTTGATTGTAACCTAACTAAGTGGCCCATTTAGACCATTAAAATGGGGACATCCCAGTGACTCAGTGCTTAATTGCATGTAATGCATTTGTTTAAAACCAGCTCATGAAGTCGAAGCTGGTCTTATCTTTTCTGACCGTATCAACCAAGCAGGCAAAAATCAGAGCTACAAAGAAGTACATGAAGACAAGTCATACAAAGAAAAAGTGTAAAACTGGTCCAGTAAAATTAATGTTAGCAGTCTGGGGACCTGTCTGATTAGTCCCAGTTTTGCAGCTTGGGGAGCCATTCAACCTGTTCCTGTAATGAAGGTCAACCAACCAGCTCTCCAGAGGGACACGCAGCCACAGGTCAGTAACATTTTAACCTGTCATGTGTTGTTCAGCATAAGCCTGTTTAAAGTGGAGATTGCCCCTTTGAACACATGTTGCACACTGTAGGCTGAAAACCACTGTGTATCACTGAACCGTCACAATTTATTGTTTATCTATTAGGAGCCTGCAAATTTGAAATAAGGTAATACTTTGTTAGTTGGCAAGGGACAAACGGGTTGTACTTATACTGAATAATATCTTTATTTTGGACTTTTGGATTTTAACCAAAGAAAAGAACATAGAAGAGCCCCGGGACCCCCCAATCCCCCTAATTGTGTTTAATCGCTATTACTGGAGACGATGCTCAGAGAATGAAAGGAGGTTAATGAGGGCCCTCTATTTCCTTATTGCCCCAGTGCCCCCTACCCGCTTATGTGCCAGTTAAAGAAAAAGAAAAACATCGGTATTAAAGAAAAATACCACTGTGTTTGCGACACATCGGTATGCAAACAGTGCTGTGTCTGTGTACATGTACTGTTTACAAGTGAACTGTAGACGTAGGAAACATGGAGGAATGAATCCGAAATTGTAAATCGGACTTTTATTTTGCAAGGAAAAACCCTTCCGAGTACTTCCTTCCCCGTGTCATGTGACCTCGCCTTCGCCTGGATACGAGAAAGCGTCGGTCGCTACGGAGAGAGGGATGACTCTGTTGTAGTTAAAAGATACTTTTTGTTCACTTTCCCACGCAGTTAGTACAACTTACTGTCATGGAAGCCTTTGGGAGACGCTTCTCAGTCGTTTGGGCAACGACTCAACCAAGTTCTAACGTTTGTCCATCCACGTTTTGTTGCTACTAGGGCACTGGTCTGTCTTGGCATGACCAGATAAAGATTAGTTAGCATGCTAGCGAGCTAGCCACCCAGCCTCAGCATCACACAGCGACCACGTCTGCCAGTGACAGGTAAGAAATCTTGCTCCACTTCTCTACAGGAGTGTGTTTATACCACGAGTCATCAGACATTTTTCACCATTAGTAACTCTGGTTAAAAGCCTTTGGTGCTGTTACATAATGACGCCTTGTACAGTTCATAACAGGTATTTTCGAGTGACTAATTCCTTGTGACAGTAATGATGCTGCTCTAATAGGATTTAAGCCCGCTCCTTCCTGTCGCTTGTTTGAGGAGTACGCCAGGCTAACGAGGGAGGAGCTTAGCTGTACTTGTGTGTGGTTTAATCTCACTTTGTTCTGGTCTGTGTTATGCAAGATATTTTGTAGTAAGAGACTATTTAAGTTGGGCAGTGTGATATATGTAGGGGAGCCTTTTATACTCTTGTGCAGAATTTTTATTCAGTACACTGTGCTCTGAATGAAGTTGCACCAAAATACTAGGTTGCAAGCAGGGCGCCTCACTCTGTCAAGTCAGAGCATTGATGCTCCAATTTAAAGTATTTATGATTTAATACAATAATCCAAGTGTATTTATGGGAAATTATATTCTTTTCACATTCAATGTACTGCTGTTTTCTTTAAGCAAGTTTGCACTTAATGCGTTTATTGCTATTGTATGAGAGAATTTACCTTGCTGACCTTTTGAATTGAAACAAACTCAGTACGCAGGGCTGCAACAAGCCATTGATCCTCATCAGTTTGATGCCTTTTTTTTCTTTCTGTGTGATTGTGTATTAGTGTGGCTGCAGGTTCCTAGGCAGACATGGGGAAACTACAGAGCAAGTTTCGCAAGAGGTCTGAGCTCTACAGGTGAGTTGTGTACAGCTGTGTCCTTGTTAGTACTACATACTAATTACAACCAGGATTTGATGATAGTTTTCATCTTAATAATTAATCGTTAGCAGGATAGGTTTACCAGTGTAGCCTGTGGCGGAATACAATGTGGGAATAATACAGAAATACCATTTTTAAGGCTAAAATCAGTTACTTTCACCAGCATTGTTACTGAAGAAAAGAGGTAAAAATTTATCTGAAGATTATTTATGTAAAGGTGTGACAAAACACATTTCTTAGATATCCAGTATGATATTAATAATAAAATATGTCTGTATTTCAACTGTGTATTATTTTTATTTCTGACTATTGGTATTTTCTGTGCAGGGCATCTCAAGGGGAGAAGGCAGATAATACCTTTGACAGTCAGGTGGTGCAGTATGAACCTGCCCATCAAGGATCCATCAGCACTGTCACAATTCTCAGCCCCGATCTGTGCGTTTCTGGTGGGAGTGATCAGGTAAATTAGTATATGTATTAGTAGTAGATCATTCCAAAACAGTACTGTTGATCAATTAGGCAATAATTTTCTTCTGACCGTTACAAAGTAAAAAAAATTCCGCTTTGCAATGGTTTTTAAATAATTCATTCATTCAAGGAAAAGACTGTAAATACTGTACAATTTACATTTTCATATAGACGGTATTAAAAAAAAGTATGATGGACCATGTTAGACAAGAGTTATTGAACTGAGGGGGTACATTTTGTGAAAAATGCATGTACTTATTAGTGTGCGCGCATGTGTTTGAGTTTATGCATGCATGTGTGTCCATCCCTGTAGGCTGTGGTGGTGTATGACTGGAAACAAGGCCGGATGTGTCAGTCCTTCCAGGGTCACAACCGAGAGGTTACCAAGGTAACATCAATACTGTGTGTGCACAAACTGATAAAGGTGTGACGCTGTTCAGAGCTGTTACACCTCTCACATATATGTATTCTCAGGCCTTGTCTCCTCTTAATTCTGCCTCCATCCATCTGCCAGGTGGTGTGTTATCCAGGCAGTACATGGATCTTTAGTGCCTCGCGGGACAAGACTGTTCTGATGTGGGACCTAAATCAGGGGGATGAACCTATCCAGGAATTTTGTGGACATGAGTTGGTGGTCAATGGACTAGCTATCAGCCCTGGTACACACCCACACACACCCACACACACACACACACACACACACACACACACACACACACACACACACACACACACACACACACAC
>JBBMJY010000024.1:11773926-11822715 GCA_037833715.1 Toxotes lorentzi | reverse complement strand
CACACACACACACACACACACACACACACACACACACACACACACACACACACACACACACACACACACACAATGGGCCTCCGCACTGATGAGTAAATACTTTCACGGTTTAGGGATTGAGCCATTTCTTGTATGTCAGAATGCATGATAAAACTCAAGGTTATAATACCAAAGGAATTCTTTTATATCTCTGTGCAGATAGCATCTTATTTATCCCAAAACACAGCTTACTATGACCAACAGTTCACAGTTATACACTACTTCAATTCCTTGTGTTATAGCTGGTTTGGGAACAGATAACTCTGAGAGGACTGTTCATGAGTATTAAACACAAAAAGCAGAACAACACAGCCGTGAACAGCACACCTCCTCCTGCAGAAGACAGAATCATCTGCACACTTGGTTAAATATTTCTGTTCCTATTGGCTGCCAGTCATCGCAGCGCTCAGTGTAAAAACAGGGATGTGAAAACAAAACTCTAGGTGTAACTGTTGGATGACAGTTTAAAACGTACTGAAACAATATTTGTAAGAATGTTCACCACCAGGCCTCCTGGGGGTATAGATCTAATTTGAGATGTGAAAGAGACTTCTCAACAGTGTTGAAGGCCAAAGGAATATCTCTCAACTGATCTCATGTCTTGGTCAGTCAAGATGCTGCTGCAGTAGATGAAGTAATATATCAACCTGCCACCTGTCCGGCATGCGAGCAATGATAAATCTTTTGTCTGGACTGTATCTTTACGTTTTATTTACAAAGAAATTCAGCACCACTACCTGGAACTACTGATTTCCCCAGAACAGTTGTGTTGGAAGTAAGAACATTTGTTTCAGTTGTTGATGTGATATATTAATGTTATGCACACTGACATCTATTTCAAATTACTGATCTCCACTGAACATATTGGACCATTTTTATTGTGGCTTGTAGATGGGAGAAAGCTGTGCACTGGTTCTCGTGACAACTGGATGTGCCTGTGGGATATAGAATCTGCAAAATGTGAACAGAGACACAACATCTCTAGAAATCTGGTGAGAACATTATTTGCTTTTGTGTGCACACATGACTCTACCAGAAATCGTTTCAGGCGTGCTGAATCACCTTAGGTGTGTACCTTAGCATGTAAGAAAAAGAATAAAATCAATAAGCCATTGAATCTGACTTTTACTTCCTGAGTTCATGCCCTGCAGGGCTTAAACTTTTCCACTTTCCTCTCTTCTCTGACCAGGTGACTCATGTGTGTTGGGTGCCAGGCAGCTCCTCTGTAGTCCAGACGTCTGAGGATAAGATGATAAGGTACAGAAAGATTTGCTACTGCAGCTATATTACTGTCGATACACATGTGCCATCTGCAGTATAGCAAGAAATTTGAAATTCAGAAGAAATCCGCTTTGTTTGCATCAGGTAATGTGAAACATGCTGATTTGTTTTAACTTCATAGGTAAAAATGTGTAGAAATCGCAGATGTGGAGTGTGTTACCAGTGCAATGCTACAATTAGAAGCAGGCATGGAGTGTTCCTCATTTGTTAACAGTGCAGGGTCAGAACTGTAAGTGTTGTTTAAAAGAGACACTGAAGCTGAATGTCAGTCAAAAGCAATTATTGCCGCAAGGTCTGATACCAGTGTAGAGGAGATAGTCTTTCATCTTCTCTGTTTCTTCTGTCTTGGAGAGTGGCAGATTAAATCAGTTCCAGGTCAGACTGTTAATCAGTCAAAGGTGAGTCAAAGTCTCATTTGGACTGAGAAACTGTCTCACCTAGTTTTTGCTCTGTATCCCCGTTCCTGTTGCCGACCTAACCCCATTTCTAAATTATTACTAAAATTCAAAATATCTTTTGTGCCGATACCTTTGGGGCTTATATGCTTCTTGTTTTAACTTGAGTCTAAATTTGCACAGAAAAATAAACTTACAGTACACTGACATGTACTTATGGAAATCAGTTGGTCGCGCTGATTGGACAGAAGTACTTCATCCTGCTGTACTTAACTCTCACCAGGGTTTTTAATCTGAGATTTTAGATAAAAACTTTTTTTTAAAGCTTATGTCATCATGACACTTTGATCTGTACAATTGCACGTATATATGTCACATGTATGTATTTCTACATGACTTGTATGTGTACAGGGTGTGGGACAGCCGTGCATGGCAGGTGACCAATACTTTCCCTGCCAAGCAATACATCCAGACCCACTGTGATGTCTCTCCAAATGGAAACTATTTGGTGTCCAGCAGCAACGGCTTTGGAGGGCAGGGCTGTGAAGCCACGGTGAGGCCACTGGAAGTGTTTGTGTGGTTCTTGGTTGTACAGGTGTAGGTTACCAGTTCTCTGGGTTTGATTAAGTCAGTCCAACAGGAAGGCTACTCAGTCAATAGAATCTCGAAAATGTACTTTTACCATCTTGGATTTTATTAAAATTTTATTTCTGTTTCATTGTTAATTTTATGGTGTCATCTTCCCCTGTTTGATTTGAGTATACTATACTTTTTCTATGTATTTGGATAAGTACATGTTAATACTTATTATTTAGCAGTATTAATGACAGTAAAATACTTGTTCTAATTCTTTTTGTTATTATTATTATTGCTGATATTTTTTGAAACTTCTGACATAATCACTTGTTCTCAGTGGAGTTGTGTCTGTGTTATTAGCTCTGGGACCTGCGTCAGCCTGGCTGTAAGGTTGTGGAGTACAGAGGCCATCTCCAAACCACAGCCTGCTGTGTGTTTCTACCTACGCCTCCTGGTGGCACAGCTCAGGTAGCAACATCCTCCCATGACAGCTCCATCAAAGTCTGGGATCAGAACACAGCAGGTAACACCCACTGATGGATGACTACATTTACACACAGAAAGACAAAGATACACATGCGTTTTTACACCAACTCTCCTCCAACCCTCCTTCTGCCATCTGCTGTTCAGTTTGTTTAGGGACACTGTCTCTGGATGGTGCTGGTCCACTGGTTTCTCTGGCTCCAAGTGACTCCACCAACCTGCTGTGCGCCAGCTTCAGCAATGGCCTCAACCATATCCAGTTGGGTCAGGGATCAAACCAGGCTCAGGGTTCTGGGGCAGGTTCAGGTGGGGCAGGTGGCCTGGACATTAAACTTGTGGCTCGTTTCTGACAGCTCAGAAGAGCCTGGTGTGACGCTTAACAGCCAGTGACTCAGTGCACTATCTCTGGATGTGGATGTCATTCTCTTTTTGTTATTTTTTTCTTTTTCTTTTTTTTTTGTACAATTTTACATTTACATTTCTGTAGACATTTTTGCTTTACTAGACTGCCATATGGTGAAAAATGTCAGAAGAAGACGGAGAAAATGAGGGGATGACAATGATGTGACACTTTTTGTTCAACAGCGCCATCTGGATGTGCATCATATTTGTTCTGCTGAAAGTCTATGAACACCAAAATCATAATGCTTGGATTGTTGCCCCCCCCCTTGGACCAAGCCAGATACAACTAGGATCTACTCAGTTTATACACGACTTCAGCTTTGTAGAGATGACGAGATACTTTATTCATGTTGTATTGTTTTTATTGGTGGTGCTGACCTCAGGTTCAGGGGGGCATCTGAATGCGGGAAGAGTAATGTTGAAAATTTGGAAGCACTCAGGAAAATCAGCTTTTTGGTCAGGACTTCTCCTGAGTCTGTCTTCTGAGAAATGGAAGCCAAATAGAATTTCATACTAAGAGAATGGAATTTGTTTTTTTTTTCCTGGATGATGTTTAGTAGGTGCAGTCAGATATGCAGCCTTGGTCTTATTTGTCTGAGAGTTATTTTTATCACCAAACCAGAGTAATGAGGAACACGTGTATGTTGATAATAATATAACTGTTGATTAGTTTGTACTCTAGCTTTAACCTGTTAAATGTTAGACCAAATGAGTATGTATGATACAGGATTGTTTAAACATGCTTTGTTTTGAGGTACATTTCAATCAGTAATTGTTTTTAAAATATAGATTCCATTATTTTTAAAGAGAAGCTGCTGATAGCTGATGTGCCGATATCCAATATATTTAAATTTGAAAATTACTATGCAAAATACCAGAGTAATTCCCTTTTTGATAAACTACTGTCTGAATAAACAAATGAAAATTTAAATAAACTGCAAATAAAGCCGCTCAACCTGTAATAAAACCATCTACCAGTTAGGTACTGTAGGTTTTATAAGGTTCTAGGATGTTTTTTTTTTTTTTTTTTTTTTAATAAAATGCTGTGGCTACTGTGCTCTTAACAACAGGTATTGACTTTGTGAGAATTAGCAATCCACACCTGCTGTGTTAGATAGCAAATGCTAATGTTAATATCAAGCTCACAGGTTACAGTGAAAATGTAAGATCTGCAATAATACTCAGTTAACTGTGATGTGTGGTTTTGTCATATGGTTTTATGGAGTCCACATTCAGTGATTCATTATTTTTCTTAAGTTTAGGGAATATGATGAGTGGGTAACCAAAGATGATCAGATATTTGATTTTGTGAGAATTTATTGTTTGGATTATTTGTCACTAAACATTACTAGTGAAGTAGATTGTCTCTGTTTGATACATTATGATTAAGCAATAAATAAGGCATTTATAATGTCTGAGGGGTAAATCCTAGTCCTAGTTCTTCATGTCAGCTGAAATTCTGAACCTGGCTATGTCCTTACATTCAATATGCTACTCACATATTTGTCATTGAATATGAACATTTTCTTCATCTCATTCAGTAGAATAATACATGGAAATGATATCATTCATGGTTTACCAGCTCACTCTGTGAGAGATGTGTCCCAGTACAAATCAGCACTATGTACAGTACATTGTGCCAAAAGTGAGAAAAGTATTTCAAAGAAAATATTGCCCTTGTTCCCAGTAACATAACAGATGATGTCTAACTGTGACATGTTGCTCATGTTTCAATAAGTTTACACCACAAAGCTGCTGCATACAAGTTGAATTTTCTATTAGCAGCCACAGGCCAGTTTTCACTGGACCAGATTGGGTTTAATTGTTTTGCTCAAGGGCACCATGACAATCTGTTTTAAAGCATGGATTTCCCATGCCCAGGGTTTTCCCCAGCTGTTTCTAATCTTTAATTCACTGTAACAAGAATGTTGTTTCCTGCTTTGATGGCAATAACAGAACTTTGGGTTGTTGTTTTTTTTAGCAGACTTCCTTACATTTAGGCGTACATTTATGCATATGCCTTTTCAGGGTATTTCTAATTCATATGTATGCAGGAAAGAATGGTGCCAAAACTGATGCCTATATAATTTGTTTTGCTCTTGAAGATAAAGGCACTTTTATTTGGGGGATCTTCTCTTTGTCAAGTAAACTGTTAAAAATAAGTATTTATTACAAAATCAGGATGGGATTTTAATAAGGAACAAAATGACCAAAAACTATAAGGGACATTTAATCTCATAGCAAACATGTATTGATCTCAGTGGAATTCCTCTGACTGTGCTATACTTAACAGGCTGTCACACATTTGACACCCATTTTTCAAAATCCTGAAATAATTCTGATTACTATTTAAAAAAAGCACACATACGCACGGAAATCACATCTGCATGAAATTATTAATGAATCACAAAGCAGAAGACTTTCAGTCATATTGTGGTGTTTAATTTACCCAAATCTGGACCTCATTTTCACTCTGACACAAAAAAGAGAACCATGAACAGGTTTTCATAAAGACTCACACACAAAGTAGACATCAGCAGGCAGAACAGTTTGGCAGTTGCCACATCACTGAAGTACAGAAATAATCAAATAATTATAAAAAAAGGCCTAAAAATGTTAACTGATGAAAAAAAAAATATCAATCCACATCTACTCAAAATTAAATTTACAAATAATTGCCTTAAATTAATGAAAAATATACATTATTGGCACAGCATGTTATAAAAAGCAGGCTACGCGGATTAATAGGAATAAGTAGGATACAGTACATTAAATTAAAGGAATTACAAGTCATTCAGAAGATAGTTTTAAGAGAGAATAAATATAATCTGAATGTAGCATTCAATCCAGTACTGAGAGAGGCCAAAAGAATGATCTACTGGCACCTTTCAGCATCTGAGTGATTAACGAGTGGTACATGAGTAGGTTCACAGCTAGTGGCTTCTTTAAGAATACAGTGTCTCTTTCATGATGTTTGAAAGGAAGGTCAAAGCTTCCCCCTTAGAGCCTTTGGAGCATTTTCAGGCCGTTTTTGTCTCAGAAACTCACATTTTTGTTGTGCTAGAAATTACGTAATAAAAGTCTGTGAGAGAACTTGTGTGCAATTTGAAGGGAAACAATTTCATTTCTGGTTCTTTTTCTCTGCTCTCTTGAAAAAGTTTTCAATCTCTTAATCTGATAAACACCCCTCCAAATCCTTGATCTTTTGAGATTCTGAACCAACGGAGGCACACTATCACACGTTTGTGTTTGAAATCCCGCACAATAATGACTGAGAGCCTGACCCCATAAGATCACCTGACTCCAACTACTTTAGCACCATGCCACTGGAAAACTGGGTAAAACCTTCCTTCAATAACATACATGATTACTTCTAATCAGTTAACACCTTCATAAATCACACATGCTGTCATTATTTATACACACACAAAGGTCACTGGCTACAGACTGTACTGTTGGAGTAACTACACATTACAAGTCACATAGGCTCAAACCCCCACCCCCCCTTGCTAACAGGTAAGAGATCATAACATAGGCAGCATGGCTCTGACGATGGAATGAAAGAAAAATTTATGTCCAGTTTGGTCTTGTAATGTGGAACAGCCCTCGTAAATGTTTTTTTATAATTAACATCTGGCTAATTCATCACATAACAAATAACATTTTTTGAAGGGCTCTCTACCTACGCAGTCCACAACATGTATATAATGGAACATAACATCATAGGCATAAAAACATGGCATGCAAGAAAATCCCAGATCACTTTGGCTTTTATGAGCTACCTGGGGTGGTTTACCGCAGGGGACAAACTGGACGTGTTTAGGCAGAATAAGGACATTTTTAAAAACTCGAGATTTCTAAACAACTGATACACACATAACCTGCTTTCAAATATTTAACTATTTTTTTTGTTGAATTTTGCTGCCACTGAGCCTTGATGCCAAGGTAAAGATGAAACGGGTATAATGTCACATGTACTGGTAATTATCAGAATATGCTGAGAAATACCCACAGAGTGCATGTGTCTGTACCTCGTATTACAGTGATGCAACACTCTCCTTCTCCCAAGAAGAATGTTAACATTGCACCCTTACTGTTGTTAAAAAAAACCAAAAACAAACATCCCACAGCATCTCACACATACTAATAGCTGTTGAGGGGTTTGTTAATCTGAGTATCAAGTGTATAAATACTGTTTTTTTTTTCTCTTTGGCCTCTGTAACGTCACGAGGCAACTGCAAGAGCCCTCTTATCATTTCAGCCATCCTGCAATATCACTGACTTGTGTTCATCTTTAGTCAATCTTCCTCATGAGACATTGAAAGCAGCAACTTTTTTTCCTTCCAAAGTTGCACAGCATTAGGGTCATTTGATTAAAAAAAACAAACAAACAAACAAAAAAAAAAAGCAAAAAACAAGCAAATCTATACAGAGTCCAGATTGTATAATCTGAATTTACATAAAGTGTGCAAAGGGGGATATGAATAGATGAAGGCATGATACACATGGCAAAGCATGGCAGAAAAATAAAATGTTAAGAAACTGATCCCTTTTATACCTGACCAAAAATTCAATCCTACAAGATGAATTTGTATAGAGACAGACTCCAAGCCAGTGTGATGGGACTCAAAACAACCTCAGTAATTTTGTCTAGACCAGTTCTGTAGATAATCTGCTTGTGCATTCACACATTTCAATATCAAAAATGCTACTTCCCAATTTAAACTTTAGAACCACAAGTTACAGTTCAAATCTGTGCAGTAATTCTATACTAATACTGAAATTATAAGTGAAAAACTGGATTTGGTTTTGACATCAGATAGGAATCAAACTTTGCAATTTCAATATGATGCAAAAACACAAGTATTGTAAGATACTTTGACAGATTTGAAAGCACATCTGCAAAACTGTCAAGTGAGTCAAGGAGACCAAGGCATGATTTTAATATACTTAATATCTCAATTCCAATTCAGTATGTGTTGGTTGAATCCCTGAGATATTGCCGTTTGTTTGCATTTTCTCCCAGTCTGATGGTGACTTTTTAATACAGTGCTTTTCCATTTCACAAGCTTGACACACACACACACACAAACAAATGCATTTGCGCACACATTTGAGTAGGTCACCAAAAGGCGTTTGCTCATACACCCATTCACACGCACAATCACACAAGAAAAGGAGGTCCTGATGTCAAACTACTGTCACTATGGAACAATGACTTAATGAAACAAACTAGATCTACATCATTTCAACATTCTGGATGGAAATGGAATAAATAAACCTTACAAATGGACAACTATCCAACCTTGAGGATTTTTACATATTAGAAATACAGTGTTTGCATCTGTCCCTTCCATCACACACCCTACCCCTCTCCTACTTCAATATTTCAAAAAAAGGGGAAAAATGTGTGGGTGAATGAACCTGCGTAAGAATAGTAACCACCAGGTTATTCACAAAGGATAAAAATAAACAAACATACATAAAATATGCTTATTCATTTAGTACAAGCATTGACAATGCTTATCCAAACACCACAACTTCAAACCCCAACTTGGGAGTTTCTGAGTAGTAGCTGAGGTTTTAGAATTAGACCAGCATTCAGAAAACCATGGACATCTCTCTGATAATCTCTTTACAGATGCAGCAAAAATCTTTCAAAGCCTTGAGACAAAGATAAAAGGAAACTTGTTGTTTGGTTGATTTGCGTGAGCTCCAGGTTAACTGTCCACACCTCTGAGGATTTTTAGGTATCTTGTAACTAAAATCAACTCATGCCATTAAAATACTGTTTTCAAATCTAGTTTTGTCCCCCATCAGACAATAGAGTTGTAAGTACGCAGTAGTTGTGTTGCTTCAGATGTGTGCAGGAAACACCATTCTGACATCAAACGCAACCATTCCCACAATATTCCCTCCCCCCCCCTCATCCTCGCTGCCACTTAGGTCTACTGATCGCCGGTGCGTTCCAGGCTGTCTATGACACGACTCAGCCTGATGTTAAGCAGCCTGATCTGTGTGTCCAAGTGGTCAATTTTCTCTTCGAGTGAACCTGCCCCGCCCCCCCGACGCCAGTATGCTCCCACAGGCCCCGTCATGAAGTACACAGCCATGATGAAGCACAGTGGCAGCACGGCACGCTCAGGGTCACCCTCGAATTTCTGCAAGATGTAGAGGCAGGACAGGGCAAAGAGCGTGACGCGAACTAGCCAGAAGAAGCGGCCAAACACAGCGTGCAGCAGGTAGAAGAAACCCCCCAGGAACATGGAGAGGAACCAGTAGGCCAAAAGTACGGCAGCAACCAGAAGCAGGGCACGTGCGGGAGAGTTGGTGAGAGATGTGGGGCTGAAGTAGTGGCTGAGGTTTGAGGCTACAGAGGGGAGAGAGAGAGAGAGAACAGGAAGTTAACACCAAGATAAATGGTCAAAAACCTTACTAGATGCAATGTCCTCAACCTAGAAACACTCGGTACATTCTGGAAGCTGGGAACACTGACTTTATTTCAGGGCACCTCAAATTTCTTTAAGAACTTGTGATATGTTTCGCTCTCTGTGTCGACCTGTCTCCTTCTCTGACAACAACAAAGAAATGTTATGAAGACATTTGAGGACTTACAGTCAATGCCCATCACATCCAGCAGATCTGACCAGATCTTCCAGATGGTATCCAGGAAAGAGTCCACTCCATGGACAAACCGCTCTGTTGTTTTGGAGAAAAACTACAGGAAGAAAAAAAAGGAAGAGTAAGAATGCTTTATCATAACATTTACATTTTTTAGTCTAGACCTAGAGTACATAACCAGAGGAATCATTCAGAACATTGTAATGGAAATAAACACACAGAGTAAACCAACAGGAAAAGGACGGAAACTGCACAACTGTGTATTCTGTTTAACATCAGCTTATTCCAGCTGAATTAAAGTCCCCAATATTATGAACATTTACCTTAATATATCATATTTAAGTGTATTTTAAAAATAGTTGAAAACTACCCACCAACTTTAAAACCCCTTTCCTTTTGAAAAGGCTCAAGTGTAATTAGTTGCACCAATCCCTGTGTGTGTGCGTAGCTTGACCGTAACATATGCCACCCTGCTTTACGATTGGCGGCTACACGCAGGAAATAACGGTCGATTTCAAAATGCAGGAAGTGCAGTTACACCAACGTGCAATGTCATCCAAGCTAATGTGTTTCTCTAACAGCTTTATAATCATCTGCAGGTGAAGTCGACACAAAGAAATAGCCGTTATGGCCTGGACCAGTAGGGCTGCATGCCATCTGTGAGGTGACATTAGATGCACTCCGCTGATGTCCTGAGCACAATGAATGAGAATTGGTTACACAGTGATGTAGACCCTTATTTAAGTAAAACCTGCTTTAAACATCTCGTTTTGGTGTTTTCAGTAACGCCACTCCACCTGACATCTTCTATAGATGTATCAAAACATGCGAAAAGGCTAATTTTTCAAAATGGCATCCGCGAAATTGCTGTCCAGGCCCGGGCGCGCTTGCTTCCTGTTCGCCATGCTCAGACCACGAAACCGCCTTGGCTGCTTGCGCCTGCTAGCCGCCGGAACAAAGCGACCCGTTATCTTAGCATTTTATTCCCCACACTGACCTTGTATAACCCCCTTATGTTGTCCTCTCCGAAGACGCTGCTCAGAGTCTGGTAGATGCCGTTAGCTGCCCGTCGGAAGCTGTTCTGGTTGCTGGTCCTGCTCCTGCCCGCTTCGGCTGTGCACAGCAAAGACGCGGAAAGCACCAAGAAAACCACGAAAAACCTGATTCTCTTCATGGCACCAAAGACCCCCGAGATGTCGAGCGGGAATGTGTATCAAAATGGTTCAACCAAACGCAGAATAAAACAGGTATTTAGCTGCCTAAAGTGACACCTTGGTGGAGAATGACTGGGACACTGGCTCGTGATGGTGGCGATAACCCGTGTTGCCTTCACGGGCGCCTCGTAAACTCTTCTTCCCGTGCCCTGACTTGTGTCGTTGACGTGCTTTATGGGGAAATTAGTTAAGGTTCACGTGAGTAACAGACTGATTGATTGTTTGCTGCTTTATTTTATCGACCAAACGACATTTAACTACTCTGTATGGCACTGGAACAATGAAGAAGATGTCAGAATGAAGTTTGTGTTTTAATTGATTTATTTGCAAAAGTTATAGCCTTTATCCGCACCTTTTAAGTAACACAAATAAATTCTTGTCATTTGAGTCGAAAAAGTGTAATATATGTGCTGCTACATATCGACACTGGGGTTTCATGAAAGGTATTTCCCATCTCGTTTGCTTTTTTAAACACTACGCTTTTGCTCTTAGGACATTTCCGATTATTATTAAAGTCACCACATATCTTCGTGTGAATTTGAGGCAGGTGAGGCTCGTCTGAAGCGTGCTGCTGCCCTCCATTGGTTAAGAAGCCTCCTTTTCTCCCTGATTTCTCTCAGCCCAAAAAAACCCATACAGTCCTGTTTTATCACTAAATTGGTTGCATGGATCTCTAGTGGTTTCCTGCTCATCAAAGTAAGTTTGACTTCAACCCCATCAAGTTTTGATATTCCTGCCTGTGCCTGTCTACTACCAAACAAATAACTAGTCTATATATATATATATATATATATATATATATATATATATATTTATTTAAATGCTGTGGTTTCAGTGTAATAAAAGTGTTGCTCACTTTTTCTAGCCAAAAATCAATTGGGAACCACATTAATATATGCATTTCTACCCTGATTTGGCCTAATTTTCCTCTCCTAGCAGCCATACACTATGTAAAATTCACTTTTTTAAAGGTAAAAAGTAGTCTCTTTGTGTGCTATTTATAACAAAAGATTATATTGATAACAAGTTATTGAGGCCCAGCCCATGTTACTTTTTTCACAACAAAATTTGCCCCATTTGATGCAGCAATGTTTACATGTCCTGTAAGCAACACAACAGAAAAACAAACAAAAAAAAAAAGATAAAGGAAAGACAAAGACAAAGCTTTCGATTTCTAGTCTATAATATGCCAACTTATTTAGGAATTTTCAGTGGGAAGTACTTTCAGTGACTGGTTAATGATACAGTTTTCCAATGAACAAGAAAAAGCTCTGTTTTTATTCTTTTTGGCTTAGGATATAAATGAAAAGTCTCTCAGATGAAAAACTGTAATCTGACTTATAGAAAATAGAAGGCAAACTACCACTGTGATCATATGGAAGACTTGTGTGAATGATTTATGACGATTTGGTTTGATAATGTGACACTAATAACATCATTTTTATTTCAGTTTTGAGTTGTCCTCTCAGAACAACATTTGTCTCTGCAGTAGACTATATAACATTCCTGTTATTGTTTCTGTGTTACTAGATGCCTGGTGCCTGTCTTGGGAATTAACAGTTGTCAAATCAAATCAAACACCAATGTGCAGGCCGAGTCTCCTGTTTATAAGACATGACAGGAAGTTCAAATAAAGATGCAGTTCACTGCTACTCCAGAGAGGCACTTGTTACTTGCATGGCTTTCCCCCTGAGTTCTCATTATCCAAATCTTAACTACATTGTGAAGCGGGCTAATAGTGCAGGAGGAAGTAGGGCAAGATTGCAAATAATAACAACAGGTGTGGTGAAGAGAGTAGCATCTTAAGGCCAAGTGCAAGAAGAGTTGTTGTTACTTCAGAAACAAGCAAGCCATGTTGCTGAAATGTATGTAATCACAGGAAGCTGAGAATCCATTAGGTTTTCTGTTTAAGTGAGCACTAATTGGCCCACTTTAGGGAAAGAGAAATGGATGGTTGGAGTCTTCTCTCTTGCCTCTGTCACATTTAATTCACCCACTAGATGGTAGGATTGGACTATGGTTGCACCTTGACATAACTAAGTAATAAAATAAACACCAGAGGAATTATTGCGTAATTAAAAAAATGTGTGAACATTCATTTTAGGATGATTTTTTTAAACAGCAAAATCTGTAACGGGAATAATGAAAACTATCTTTATTGGAGTTACATAAATGTTCATGTGACACAGGTGGTTGTAAATATCAAGGGAGATACCGTGGACTTTGTTACAAAATCTTTGTTTCCTTCTTTCCTCGTGCGTTTTCTGAGTCGCTGTGTAACTGCGGTGTGTAACCATGCATGGTATCCAAGCAACGACGCGCGCAAAGTAGCACCGAGTGCAGACTAGACAGGGGAGCAGTGAAGGAATGGCTTAACCTTGGGGAAGATGAAATTTAATAAAACGAGAATTTTACCTTCACTCCACGACAAATGTCTGTACTGTAAAAATGTAGTTTAGTTTAGGTTTTTTTTTAGGCAGGGTAAATTAAAAATGTATGGGCGAGCTCCGAGAGAGACTTTGATGACAACAGGCGGCACCTCAGCAACAGTTGGCCCCGGATCCTACAATGTCAACCAGTGCAGTTATAAATTATCAGGTAGGATTAAACTCTAGGCTACCTGAGTCGCACTTTAAAAAGAATAATACGCCTGCTTCTCCCCCCTCTCTTTCTCTTTACAGAAAATGTAGCCCACAATGTACATTGTAAAAATGAACCTAGCTAACCGTATATTTACAAGCTAATAATACCCGGAAGAAAACAAAGATGCTTCAAGTTTAACATGTATATTAACTTGTTAGAAAGATGACACAAGGTTAAAACGTAATATTTTTGGTCTATGAATATAACCTATAGGTGAAGGACAAAATAATACGTCTGTAACTCAGTACACTAGAGAATGCTGTGTGTGTTCCTGTGATTTTGTCCTTCGGCCATAGTTCTTATAAAAAAAAGTAACTACATCAATACTGTTTAATAAACAAACCTAAAACACAACATCATATCTAGTCTTATCATATGTTTGCTGTTTCTGAATAAACAGCTGGCCTGTTTTACTGTGGTGAGCTTTTCCTTCGTTGCAGATGGCTATGCTCCATTCATGTCATTGACCACCAGACAGCCAGTATTCAAGTCCACTGAGAGGATACCAGGCCCTGGACAGTATGACTCCTCACCTGTTAAGGTACTGTGGGTTAGTGAGAACACATTTTACAGAGAAGTAAATCAAGTCTTTAGTGTATCCGTGAGGGATAGAGTTGGTGGGGTGGCACTTGGTTGGGCAAGAGGGTCATGAAAGCAGAATCAGATCTGCCTGAAGTCATTCTCAAGTAGGAATGTACAGCATTACAAGAAATATAAGGCATTTTTCATTTATGTGAAAATGCTTTTGAGAAGGATGATAGTGGTGTTGTAAGTTACTTCTTTTACACCCTACTGAGGAGATGCAAGTAATGATTGAGGGGATATGGTTTTGCTTATAATATAAAATATATAAAACCATTAATTTATCAATTTTAGGGAGACAGGAAATGAGAGCAAGGTGAAGATGATGTTTACATGTTGTTTAAAATATGTCAAGAGAAGTAAGGTTAGTGTGGAGCAAATATTAGTTGAATGCAGTCTTATTCTTTCTTTGCTTGTCTTTCTGCTGAACCTTTATCTCTTCAGCTAAATGTCCATGGTGGCTGCAGTCTTCAGAACCGCTCCAAGCGTTTTGAGGAGGCGGTGTCAGAGGTTCCTGGCCCCGGGGCCTACAATGTGCTGCCTGCCTCAGGAAAAATGCTCAGGGCTGTGACGGCTGATGCAGGACAGGCTGAGAGGCTTGGCAGAAAAATGGTAGGCGTATGGGTGAAGATACGAGGGCATAGTAAATGAGCAGTCAAGTCACTGACAATGATTTATTGTGGATTTACTCTTTTGGTCTTTTATGTTTTTCATCTAAGTTAGCTTTTATACAGTGTGTCTTCTGTATGTGAACTTTATGTGGAAAAGATACTCATCAAAACGGATCAAAAAGTCATCCAAATAGTTCTCTGTACTGATGGGAATTCACCCTTTTACTTCCAGTCCAGGGTTTGCTCTTGCAGTCCTGTCAGCACGACATGTACACACAAACATCCACACACAGTGGTTAATAACGTTCATTTTCACACATACGGTGAAATAAAAATACAACAACATGCAAAACTCTTCACAGCACTGTGCACTGTGATGTGCTGTATCTGTGCCATTTGTCAAACAAAAGATATGAATAGCAGCGCCTCCTACAAATGTGGGAACTGCCAGTACCTGTAGACAGTACCTTACCAATACCTTATCTTTGGCAACTCTACCATCTGCAGACCACTAAACACCAATCTATGGGAATTACAGGCTGCTATTTTAGAACCTTTGATGGAAACACTTTGTCCAGACTTTGGTCTAAACAGTTACATCTCTCCTGTTGTAGTTAAAAAAAAAACCCAACACCATCTGGTGTATTTGCTGTAACTTTATTTGAAAACATATCACATTCACTAATGCATACATTAAACATGGTAGGTGAAGCAAAGGAAATTTACAATATGATATTGATTGTTGGCTCAGCAACCATGAAAATGATGGCAATAATGAGGAGTGAAATATGAAGATACCATCAAGGTTAATATCTTCATCTTAAATAGAGAAATGTGTAAAATCTGCAAGGATCAGGGAGAAAAGGTATATCTCACTTATACTGTTTTTCTTTATGTTGCTGTAAATCTGTTATGAACCTCCATACACAGGCTGGTGTTAACTGAAGTTCAGTTACCCTAGGTGACAGTAGTCTCATTAGGCTGAACACTCTTTAATGTTCTCAGAAGCAGTAACAGTGGCACAGTCAGGCCTCATTCTGTCCAGGGACACCCTGGTTCTTACAAGTGCTAGTGATGAAAGCCTGAAGACAGCAGTGTGTCCATTTCACTTCTGCTAGCTGTAAACCTCTGAAACTTTGCTCACCCTTTTCTGTTTGTTGCCCAGAAATGAGGTTTTGCTGAGCCCCCTTGTCACATTTATCATTACTATTCATTACATTCAACACACCCAAATTTGGCACAGTGAACCCTGCCTCCTGTTTGATGTAAAAGATAATGTCTCAGGTGGTTTGAGAGTTTAAGACAAAGCACCTGAAAATACACCGTTTCATCCATTAGCTCACTTAACACCCTGCATGAACTATGAACTTTGAAGAAAAGTTGTTGACTTTTGGACGTAGTATCCTGTCCAGTAGCCTCCAGCTTCATCAGCAGTGATAAGGAAACATATTAAGTTCCGCTTTGCAGTATTAAATTGCTCTTTCCATTCTCCTATGTCCAGCTATGTCAAATTTATGTCCAGCTTATAGAGATAACAAAGATAAGCTGTGAATTAACATTTAGGTCAAGGCTTTTATCTGATGGAGACCAATACCAGTGACCAAACATGAGAACATCCCTGTGGAGATTATGCTCGTACTCTTCTCTTTCTATGCTAGTTGTAATTATCTGAATAGCATCTATGCACACACACAGACTCACACTTTACTCCCAGCTATAGGAGTTAGTGGAGTAGCTTCTATGTATTTCGACTGAAATGGCTTGATTGCTGTCCCTTCAGCAGATATTATTCTTATACACTGCTTCCTTCTTTCTTCATCCTTTTCCTCTTTTGTTTCTGATCTTTCTCCCCTTGCTCCTTCCCTCAGTCTCTGTCCCTTTCCCACTCACACACTAAATTAGCCCTAGGCAGTGCTGAACTGCTCTGTAAGCCAGGGCATCCTCTTCATTGCAAACCCTAACTTCTCTTCTCACTCTCCCTGTCTTTCTCATACTTTTTTCCCTGAGCAGTGGCTGCAGGCTAAAAGTCTCCGGCTGATTTGTCAGTCAGATATCCCATCCATACCTTCCCCAGGCCAGGCTTATGGCTACGAGGAGGATGTCCTGGGTGTGCTCCGCAAGCAACAGCCTCCTCATAGGGACGCAACCCTGGGGCCAGCCTACTACAATCCATTGTTGGTAAGGATGAACACACATACGTACACGCACATACATGCATACTCCTGTTGAAGTTTAAATGTGCATCCATCAGAGAATGTGAAGTGCTCATTTATGCACGCATGTGTGCTTTCATTAGTCTGTGCAAGTGTGTGTCTGAGTGTACTTACTCTGCCCGCGAGGCGAGGTCCATTAGTGTTAGGCAGATCTAATGCACCGCTGAACCCCCACCTCACCTCATTCAGTTGGCCCAAAACCCATTTCCATAGCTAATGAATGCAGCTCCACTTTAAAAAAGCCACAGCGCACCAATGCTCATTCATTTTACATGCCAACAAAGAGAACCATTAGTAATTATTCTTCAAGCTATATTACAATATTCACTTAAAATAATGCACACGCCTGCTGGTCTGGCTCTCAATTAAGTCATTTTTCATCTGTTAATGACCAGAGGAAGTCAACAGCGTCCTTGAGTGTTGGCTGAGGTTGTGTCAACACACCGGCGCAGGCACAGAGGCGTGCTGTGATTTAGGGCTATCAGCAGTGCATCCGTCCACGGCTCTTTCTTTCTGTCTCAACTTCAGTTGCTCTCCCTTTGAAAGTTCAGCCTGTCTCCATCCCTCTGTCTCTTTGTCTGACACGCGCGTTTCTTTAAACTCAAACACTTCCACTGCCCCGTCCTCCGACTGAGTTCAAGAGTGTGGAGAGGCGGAATTAAGTGGCTGTCTGAGGACGTAGCTTCGAAGTGGCAGGGCAGCCTTTGAATGATAAGTCATTAGACAGAAATCAAAAGAATATAACTTGGTTTTTCTGTCTGACTGTTACTAAGAAACACAAAAACATCTTAATCGTTTTCATCCACTGACCCTAAGCTTATAGCTCTAGTCTGCATCATTGCATCAGCTGAGAGTATGTTCACAGAATTAGAGACAGACCTATAAGATGGGTAGTTCATACTAAGTGGCTGTTACAGATTAATCACAGATATATTGGTATAGGTAGACATGATGGCTTTGAAAAATTAGTGTGCATAATAAAATCACTTGGACTAAATTAGGAACAGTATCACCATGAGATATTTTGTTTGTTCAGACTGTATAGCATTAGATTTGGCAGATTATTGTAACACAGCTGGCCAGATGGTGATGTGGAACAGAGACTGTTAGTACAGAGGAAATGGGAAAACTGAAAGGCTAATATTGCAGCACTGGCCAATCAATGAATGATAGGCTTTGCTGCAAAATCTATATATAATACTCAATCTGTGAAATACCTTAGTATACTGTCCCCAGAAATCAAGTATTGGTCACGTGACATAGAATCTGTATTTGGTGTGAAGATGTGAGATGGAAATAGAGATGTGGATAAGATTGTCCTCTCAGCAGAAGCTGAATCAGATTCAGCCCCATGCTGGGCTATGTCTATGTTTGTGGAAAGCAACACCAGCAATTTAAGCCTGCATGATTCTGCCCACACATGACCCGACCGAGAAAAACTTTTATTTCTGGTTGAGTTTTTCATTCTCATTTAAATAATAAATAGCCTGCCATTCCATTTTATCAAAGCTGAATTAATATGTTCATACCCGCTAGCTGTGTTTTTGTTTTTCCTTTTAAAAGCTCTCCTTGACATAAATAGGCAATTTGTGCCTTTAAACTCAATGCCAGCTGCGATACCATCATGGTGCTTGTGTGTGTGTCTGCATGCAATGCAGAACAGTTGTCTTTCTTTTTAACTTTAAGGATCTAAACATCCTTGTTTCCTATCTCCCATGCTCAAAACTGGATTGGAAGATCACAGGGGACAGAATCTCAGATCTCGTCCTCCAGTCACTGTTGAAGTTGAGATAAGTAGCAAATGGAGTTAGAAACTTTTTGAGACTTCCTGCCAGTCTTCTCACAAGCCGCCTCACAGACTAGACAGTTGGGTCAAGAGAAAGGTTGGAAAAGTGACTGAAGAATTTTAAGCGCTTTGATTTTTGATTCAATAAAGGCAGTTGTTTTTCCAAGTCTGTCTGTCATTTGAATACAGGTGTTTTTTAAAACTGAGGGACAAGCAGCAGACTTCAGAACCACACTATTAGGTGGAAGCCCTTAAGAAAAGTACTTACTTGACCTACTTATGCTTTAATGAACACTATAAAAAGAATAATAATACTATTATAATAGATAATAATATTTATTTTTTTGGTGGTTTTATTTTTTCCTCATTGCTAATAAACTGACAACAAATAGTTAATTCTGGTCTTAAACAAAGCCCAAATCCCACAGTGACATCAGGGAGTTTGTTCTGTGTTTTTTATTGAAATATCTCTGACATGGCTCTAGACTTTTAGTCTTGTTGATGAATGACCTCTCTGTTTCTCAGAAAGAATTGTGCGGGAATTCAAAAGCACATTTGTTTTGGTTTTTTATTTATTTTATTGTTATTTTGCAGCACTCCGCAATATATTTTTGAGGAAGGCTCAAACATAGTATCTCTAAAATGTGCTTGACGACAGCTGGCCAACTCATTCCCAGATGTAGCCTCTCCCAGTGGCCGGAGGCAGAGGAAGCAGGCTGTAAAACACAGAGAGATAAGAAAGGATGGAGGGTCTCCCCTAGATCTCTGACATACTGCTGAACTTAACATTTCTTTCAGCCCCAACTTCATGAGCCCTGGCTAGTAGAGAAACCAGATAAGTGTGAATGAGTCAATTCTATTTTCTGCTTCTTTGTTCACCCATCTATCATCTTATTATCTCATTCTCTCCTTTCTCCTTTCACCGTCTATTTTCTTAATTTCTTTCTTTCCTTCTTTCTCTCCAATCCTGTCTTTCATCCTGTCCTCACCTCTGTTCTTTTGGTGTCTCTCTGTTCTCTCTCCTTCTCTTTCTCTTTCTCTTGCTCTTTCTCTTTCTCCAGTCAGAGATGAGTTCTGCACAGAAGTATAAAGGGGTCCACTTTGGCAACATGACAGGGAAGAGAGGTGAGGTCACAGTAGCAGTGGGACCAGGTCCTGGACATTATTACCCTGAGACGTGAGTATCACATGTCATGTTACAGAATTTAATTTTCAGTGCCAGTTTGCATATGAACAACAACAATGATTCTCCTTGCATAAAAGTGTTAAAGCAGTAGTTTGACATTTTGTGAAATGCACTCATTTGATTTTTTTGCTGAGAGATTAGAAGATCAATACCACTTTCATATTTGTACGGTAAATATAAGGCTACTGCCAACAGCCACTTAGCTTATCTAAATTTGATTTAATCTAAACAATTTGAGTGCAACTCCTTTAAAGGTTGATGTAATACAGTAATATTTTACTTATGTGAGAATATCTTGATCTTGTATTTAAGTGCATACAGTTTAGGAAATAAATAATCTTTTTTGCTGACTAAACAAGTATGTATATATATATATATATATATATGAACACATGCATAAAAACCTTATGAAGCACTAATAAAAGGCTAAAAGCCTGGTTAGATTAGATGCTTCAGGACATCTAATATCAGAAAGACTCTGCTCTTAAGCCTTTACAGAGGTGTGTGCTGAACAGAGGAACTGTTGCACCAAAGTGAAATAGTGCTTTGCTCCCATCTGTCTTTGGTTTGTTTATTTCTTCCTTTTCACTTTTCCATTGTACAGATATCTCTCTTCCCCTCTCATTCAGTATGTTGTATCTTCCCATTCTGGTTTCTCTCTTCTTTTCTGCTTTTTTAAAAACTGCTGTCTTTTAATTTTTTTTTTTAATTTTATCTGCTGTTTGTTTGTCTGTGTCTTCTATTCTCAAAGACACTGTCACTGTCTCCGTCTCTCTCAGAGTCCCGAAAACATTCTATGAAAATACAAACCTTCAAAAGGAACAGAAAGGCAGAGCTGAGCTAACCATCCCTCGCTACCACGAACTGGTGCCCAAGCAAGAGGAAAAAAAGGCGAGTATGTGTTTGTGTTAGCATGTGTTTGTATCCGTCTGGTGCTATACATTCTAAGTTTGGATAAATTAATACTCTAAGAGAGAGAGGCTTTACAGGAGGGTGGTCTATGACAGTCTTTGCTCCTGTGGGGGGCATAGTCCTTCAAAGTGAGCTTATGTAATGTGCTAAACAGTGGCCACTTTAACCATAAGTGGTAATTAAATCTGCATTAATTGATTTTTTAGGCACTTGGGGGCATCACAGCAAGCTCTGTTTGCTCATTTTAAGAGCCAAAGTGATAGGCAACTCAAACAGTAGGATTTTACCTACTGTTTACTACTAATAACTGCTGTTCAGAGAGGCAGGAAAGTTGGAGAACCTCGTTATTATTTTGTAGATGGTGAATATACAGAAATGCGTTAATATGTTTTATTTTATTAATCTTGGGATTTAGTTTCGCAAGAGCAAGAGATGTAGTTCAGTAACAGTGCACCAATTATTCTCCCAACCATGTTGACCACAGCAAATGAATTCTCAACCTATGGGAAACATTGAATAATAAAACGATCCCTAGAGGCAGGCTTTGCAGACTGTTTTGTAAAAAAAAAAAAAAGGTTCAGGGCACTTTATTGTGTGTTTGTATGTAACACTTAATTTAAAGTACATGGAAAGCAATCATTACCACATTATGAATAAATAATAGATTGCATGCACTACTTATACCCCCACAGTTACTGAAGCCTCTAACCTTCAGGTCTTAACACACTCTGCCTTTTTTAGCACATTATATAATGTTGCTGTGATTACACTAAAACAGTCGTAATTATATTTTAATGCCTTGACATGTTTCAGTAGTGTCTTTACGCTATGGGACCAACTATATCCTCATGCAGCTTAACAGCATTCTTCACTGCACTTTGCTTCAGATTGATTCTTGACAGAACAGGATTTGGAAACTCCAAATTGAGACTGAGTTGTAATAGAACACTGTGAAAAAATAACATTTACAGTGAGAACAAAGTCATGGTAAGGGCTTTGGATTTGTTCTGGATTTATTCAGGTACAGTTGATTAAACATGAAATGATTCAGCCCCCCCTCCCTCTGTGATTCTGATTCAGCGGTTTCTGTGTTCGCCCAGAGAGGGCAGTAGAACATAAGCTTTAAACACAGACTGGCAACCACACAAACACACACACACACACAAACACACACACACACACACACACACACACACACACACACTGATACACTGGAGCCATTTGAGTGGAGCAGAGTTACTCACCTGCATATGAACTTGAGTGTGCTAGGAGTCTGAAAAATGTGGGACTGGATTTGTGGAGAGAGAGGTGAACGTATCCCTGCTGTCAAGGACTTGTACCTATGCCTCTCTCTCCACTCGTCCACTCCTTCTTTCAACGTTGTGCTCTGCTGTCACTCCTCTATTTTAAATTTTATTTCATTTACTTGTCTGTAATTCATTATATATGAGATTTTATTGCATCTGTTCCTACCTCAATTTATAGAATATATGGCTACCAACATGTCAAAAAATATTTTCTAACATACCAGGATTTATCCTGTGACTTTGAATTGACAACTTTGCCTTCGGTGTATGCTTTTATGTGTACACCCTGCTGTTTTTGGACCCCCTACTACGATTTCTGCACCTCCATCCGTCATCATTAGTACCTGGCAGCTCACCTCACATGTACTCCCACACACACATACGCTGACCAGATGGGTCATTACCCACAGTGGGGACACTCAGGACAAACACCTTTACTTCCTAGAGATCAGCAGACAGTCTGTCTGTAATGGCTTGGGGCTGCTGCTGTCATGGCGTTTTGACATGGCAAGGGCAACGACTGAGCAAACCACTGTAACAAACCATTATCGTGTATACCTCTACTATCAAAACCAAAACAGATGGAGCTGTACCAATGCAATGCCTGATATGACCCTGTAAATATGAAGTTCACTGTCAGTTCATCTTTAAAATGTTGTGAATTCCATGTTAACATTATGAATGATGTTTTTACGTTTGCAGCACTTGTTATTTTTAGAAGCAGCACTGTTCCTGCAGGAGAAAAAAAAGAAAAGAGGAAAAAAATAACTTGGCACAACTGTCTAACTGTGGATCTAGGATTATCTGCCTTGCACAAACAACTGAGACATATTGGTCGTACACTATGTTCAGTCAAATGCATCACAATTGTGCTGTATATGTATGAGTTTAAACAAGAGTCATTAAGTTTCTTAGCTTGTGAAATGATGTTGAGAAATCATTTCAAAGCCTGTGGCTTTATATCACCCTTAGCAAAGTGTGTCTCAATAAAAGTTGTGCCAATAGAGAGATTGCATAAAGACTAAGAGTAAAAAGAAAAAGATGCTTTTGTGAACATCTGAGTACAAATTCAAAGCACTCAAAGTTTGCCTAGTGTGTCTGACACTGAAATTACACATGAACACAGGTTGCAGGTACATATTTTGTGTGCATGTGTACCTTCAGTGTCACAGTGTGGAAACACTGAGTGCTGTGTTCCTTATTTCCTTTACTACAATCACAAATCTTTTCTACACATTCACAAACTTGAATTTATTATGCCGAGGGCAAAGGGTGATATACAATGGCTGGCTCTGAAATTATTTCTGAGCATCTTCACCGCGAGCCTGTTTTTTTCTTCCTGCATCCGAAGACTTTTTGGATGCAGACTGTTTCTCTTCATCGTCGAGGACAACGCAGTGCAATTGTAGTGCATGATGTTCTGAACGGCACAGAAAAGGTTCAGAGGTCTTCTAAACATTTCGGAACACGTGGAAAGAAATAATTGAATGAGTGTCTGCAAATGCAAAATTCCTGATGCTATGTCAAGTGTCCGTATTCCAGAGAAGCACATATTCTATCTATAAGCATATATAAGCATGCTGTATGTCTCTGTGTGACATATCACATTCCGAAGAGAACAAAATTGTTTATGACAAGAGGATGATTGAAGTTTCCTAAGGTAGTGATGAGACATATTGTGCTGAAATTCACTGCTGCCCCCCTTAAGATTTCTATGGAGATTTCTATGGATTTCTATGGAGCTAACAATCTCCATAGAAATCCAAGCTGTTTTATTGCAGACCTAGTTAAACCACCTCCAGCCTAACAACCTTGTGGGTTTACCACAAATGCAAAAATGTCCTGGCTCTGTACTAGGGAATGTGGAAATGTGTGTGTGTGTGTGTGTGTGTGTGTGTGTGTGTGTGTGTGTGTGTGTGTGTGAATGTGTGTGTGTTTATTTACCTCTCACTGTCAGCATCTCTGTGAGTGTGAGGTCTGGTGCCCTTAGCTGGGATCCTAGTTACAGTAATTACTGCAGTGAAATGGTGCAATAGTCTTGATTTGGCACATGACATAATTGTCATATGACTATAAAAAGACAAAATGTGTGTGTTTAGTTTTTCTTCCAGTCTTTGTCTTTCTAACATAAATGACTTAATTGCAGAGTAGAGAAGGAAAAGGGCTTCTTCTTACAGTGCCTTTTTTTCCACCATCAGCTCACACATCTCTGGCATTGCTTTGTTTTTTAGTGTTGTGTCTTTCATTTAGTTCTTTTTCATAGTATTCTTGCTTTCTTGCTGATTTACTGTACGTTCTCTCTCTGCTTCCCATCAGGGAGTTCCAGGGCCAGGCCAGTACCATATCAGAAGCCAGTTTGAGAAGCCGGTGAAGTCCAGAGGCAACCTGACGACGTTCACTTGCCCCTTCCTTTCTCAGACTGAGGTACAATGCAAACAGAATTAGGCAAAGTTCACTGTAAGGCCATTCACTGCTCTGTGTGTAGCCTTGTGGGTACATTTTCAGGTGAATCAGGTTGTATTGTATAGAGCAGGTTTGTTCTCAAGCACTTTTATCACTGCTTTTGTCCATCGAGGTCTATTTCAGTATTTGTTTTTGCCTTCCTAGTTCCCTGATCCATTGTCTGTTTACATTCAGCAGTGTCTGACTCACAGTTCACACAGTAGAGTTTTTTCTGTGTATAATGTTTTACTGGTAGATATCATATCTATATATTTTACAGATATAATTCATATCAGCAATCTGTAATTAAACAAAATTGCCTACAAACAAAGATAACTTTGTGTGAATATTAAAAACCACTGTTTTTTTTTTATTTAGTTACGTGGACTGTTACGTCCATACTGACTGAAGAGTGAACCCCAGGTAGTTTATGTAGCTCAGCTCTTTGTTTAAACCTGTTCCATCTGAATTTTTTGGCCACTAGAGGGCAGGGAAACAAGATGTAGGCTTGTAACCACAAGTAAATACTGTACCTACATAGACAGCTACAGTAATTAGCTGTCTCTTAGCAGCTACTGTTTAGTTTCATAACACTGACAATAAGTGAGTGTGAAAAAAGGTGTAAATGACACACCTCTATCTTTTGACTACATTACTACTATTTTTTTTTCATCTTTATGATCTCTAACTATAATCTCAACTCTCTTCATATACTCCCAAAACAAAATTTTAGTGGTTACAGTGTTATTATGCATATCAGTGGAAACTTAAGCATGTAAATGTAGTCGATGTGGCGCAACACAGCACTGCAGTAAGCCACACTTCTTCTCCTCCCAAGACAAACACACCTGTGACCCCAGAGCTTCTCATCAGCTGACACTGCGTTGTTCAGAATAAAATCTAATCCTGCTTCACTACTCATACGTCACTCTACATAATGCTCTATAGACAGAGAAAATAATCAGGCCATATTGAAAATATTACTCAGATATAATCTATAGGAATAAGAGACTAATATATTCAATTTACAGTTTCTCAAAGGAGACTGGATTTTAATATGGAATATTTAAGATTAAGTTACAGATCCAAGACACTGAGCATGACTTTGCTTGTTTAATTGATGTGCTGGGAGTGAAGGATTTCTTCAGATGGGTGGGGGGGTTTATTAAGAGGCTCAGAGGAGCGAAGATGAAGGATGTGAAAATGTGTAGTTTAACGTCTTAGGAATAGCGAAACTCCTCTGTGGCACTGCCCCACAGACTCACTCCTGTGAAACTCGCTGACTGATGTTTTAATTATCACTGACACACATGCACACAATGTGACAGTGTATGCTCACACACACGGCCTCACATAAAAAATTCAGACATGCACATGTGCAAATTCCATCTTCAGACAGATATAGACACAAGACAGAGGAGATGAGTTTGCCAGTATTGCTGACATGCATGCAAATGAATACACTCACATTTTGGCATGTCACCCCCCCCCACCCCCCCACCCCACACACACACACCCTACACAAACACAGGATTCCTGAAATTACGTTAATAGTATCTACTAACTAACATTAAATATTTTGCTAGTTTCCTGTTGAGAACAACTGACGCAAGATTATGATGTTTATTTGATGTGTGTAAGCGTTTGTGTGTGTGCGTGTATGTGTCATAGTTTTCTCTGACCTAATTTCCCTGGCTACATGCTGTGTTAGTTCTGCACTGGAGATGACTTGTGACACGTGGCATCACAGGGTCGACGCACTAAGAGAGCGTCAGTTTTCTTAGATCTTCGTTTCCCTATGATTCAGGTTCCATCTGACATTGTTACCCTGCGGAGCGATGGAGAGGAAACGAGGGAAGGAGGGAGTCAATGAAGGAGGGAGTGAATGAAGGAGAGAGGGAGGGGAAGCTAGGAGGAACAGCTGGAATCTTCCATTTCTCGCCTTTCCTCCTCCCTTTGACTTCCCAATTTCCCAATATCAAAGCATCAGCCCGACACTTTGTGAAAACATGCCTTTTCCTCGATTCCCCTTGCCCCCGCTGCTCCACTCATTCGCCCTTTTTCCTTTTTTGTTTCTGCCCTAAGATTTTTCGATTAGCTCCAGTTTTATTTAAGTTATTTTCTGCCTGATATTGTTTAAGCTTGCAAGCATCTTCTGTTTCCCTCATTTACCGTTCTGTTTTCACTTTCCTCTACTTTGGTTTCCATTTCCTTCTCCTTTCTCCTCAGTTATGGTTATCTTTCTCTTCTCTGTCCTCCCCATTCACATCTCATTTCATTCTCAAGTTCCTTTTTGTCTCTGATCTCTAAATACTTCGCATTTTACATTAAAAACGCATAAGAAACATTTGTATTTTCTAATTTTGGATTAACATTAAACACTAATCTAAATAAAAATCATGCAATGTAAAAGATCAATATATAAATTCCAATTTTTGATTCAGGAATAACAGCTGATGAGCTTGGTCCTTAGGTTCATGAAGCCCATTCACAAAATTCAAAGACACAGAATCATGAATCCTGACTGTGCTGTCTCATGAAAAAAAAAAAAAAATGGCATTAATAATGTAGACTGTAGTGTGAAGTGTGATGCTGTTATCCGAGACAGTGTTTAGCAAATGAGCTATTTGTGACTGAGAGTTGAACCAGTGTAACATGACATTTTATCATTCATAAGCTGTCAAGCATCAGGAAAAAATGTTCACAGCCAGTTCTATCAATGACAACCCTCAGCTCTCATGGACGTATCAAGGATGCGGGTGGCAAAAACATGAAGCTGAAGTGAAATATTAGGCAAATATGATCATTATACAGTTTACTATATGATAAACGAGAGCTTGCCAAAAGGATGCAGTTCAAATAAGGAGTCTTTGTTGTAAATCTTACTAAAACTTGTGGCCCTAACTGTGTTTTCAGACTGAACCCAGAGCAGATTTTCACCCGGCTTTATGTGTGGGCCCCCTCTAAAATTTGATTTGCTTTCAGTCTAAATGCAGCTTAACACACTAAGTGGGTGGGGACTTTTGTTTGGTGCCAAAAGAGCATGAGGGCACTTGCATTACTTGTCCCGTACAATTACTCTGTGGCCTCTTTAATCCACATTAACAGACATTAAGACTTTCTGTCAATGAGGTGCCCACAGAGGCACACATTTTGGCGCTGGGCACGATTTTCACTAGTATAACTTTGGCATTTCTTATGAGATGTGTTTGGAAATGGAACTACAAGAAGCAAAATCCACCTACAAAATTGACTGAACATTCATATGAAATGCCAACAAAGCTCTGTCAGTCAATTTGAGAGAGGAAAAAAAAATGTGTCCACGAATAAGACTTCACCAAAGCCAGTAGGGCAGAGCTGGATTGACAGATGGTCACGCGCCCCAGCTCTACAAGCAATTTTGAATGAACACAGTTTGTTTTGGCCTTGAAACAGCATGTCTTGTACTTCCTGCTCCTCTCCTTTCTTCTCCTCAAATACTCACTGCATTTCTAACCCGAACACAGTCATTTTCCTCCCCTCTCCCCATTTCCTCCTCCAGCTACACCTCTTCACTCGCTCTTCTTTTCTGCTCATTTCTCCTTTTTGCCTAAAAGCTCGATAATTCAACTGTGCATTACTAACACAATTTTCATTACCCCACAACTAATTTTCCATAGGGTGCATCTTGCTTAAATGGAAAGTGCAAATCAATAATTGGCATATTTCCAACAAATGGGTTATATTTAAGATCATTCTTATAATTTAAACATCATCTGGGAAACTGACTATGTGCATATGTATGGTGTATGTGTGTGTTGGGGGGGTGGCATTGTTAACATGGTCATGCTGGGATTTTGGTATTTGAAGGAAGTTCTTTTTATTCCTCTTTTCCATTCGATAACGACGAGGCTGAAGAAAAATTTAGAGTTACAGTTCACCTTCAGTAATTTTACAGAAAAGGCCATTTTTCTGCTTCGGCCCCTTGATTGTGCTGTTATAACAGGCTGTCAGATAAACAGGAAAGGAAGTGAAGCTGCCAAGCAGTTACAGCAGTGAATCATCTCTGATATCAGAAAAACAGTGAAAGAACATTACATACCTGATTGTGTGCATCATTATCTTTGGGTTGAATATGCAGTTTACCGCATCTCATTTTCACTGTCCTCATCTCATCATTTTGTTCTGGCTGCATGCATTTTATTCTCTTTTACTCTTCTTTTTCTCTTCTTTCTTTTCTGTCAGTTGACTGTGTTTGATTTTCTGAGGTCTTCCAGTTTCTGCAAGCAATTGAGATTTCTGAGACAGGATAAAACAGAAGAGAGGCAGATGGGTGGTATTTTGTGGCGAACAGAGCAAAAGTACAGCTGAGGGTTGGAAAAGTAAAGCTTAGAATATTCAAAGTTGAGCCAGGTCTCACAATGTCAGGCTGAGCCTGAGATGTCCTAAAATGGCGACCAAGGATAAACAGTTAAAAACATGCCCTTTCCTCAGATCAAATCAAAGCTGTAGCTCCATTTTTTTTTTCATCCATCAATTAATTTTGCTTTGCGGGGCGTAATGAGTAGTCCACAGTGCAGAAAGCGCTGCTGCAGACTTTTTGTCATGTTGTCTACGTGTGGGCTGCAGGCAGTTGGTTTATAATAGGTCAAGTTCTGTCCCTGACAGTGAGGAGACATAGCGCTCTGTTGTTTTTTTTGTTCCTGTGGATAAAGCAAATATTCACAGCTGGTTTTGTTGTTGTGTTGCAGATGGGCACTGAGTGGAGAAAATAAAAATGGATTATTTGTTATTTTAAAACAGTGCTGATCTCAGCTGGATCAACAGAAAGTCCTATTAATCATTAAATTTCACAATTTCAGTGCTGTGGGACTAGACGTCAATGCATTTTTTCTAAGTTTCTCCTCTGCCTCCACTCTGTGTTTCTCCACTTTAACTTTTATCTGTCTCCTCTCCTTTCATCTCCCTCCATTAGAGGTTTAGCACTGTGAAAGAAGTGTCGCCCCCTGTTGGTGTGTACAATGACCCACGCTGTGCCCTGGAGCTGCTGAAGAAGACAACAGGAGTGAAGAAAAGCCCATTTGGTGTCACCACAGTGCGCTTCGCTCCTGACCACAAAAAATGCTCCACACCAGGTCAGTATGTGTGTGGCTGTGTGTGGATGGTTTGCACTGATTTCTTAATATAGTGGATCTAGCTTTTAGAGTTAACAACAGAGGCTTGTCTCTTACTATCCATACTCAACATCACTTGACTCTTTATTGCCACTTCATTATGTCTGAGGACAGTATATGTTAGTGTTTTAGATGCAGTTTAAAAGTCTGAATCTCATTCTCTTTCATTTCAAACAGCCCATGTTCTCTGAAAGTTCAGATTTTAACTTGACAAGGCCATTAAATTCAATCTAACAGCTAATAATTAAGAAAATAAGTACTACTTCGCAGCTTGTATTAACATTTTGAAATGAACTGAATGGGAATTGACTTCTGCTGTGGTAATTGTGCAGTGTGTGTGTTTTGTGTGTGTGTGTGTGGGCTTGTGCTTGTATTGTCCAATAAGTGAACAACTCTGTTGTAGAGGTATGAGTCATTTCCATTTAGCCTTTGAAAGTCTAAAATAGGTTGAAAATTAGATTTCTTTCATAGGAGTTCAGAATATTAATCAGTAATATAAAAACTAAAATTGTATGTGTATTTTTTTATTTTATTTTTTATTGCTGAGAACTCACATATTACACTGATCAGCGGCCAGTTATGTCGTAACACCCTTCAGACTTTACCACCACACTTTTCTGTAGTCTCTTCTCAAAACATTTTTAGTATGACTAAACTGAGGTGTGAAGAAGTGTTTGATAAGTTGTGGAGCCGAATTGAAAGGTGAAAGTGCACTTTATCCCTAAAATGCCATTTTTGTATAACATGGCTGATTTTAAGAGTCTGGTTCAGACGAGGTACAGAAGGTGTACTTGCTTTTATTTCTGACTGAATTTTTGAAATTATTGTTTTATTCTGATAAGTACAATAAAAAAAAACCCACCACAGACTTTTATTTTTGTTTTTATTCCAGGAAAACACAAGTGTTTCTCAGTTGTGTTACCTTGCATATTGTTGCATTTCTACATCTCTTCTGTATGTATACACTCTTCACACTGTATGTGCTGTCATATTGATGAAAATGTTTTCCTGATTTGCTTTGGTCTCTAAATTTCTTGTCTTCTTAAGTTCCAGTGTGCATAGCTTTCTAGGCTATGATATTATTAGTAACGTGGGATCGTCCTTCTGTGGTTTTGAGCATTTTCCTCTCTAGCTGTTACCAAAGCAGGTGTTTGTACTTGCCGACATGATACTACACAATTGAGGAGACAAATATTGAAATAGCAGTAACATGTGAGTGTCTCCATATGAAATTTTGTGTAGCGGAGGTGTAGCACAGGCATCGTTCTCAGTCTAAGCCAACACTACATGAGTTCTACACAAACTGCCAAAACTAAAGACACGGGGCCAGAGTTACACCTACGCTACATGTGTCCAATGTTTGTGTCTTCATTTTAAGTCCATGCAAATTCCATGAAGTGTGGATACAACTAACAGCTAGTGAGGTTTGAGGGATAGTAAGTAGCAATAAGTAAGTGTCAGTATCAGTGAAAAGAAGAACAATGTAAAACTCATTTTTCACGAACCACCTGTCTGTGCTCTGTTCAGGTCCAGGGTCCTATAATGTGTTTGAGCAAGGTTTAGCCCAGGAGAGTTTTAAAAAGGCATTTTTAGAGCGAAGCAGGAAGGGAGGCTTTGGCTCCACTGCTCAACGCAACTCCTTCGTCCACAACAAGGAATCAATAGAGGCCCCAAGTCCAGGACAGTATGAGGTAGGACGATCCATCAATATACTATAGTAATTAATTTACCAATTCTTTCTTCCTTTGGCCTACTCAGCCTGAAGGATATATGCCCTGATATTAACTGAAGTATAAGCCTTGGTTATTACTTGAGCCCTTAATAAGTATTTTCATATCCTTATCACCATGTTAGTGTGCATGTGTGTGTGTGACTGCTGTATGTTTCTATTCAGACAGAAAAGAAGACAGAGGAGCGATATAAAAAGCAGCACACCGCGGTTTTCAAATCAGCCACAGAACGTCTGACATTATCACTACTTGCTAAAGTAAGTCTCTACTCCCTCATTGTCTTTGTCTCCTGGTTTCCACTACATTTGTGCTTGTCATACTCCAGCAACACTCCAAGTTTCTTTTGTAAAGCTGCTCATACCTTCTTAACCTGAAGATTCTGAGATGAAGTAGAACAGATTTACATGCCAAGTTTTTACTTTCATAAATGGACTATCACAGCAGTAGCACCTGACCCACTACGCCAAGGGTCCTGTTTTTCAGCAGTGAATTTTCTGTGACTGCTTCTTTCTTCTTTACCTCTTCCTGCTGATTCTCATTTCATAATAGTCTCTTGTTCCTCTCCCTCTTTTCCATTTTCCTGTAATCCTCCTTGTCCTCTTGCCCACTTTCCTCACGTCATTCCTTTGAAACTGTTGTTAATATAAAGCCAATACAATATATTTACATACCTGACTATTAAGTATGATTTTATTTAATTGTATTTCAAAACAATTATTTTATCAATAATTACATCATACCTTTACTTTTATTTTTATGATTTTAAGTACATTTCGCTTTAGTGTTATTAGAATGCTTTAGTGTTATTGTAGAGTAATCTGCCATTTTTATGGAGAAATATTCTATTTAGATATTCTTGTGTTCATTTAAATAAAAATCTGAGTATTTTTGCAGCCACTGGGCATTAATCTTATGAGTGCCTCACTCATTTATCTAAACCTCAGATCCAAACTGGTTTCAGTGAACTGTGTCATTTAAGTCTACTGACTCCTTCAGGTTCACTCTCCAGCACTGACCTGAATATGAACAATATTTGTAAAAGTGGCGTATCTTTATGGAATTAGAATTGTTTCAATATTTGTGAAATTTCTCAAATAAAAAGAATAGAAGTAATTTGAAACGTGAAAATGACACTTTTAGTATTAAAAAGTATCTGCAACATTCTCCACTTTAGTTTCACTGAGCGAAATGGAACACTTGTGGAACATTGACCTTAGAGAGTTAGAGTTTTGTGTCTAAACTGAAGATTTCAGCAGTAAACAATGAATTTGTTCAAAACTGTTTGCTATGAGATAGCAGCAGCACAACACTGTAAATTCAGCAAGTGTCATTATTTCTAGGGCTGTATGTTTTATAATTTCATCCATTTTTAAATTTGATCTTACTGGAAGTATCACTAAAACCCCTGTTTTGACACTTTTTACATTACAGCAGTACAATATTATGTATATAGTACTTGATGTCAATGTCAACAAATAAATAACAGCAGCAGTGGCGCTACAATTGAAAAAGTGACAGTGTTTGGATTGTGAAAGCTGGATTTCTTTGCCCTGTGTGACTCAGGATGGTGTTTACTTGCATATAAATAATGTGCTAATGAAGAAACACAGAAGCAGCTGGATATGAGAGTTAGAGATTGAATCTTACTGACTCTAGTACTGAAAAAACATTCTAGGAGAAAAATTATGTAAATTTTCTGCGAAAGTGTATGCTACAGCATTTTAATATTCAAGATACACAATTTGTATTTTCAAGTACCCTTCTGGGTACCAGCTGGTGTTTACTCTGATTAACTCCAAAGGTTAGAAGTGTTATCTAAATCTTGAGGCAGAGGTCTCCAGAACTGATCTTAACACTGCAAACTAAGCCACTCTCTAGAAAGACAGAGTGTAAAAGGTAATCCAGCACTTATCATAGATGGCAAAAAACTGTAAATGCACAGCTCAAGAAAGCCCCTTGGGGTACATTTACACATGGAACCTGGGAGGTTCCATGGTGTAATGGTTAGCACTCTGGACTCTGAATCCAGTAATCCGAGTTCAAGTCTCGGTGGGACCTACAAATTTTAGGGGACAGCCGTGGCGCGACAAGTTAAGAGTGCGGCTTTGGACATTGGGCTGGGTTCGATCCCTTGACCAAGCGCAATAAAATGGATATGGTGGTGCTGAAGGAGACGCGCCTCCCCTGCCTTTGTGACCATGGCTGTGGTGCCCCTGAGCAAGGCACCGATTCACCCCAGCTCCCCGGGCGCCTCACTAGGCCCCCTGCCCCAGCGTCTCTAGTGCATGTGCATGCCTGTGTGTGTGTTTCATTCGTTTGGTGTGGGTAGAATGCAGAGAGTAATTTCCCCAGGAGGGATCAATAAAGAAATTAAATTAATTAAATTAGATTTGTGATATTGGGCTATATAAATAAAACTTGGCTTTAAATTAGAGTGACCGGACTCAGCCTCACTGGGTTTAGTTTGTCATGTTGTGACTTTAATGCACATCCCTCACCCAGTTATACACTGCTGATGTAACTAACGTCCTCACAAGAACTTTTTAAAAAAGCGAATTAGAAACCCAGTCACGTGTACACGTGGGCAAGAATTTTGGCTTTGTCCAGGAGAAAACTAGCTGGGGAAATCAGGTTTCTCTAATCCCCTGCTAAGATGATGGCAAATGTGTTTCTCATTTATGTGATGTTTAAAAAAAGAAGAGTAGTTCGGCTGGAGTTTTCGACCCGTGATCCAGTGTTGAATGAGCTTGAATGAACTACAACATCCAAGAGAAAAGCTGATTTTCTTTGTTTTTCCAGAAAAATATTTTCACTCTTAATAATTAAAAAATACTCACGTGTGAAAAAGTAAGAAAACAACTTTGTTTAAGTCTCACTCAGGCCCAGTGGTTTTCAGGCCTCAATGCTGGGACACAAAGCCATGCTGGTTTTCATCTCTGCTGTCTAATCAGGGAGAGTTGTACGCCTCAGACGCCGAGTGAAATATCACCAAATACACTTGCATCAATAATCAGAACAATGTTATTCATAAGCTTTTTCCATTGGAAAATTCTCTTGCTTTTCTACTTAGTGAGATCAGAGATCAGGGTCAGCTTCATCTGGGTGAAGGACAATCACTTTATTCCCTGTTCCACCCTGCTGTGCCCAACATATTAGAATCTGCGACTAATATACCACCGGCATCTGTTACAGTTTCAGTTGCTACACTCATAGTATTGTGTATGACAGTTTGGATAAACATAGTGAAAGAGTTGTGTGTATTTATACATTTTATATTATTGTTCGTGCTACATTGTCAATCACATTTTATTGCATATCCAAAATGAACTTAAGCAAGTGTGATGAGACTCATTAGAAAACTGAGAATGATACATTAAGGGTTCTGGTGCTGATCGCCTCTGTAATAGTCTCTACCTGATATATCTGTCTGCACTGTTTGCCATTTTTCATGACAAATGCCCCGTGTAGTTTTCTGTCAGGCTGCAGTATATTGTACTGATAGATGAGCTGACTCACTCAGAATCCTTGGTGTACTAAATCCTAATGCAGACAGTAGAAAACTTGACAGTCATACTACATACAGTCCCCGTAATGTTTTTTTTTTATAGATCTAGATGTTGGACGTCTGCAAGTTTAAACGATCTAAGGTAGATTTTCATTACATGCCGAACACACAGGGTGATTAAATATTTAACAATGGCTTTGACTTGGTTCAGTTCCCAGAAGCAGTACCTCCAGCTCGGTTGTGTGTTCCCACAAATATAATTGGCCGTGCTTGCGAGTGGGGAGCTGTTGAAGTCAAGGTGAAAAGAAGCGGCTGGTGGCCCCACATGTCATGGAGGTAGTGCATGGCTGTTTGCAGCCCTCCCTGGGCAAACAGCAGGGTTAGCAGTGACAAGGACTGCACTGCTCAGACTTTCAGATTTTCCAAACTGGGAGAAAATAGAGAAAAAAATTTGCAAAAACACACACACTCGCAAAAACAAGTGCTTATTTGACTGTACATTAGAGACAGAATCTTACCTCTTCATATTTCCCTTCCTATCTCTCTTTTTTTTTTTTTGCTTTCTGCATAGTACCTCTGAGTGCTCTGTGGAGAGATCTGAGGCCACTTATAATGGCTCCACGCAGAGCCTCCTTTATGACCAGTTAATGAAAAATCACCCGGGGACGTCTTTGCTGTAACAGTTAGTCACATGCTGCGCTGCAGCCTATGCTGTATCCCTGGTAACGGTCCCCTACTGGGATGGATATTAAAAGAGTCTAATCAGGATAATCATGATTATGAGAAGGGAGTAAGATGAGAAACAAAGAAAAAAAAAAGAAAGTACATCTTTATTATCTGTTTTATGTTTGGGAGCTTTTGTCTTCTGTACTTTGACTTAAAAGCGTTGTCTAGCAGAGGAGGTCGACCTTTTGTTGGTGAAATTATTCACACTGCATGGGTTTTGGAATCAGAAATATAAAAGACACACCATGTCAGTTGAAATGATAGAAGCTGTCTTGTGGGGTGCATTAAACACAACAGGGAAACCTGTTATCTGACTTCCAGAAGATATTTATTGCATTCTTTCCTCTTTCTTCACTGTTAGCTTTTTTCCTCCTCCAGATCTTTTGTTTCTAAATGTTTGTTTTGTTTTGAGGAGTCATTTATGAGCATTGACACCCTGTGCTTCAAATCAGTCTATTCCCAAATCCCAAACTGTAGTTAAGTACGTATTGAATAACAGATATGGGATGATTTATTTAGGTTGATGTTTCTTATCTTTTGTTGCACCCTCATTCTAGGGGTGCTTACATTTCTGACAGTTTAAATCAAATACAGCTCAACTAGTTCAAATATTTGAAGCTGTGTCAGATCTGTACTTTAGTCAGAGGTCTGGATCTGATAGGAGTTGATTACCTGTCTGTGGAGAAGAAAGAATCAGACATGTTGTTGGGAAATGACAGATCTGAAAGGAGAAATGAGTATGAGGAGAGCATGGCTTATTTTATATCTTGATCCCCATCCCACTTTCTCTTGTTGTGTTCTGTCCATCCTGCATGTTTTTCTCTCCCCTCATTTTTCCTTTCTTCCCTCTTTCCTTCCACCTCCTACCCCACTGTACGCATTCCTGCTTCTCCATCCCCCCGTCTTCTCCTCCTTCCTCCCGGACAACCCTTTGTGATAGTGACCTTTCTGTTGCAGAGGTTGTGGGATACCCTTAGGCAGCGCTGGCAGAGAATGAGGGAAAGAGTTTAATTTGGACCTATGTTTTACCCTTAGGCAGTGGAAATTCCTCTCTGTTCTGTACATCAGTGAATTATTGTCCCATCCCTTGAAGTGACAGGAGAGAGGTTTGATTGGCTGTTTTGTCTGTCTGTCAGTTTTTACTAATACGTTCCTGCCTGCTGTCATCTCTGTCGATTTTGTTCTGCTGCCAATGATGTTGAGATTTATAGAGGTCCAGATGGATGGTTATTGTTACACTGAGTGAGTGTGAGGGGTTGTTGTCAATGGCAAGGACATTGGTTCAATAATGAGGTGTTAGCAATAGCTTTAATAAGAGGTGCACTTTCGCTTGTAAGTGCTAGAGATGTCCTGAGCTGATCCTGAGTCAGGGCATATTTTAACTGATTGACATTGGCTCAAATAAAGCAGATCAAAATCCAATCCTCTTTACTGTACCCTTCTTTACCCTTCTGCGTTTTGTCCACCTCAGCCTGCCAGTGTTGGAGTGCCGTTCTACGTTACTACAGCCAAGCTCTAGACTGCACGCTTTCTGCTGCAATATGCCAGTAAAAGTGTGTGAATGTGAGAAATAATGGTTGCACCAGTGAGTGGCTCAGAGTTCTGAAACTGAGTTCAGCACACTAATTATCATTAGCAAAGAGCAGTGTACAGTGTTAGGAAGCAGCTTCTCCTTTTTAGATTCTGCTGACCGCTGCTTTAACAAGTTAAAATGACAAATTTAGCTGGTGGCAGGTCGTAACAGCCATTGCTAATTAACACTGACTGAGTTTCTGTCCTTTTTTTTAACTTAATAAAAGGACATGAACTTGTTTGTTGTCTGGTGAAAGTGATCTCTGTCTAGTCGACCAGAGATCTCTTGTGAGGGAAGAACCTCCACTCTGTCAAATCAACATTTTAGTAAACATAAATATGAGATCAGACTCAGTATAGGTATCAGCAGATACTCAGTATTAAAGGTCTTGAACAGGAATTGGATTGGACTGATTTTCATCTAGTCTTGGATGACTTTGATATATTGTTCATGATTGCACTGAGGAAAACATGGATACAAATAAGAAGGCTGAGAGTCCACAGCCATGGTAGCAATTCTGTGTCTGTACTTAGACACAGTGATGCTTTGAGACCAATCAACATACACACAATACTGATGTTTACCATTTTCTCCATCTTAGCTCTGCATGTTAGCATACAAACACTTGGTAATTAGCACTAAACTAAAAGTACAGCTGAGGTTGAATGCCACTAGTTAAGTATGTGTGCTAAAACAACACAGCATTACAATATATAAGAGAGTATCCTAGTGTGACTTAAGTAATGTACTGTACTTATACAGGGTTGTATTGATAGTTTCTTACAGTACATTGTACATCATCAACTGAAATTAGTTTCAAACCTTCTTTTTACATGTTCTGATTGTAATTTTGGGGAAAAAAAACATTTCCCATAAGTTTAATAAGTAATTAAAAAAAATCTAATTAACAGTTTTATTCTGATACAAAAGCCAAATATTTGACAATATAAAGTTCCTGTTCAAGCAGATCTCTTGGCTCCGTGCAAGTCATTTGAAACTGATGCAACCAAGCAATAATGTGTCTGCCAGTCAAACAAATTTCAGTTTATCTGCACTAATATCTGTTACGCTGACAATCAACAGAACTTCATAATTCTCCTTCCTCAGTGTAACTGGCCTGATGGAATCAGACAGACAATATTAAAACATGGCTTTTATTAGATGTACCACTGACAATGATTGGAAGCTGGATTCATAATACTCCAATGGTGCGAAAATAATAAGGAAAACAAATAGAAGAAGGAGAGACTTCACAACTGGTGAAATTTCCATCCTTCACTCGGGAACTCTCGCTGTTGTGGGAGGCAGTATACTGACTTCTAATGCCATGGCAACATATATAAATGAATTTTTATGGATACTCATTGTATACTTACTTATACACTGTAATTTTGCACATTTGTTACCAAGATTGACAGGCAATAAGGCACATGTGCTGGGATTACAGTAATTTGGTGGTTAAACTGTGAGGTCTGAATAATGCATCTGTGTTAGGCACTTCCTAAAAAATGTAACTTGAGAATGAGCTGTGTGGGCTGTGTGGAGACTAAACTGCTGTTTTCCTTCCCACCTGTTCCTGGTCCCAGTTGCCATCATAAAAGCCATGCATTGCATGAAAATCATATTCAGTAGCTACTGTATTATATTTCTGGTCCAGCAACACAGACGGACATCATTCACAAGGCCTGACGCAGTCAAGGAAAACCTCATTAATGTCAGTGACAAGTAGAAAAACACCATATTGCTCGCAGAAAAAGATACCGCACACAATAGGCTTGAGAGAGACAGAGAGAAAGAGAGAAGATGCAACTGAAAGGAAGAAGCAGTGGGAGGGAATGAAAGAAAGACAATGAGAATGAGAGAGGGAGCCTCTGTGTATAATGTGTAATTATCTATCCTATTAGCTCTGGTTGAGATAATTAGAGTGTTTGCTAAACATACATTTATCAAACTGAAGAGCAGCATCACCCCCCCTGCTCTGCAGAATGAACCAAATGACAAAAATCCAGGACATGAAATTATACTGAGAGTGAAGGAGGGGAGTGAGATTGGCAGGTTGATGAAGGAATAATCAAGAAAGAGGGACAGAGAAAAGAAAGAGAGGCTGATGACAGCAGAAAAACATAATGTAGACAAAGAAGGAAAGAAAGAATGAAAGACACAAGCAATGAGAACTTCGATGTTGCTGTCTGTGGCTTTAGAGATAGAGAGATGATAAATAAATAAATGCTGTGTGAGTGTGACAGTTGCATCGAAGGTAATGCCATGGGCAAGATAATTCTTGAAGTATCCGAGATAGGAAAATATGCAGAGGCCCAAGGTTTGTCACTTATTGACTTTTTGTCTCTGTGTTTCATTGCATTTTTATGATATATCCATGGACAGCTAATGGCATGTCATGGCGCAGCCTCTATTTATGGGAGACAAGGGAGTCGGGTGATGAAAGAAAGGAACAAAAACAGGAAAATGGAGTTATAGATTTGATATGGATTTTACTGTCAGCTGTCAGGGTAATGATGATGATGTGGGTCCTTCTGAGAATTCGAGCACGGCCACCTACACACACTAGTGCACATGCAGAGAAAGAGACTCTCTCAAACATGTGCCCAAGAACAAATAAATACACATACATTTATGCAATAATACCCACTGTGTGCATACAGTGTACATATATGAATGCCTCCATTTGCATGTGCTTGTGAATGCATACACGTACTGTTGTGCGCGCCGGACACACACACACAGGCACAATTAAGTGACCTAAAGTGCTCAGTGACACTTCCACCCCGAGGCTTCAGACGGTAACGCTCCCATCATGCTCTGCACTGTAGTGTCCTGAACAATTCATGAACGTGAAGGATATAAAGATTTGAAGATGGGGTGGAGGAGGAGGAGAGGGGTGGGGGGAAGCAGAGTAGTGGTGCTGTCATATCCAGTAGCTGTACTGACTAGTCTTTCTGACAAGAGCTTTTTACTCCCTTTTTCTGTCTTTGTGTCTCTCCCTCACCTTGCCCACTCTCTTTCATTTGCTCTCGGGTATAAACAAAATAAAAAAGGAAATAACATGCAATGATATTGATTTTGTGCTCATGAGTCAGTCAAATTGCCAAAGTGTGGCTGCGGCTGTGTGTCTCCCTATCTGCTGATTTACCCATCTACCTGTTTTCACTGCCTCTCCACCTCTGCCTCACCGCTTACTTCTCAACTGTAAAGTTGCAGTAAAATATTATTTTGATTTGTTTAGCTCAGCCATTCAGGAGAATATTGAAGCCAACTAGACTCCCCACAGTTAAAGAGTACAAGCAACACAGCTGCTTATCCACAAACCAGGTGTTCAGAATGGCTGATGTGAGTAATAGATCCGCGAGTTTAAAGGCTTATCGGAAGCACAACACTTATAAACAAGTTTATACAGTACAATACAATACAGTAAGAAAATCAGTCATCATGGCAACAGTCATCCACCCTAAGTCTCAACAGCTGTGAAGTGAACAGTAAAAATACATGGTTTATGTTTTTGATCAAACTGGATAAAGTTGCATTGAGTTGAGCTATGTCAGAGTGCTCTGTTTCTGCACCCCAGCCAGTGAAAGGAGTGAGGGGGCTACACTTTCTCACACGGCTCCGATGTCTGTCTGAAAATGGCCCAAAGGTGTGATGTTCACCGCGTGCCATTGACATGAATTTGGCCACTGGACCATTTGCACCACACAGCCAGTGTAGCCAGTGTATCAAGTGTACAGTAGGTTAGCTGTAAGCTGGTTAGCTACAGATGCACCAGCCGTGTCTATGGGAGTGCGTCTGTGTATTTGTCTTCAGCTCAGTGTCTGACTGATCGCAGAACTCACCAAGAACTTCATTTCTTTCTCTTTTTTCCCTCCACTTTCCTTTTTCCTCAGGTCTCTGTACCTTTATGAAGTCGATTCATAAAGCCCTGGGCAAATTGTCTTTTGCATTTTGACTTTCCTTGCAGTTGCATCACCTCAAAAATTTCCTTTGCATTCTGTCTGAACACATAGTAAGTCTTCAGTGACTTACAGAGCAGCAGGGTCACTAAGGGCTCCACCTGTCATCACTGAAATAGAGTTACAGTTAGTAACTACTGAAAACTGAATCAGAATAAGTCCTCTGGAAAACAACTGATGAACAGAGAAGCCTCGCAACAAGGTGTGAAAGATGACTGAGAAGTCCAAAATGTTGCAGTGCTGAGATGGCCAATCACAGATGTGAAAGCGCTTTTTCCAAGCGTATTCCTTTCAAACGCAAACGATTGTCACTATGAAAGATGAAAGTGCTGTTGTGATAACTTTCCACAGTTGTAAAATCCTGTCTGTGAGTATTGCAGACCCTTGCACTGTGTTTTGGCGTTAAGCTTTTAAACGCATAAATCTGTTCCTACAACTGGACTTCGCGGCTGGTATTACGTTGTCTGACCGGTACATGAAACAACTCACCTCCACCAACCCCCTTGTGTTGTTTTAATATAGGACAGATGTCTGTGTGGATGCTGTCTAAATAACAGTGTTTGAGATAAAAGCTGCAAGCCTAGTTCTTCAGCCTGATCTTCCGTATGTCTCCCTTTTACTCGAAGACATATTATTTACGGAGAGTTTTAGAACCTTGTCTGTGTCTCTTAGGCTCCTCTGTCTGGGCTTTTATTCTCTTTTCCTGTCTCACTTTTCAGCTAAATTGATGTTAAATTGCTGTCCATTAAAAGACGTGTGAGTCTTTGACTGGTCAAAAAAAAGTCTCTGATTCAAACGGTTTGCTGGATCTAAGTGAAGTCTGATGCTGAAATCATAATGGCTTGATCAGCTAACAGAGATAGAGAAAAAGGCTGCGTGATAGATGATGATTGACAGAAACATTAAAGGACAAGAGCTAAAAGTTTGGAGTTCTGCCAGTAACTTCTAGAAGCTGCTATGTCCATGATCCCTCAAAATATTAAAGAATTCCACACAACGAAGAACTGAGAAATTATTTTCGTACTCTTAACTAATATTTGTTGCAATGGTGGCCCTCGAGAAAGGCCGTGGGTGTCATTAAAATCAAAGCTGATTATCCCCTTAGGAGCATGAATATGCTCAACACATTATACAGCAATTTGGAGACCGTCCTCCCAAGAGAAACGACAACATCAGTTATTTCAGTAAATGCCCCAAAACAGCATTTGTTTAAGCAGGAAGTAGTGTGATCCTGTTATAGAACCATAAGTCCATAGCTATGGATGGGTCAACAAAATGCCCCTAACCATGATGGCAAAGGTTCCCTAGCTTTAACGAAGTAGTAATTTTAACCCTGATCTTTCCCTAAACCTGATCAAGACATTTTTGTGCCTAAACCTAACCAAACCTTATCTGTACCATTATCATAAAACAGATTTATGTTTCGGCAGTGATTTGTAATGGTTTTGGAAGGCACAATGTCAGTATAGGTAGAATATGATCAAACTTTTACATAATATATTTTGAGTATTAATCTTTTACAAGATTTTTGATTTGCCACTTGCTGTCCTCTAATTAAGTTGTGGTGAGCTTAATTTCCTGCTCTGAGTTGAACAGATACGCATTAAGTGATTTATATCTATTGAAAATATAAAGTGGACGACTTTTAATAGCACTAGGATATTGTTTCACTCTGTCTTGATTTACAAAGACACCATGGTGAGGGGGGGAGGTAAAGTAAAAAAAAAGTTAGACTGTAGACATTAAAAGGAGAGCGTCAGAGGGAGGAATAAATGTGGAAAATGAGTATGCATGCATGAGCAACAGAGGAAAAGATGGAGAAAAAAGAGAGCAGAACAAGTTAAATCTTAAATGGTGTGATAGGGCATAGATGGAAAATGTATCTGTGTTGCACTTCCGATTGTTTGATGTGTGGATGCTCTCTAAGTTATTGCTTGGATGCTTGGAGGAAAAGATCACATACTCTTTGTGAAATTCTTTTTCTCTTTTTCCTTCTCTTCCTCTCTTGCTGTGAAGTCCTGGTTATTGTTACTTCCCTGCTGTCTTGCTGTTATAAAACAAGTCAACTGAAAAACAACCCTTCCTCAAAAACAGCCTGTGACTCAAAATAAAAGACACTTTACAAGCGAAGGTGGATAAACACTACATGGTTTCTCGTACATTCACAACTCTGGTGCATACTTTCGTACCAACTGTATGCTGTGTTCAGCGTTGCTATTCACAAACCTATCCTGCATGCACAGCGGTAGTTTGTGCCAGAATAGAAGTATATGTTTTGTGCCTTATTTTGTCGAAAGTAAAATGCAAGGGGAGATCATACATCATAAAGTACAAAAGCCAAAAAGCCTTCGTACCTGCATGTAAACTAAAAAGAAAGTTTTTTTTGTGTGACCCACCATTACAAAAACTCTTCATATAAGCCTTTTCAAATCTCCCACTGCCATCTTTAACATTTGGTTAAAGGTACCCTGTGAATTTTTGACCACTGATATGACTATGGAGCAGTGTTTTTATGAGTGGATCGTCATTTTGTCTGTATTGTGTCCAAGAACACAGTGAAGCGTTACATTTCTGCCGCTTTGTTTTCGCGCTACTCTGGGATGCAGTTAAAAGCTCAGGGAATACCTAGTTAGTGGACCTTGAATTAAGTCGTCTTTCTCTTTCTTGGAAAAATCTGACACATATGCACAGAAGATAATGTCTCCTTTGATGTGCTGTCTGCCTCTCTCTCTCGTCTTCAGTGTCACACACTCCAGTTAAGAAATGCAGTTAGCTGCTTTTGTGCAGTTCTTGATGTAAAATAACATAATAAATTAAGCTTTTCTGTGTAGTGTCAGCCACATGCTCCAAATGTCCAATTTCATTTGTATCGACCTGCTTTTAAAAATCTTCAGTGGCATGTGAGAGATCGTATCCCATTTGTATTTATTTATTTGAGAATAACGGAATCGTCAGCAGATACCAGAGGAGCTGTGACGCTGCCCAGAATAGAGATCAGTATTTAAACAAATTAAAAATTTATTTTCCACTTCTAGATTGGATTAGAGGAAGTGAGATGTGACCAGGCCTCGTCCTTTAATTGGATCCTGTCTTTGTTTATTATGAGAGCTGTGTTTCACTTATGCTGCCAGTTTTTTTCAGTTTCTTTTCATTTCTTTTTTAAAAAATCTTTACAGTTTTCTTCTCTTTTGCCTTTCTGCCCTTTGTTCTCACAGGTCATTATCTTGCTCTGCATCTCCTCTTTCTTTCTTTCTGTCAGTTAATCTGTCTCTTACTGTCTCTCTCTTCGCCTCAGTCCTCATGTGGATGAAGTGGGCGCATGTGATAAACAGCTGTGTCCGGTTGTGTGCATGTGCAGGACTACATGTGCATTTCTCTGTCCAAAGTTTGGGGAACAGCTGTGGCCGGCAGCTGTGTATATAGTGCATTGTGTGTGTGTTCACCCATGTACAGGTGTAGGCACCTACCCATTTTATGCAGCTGCTGTGTGTTTTGCGTGTGTTTGGTTATGGACAGATGTTTAGTAGCAGGTGATGAATTTAGGAGCCAAGCAGACATTCAGCCAGGCAGGCAGCCAGGGGGACAACGGGGAGAGCCAGGCCCAATAAGATGTGGCGTTGAGTCAACCAGGCCTTCTGGACCTCTGCTGGATAGCTGGTGTTTCAGGAGGGTCCCAGCTGTGAGTGTCATACAGGACTCGCTACCTGCCAGAGTCCACAGTCAGATCACTGATTACTACATGAATCAGTCAAAAGGAGACAGTTAAATCTTGGGATGAATATAGTTTGGGATTGTTCCAAACATGTAAATAAATGTGAAAAGAGAGAACTGAGAAAATTAAAGTAGACATATTCGCACTTGTGAGAGAAAAAAAGAGAGGTTAAGCAAAAAAAATAGCGAGTCTGCAAAGGTACAGCTGATATGATAGACATAAAGAAAACAAAGACGCGAGAGAGGATGCATCAATGGTAGGCATCAAAATATGATGGAAAGAGAAAAGAAGACACGGAGCGAGAAAGAAAGACAGGATGATGCCAAACAGATAAGGCGAGGATAAAAATAAATAAAGGAGTAAGCAAGATATACAAGACTACAAAACACAGCAGAAAACTGTAGCTGTCAGCAAATTGTTAGACTAACTGCTGCCTATAAAGTGTGAATAGGAAGCGAATGGGACCCATATGGTTTCCCTCTGTCATTCCATCTATATTGAAGACCTGTCTAAAACCTCATTAAGGCCTTATGACACCAGCCGTACCGCCACTACTAAAATCAGACAGATGGCTATCAGGCTCTATGATGAGACACCAGCTGTGCTCATGACACAGAATGACATAGATAGTCTATTCGTGTTCAATTTTCATTTAAATACATGCTCTGTATTTTGTTACGTAAGAGAAAGCAACACACATACACAAAGCTGAGCAGTAAAACACATGCTGCTTAATTTGTGTAAAAGTGTAGGGACAACATCTGGTAGAAGCATTGTTGTACAGGCAGTAAAAAGTCTAAGAACTTTTCCAAGGTAATTAGAGTGATATTGGTGCCGATAAACAATGCATCAAGCCCCACAGATGCATTATAGAAAGCATGTAAGCCTGTTTGAGGCTTACATGACAAAAAAGGAGTTTATAAACTGAAAAGAAGACAATACTGACTGAGTTTAGCAGCGTGTTCATTAATCAGTGTTTGTGTATACTTTTTAAATCACAGCGCTCGTTGCACACCAGTGTGTTTCTCTGTAAACAGGAACAGATGCACCTCAAGTGACACTTTGGATTTGAGAGGCAGAGCTCGAGTAACCATTAATATTTATTAGACTCTAAATGGAGTTACCCAGTCTGTTCTTTATCTGCATAGTATCCCAGCTAGACTGATGCAATAACCAGTTTAAGGATGGAACCTACCTGTATGTTTTTGTCACACCTTTCCGGAGTGGAAATACAACAAAGTAAGACTTTAATTTCAAGTCTGCAAAACCGCCTTGTAACTGTGGAACAAAAAGTACAAATGAGTTTCCAACAAGATTCATAATTTAGCCTCTGACTATTTTTAAACTCGATACACTTTAAGCTTCAGTGAGCCAGATTGTGTCAGTTGTTTCTCAGCTCTCAACAAACTCCCAAATCTATTTTTAACCTGAGGAGATACAAAATGCGAATGAGTCAGAGCCAGTCCTGACAGAGCACAATAGTGGGGAGTTTTTTTTTTTGTTTTTTTTTTTTAATGGATATGTGAACATGTTGCAGGTATTTTTGTGCATACTGGAGATGTGTGACGAACACACACACACACACACACACACACACTGATGCATTACACATATGCACATTCAGAATATATATTGTCTTCAGTACAAAGATCTGAAATATGGAAATACTGGGTCTGAAAATAGCATTCTGCTCTGCGAGGAAGAATGAAAGGTTTTAAGAGTAATGAGAGGATGAAGAATGGGATGTGGTGGTAACACACACACACATCTTGTGTTATGCCTGGCCATTAGTCAAAGCTGTCACCATACATACTAAGCCGTAGTATGGCCATTGTCAGGTGGACTTGAGTGGTCATTAGTATGAGAGAAGATGGTGTGGAAGAAAGGCTGTAAGAGGAGAACAAGAAATATCTTATTTTGTGTTTGCATTTTGTTTCTTTTAAACTCTGTTGAGGCTGGCCGTGTGACTGAGAATGCGCTTTACATTTTGCATCGTTTACCTCGACAAAAGACGCTACTGTATATGTTGTTGATCCTTTTCTTTTTGCTTGATCGTGCAGGAAAGTGAAAACAGAAGCATATGTACATGAATAGTCCCAGATTAATGAGAAGGACGACTCATTACTTTATAGTGAAAAGTCAGTTGTTGTTTATTTTGAATATTAAAAATATTGGATAAAATATAAATCATACAGAAATTTAAAACATGTTTAATAGTTACTTTGAAGGACACCTTCCTTCCCTGCAAGATGTGTATGCTGGTCCATACTTCAGACATTTAGCAGGGAATATAAAACCATCTGCTAGAAATCTCAGGCTACAAATTGTTGTGTTTGATCAAAGCCTGACTTTTGACCATCGCATGAAGAAATTGTTTCAGTCTTGTTTTTTTGCAACTCAGAAATATTGCCAAAATCACTTCAGCATTGCATAAGAACATCGTAAAAGCAATCATCATTTCTCAGCTTCAGTTTGTTCAGAGCGCAGCAGCCAGACCTTTGAGAGAGCAGATAACCCCCATCTTTTGCCGTTACAGCCATCAGCATTATGGAATGGCCTCCCCCTCAGTCTGAACCACTTTTTAAAAAACTTTTAAAAACCCACTTGTATAGACTGGTGTTTTTATAAGTTTGTTGCTTAGCCATTCCTATGGGTTTTATTTGTTTGCTGTATTGTTTTTTATTATTGAGTACCTGTCTCTGTTTTACTTGCTGTCTTCATGCGGTGCACTGTTATGCATTTTAATTATTAACTTTTTGGGAAGTGTTATATAAATAACGTTTATTATTATTATTTATTATTATTTTTTACAAAATGTGTTCAATTTGGCTTTCCTTGGTCTTTCAAAATGGTTTACACAAGCCTTGATTTAACCACCCAAAGACACGGACAGATTTTGCCAGACCCAGTGCTAAAAGACCAGCACCTGACATTACCTGTTACCTTTGGACAATGCTTACAAATTCACTGTGCTGTGTGTATTTCAAACACTTGTCATGAATTGACTCTTGAGGGAGAAATGTCTCCTGCTGTTGTGTACTGCACAGGGAAACCCAGAATGAACAGTGGGATGGTGCAGCTGCACAGTTTTGTGATTGGATGGGATTATGATTTCTATCAGTCTTAGTCCATCAGCAGTGTCAGATTTGAACCACAAAAACTGAGCAGGAAAGGCTATTCATCCACACATTTTTTTGTAAGCCTTCAAGGAGAATTTTATATCTTCGCCTATTTTGGATGTGACTTAACATGGATTTTGAGCTGGACTGAACAGCTGATTCAGGACATACATTGCTGTCAATGTACTTCAGCTGTGTTGTCTCCCATCACACACTTTTACTTAATTTAGTATTTACTATGACTTCATGTTTTAATAATTTCCTCTCACACCATTCCTGATTGGCAGTTCTACTAGGTTTTGATGAACTAGAACTGTGGCTTCAAGTTTATTTTCGTATCAAACATTTTGCATGCATTAAAAATATGAAATTATCTGGTGTTAATTTTTTTCCCCCACTTTGCTTTCAAAAAAATAAAAACTAAAATAAAATACTGTCAACATCTGGGAATCTGTCTTCGTGCTGGCATCACGTCAATATTCAGTTTCATTGCCCTCCTCCTACAAATGTGTGTGTGTGTGTGTATATATATATATACACACACACACACACTGTATATATACTGTATATATATATATATATACACAAACACTGTATATATACTGTGTATATA
>JBBMJY010000024.1:11759639-11773826 GCA_037833715.1 Toxotes lorentzi | reverse complement strand
ACACACACACACACACACACACACACACACACACACACACACACACACTCCCAACAGTCAAGGGCAATGTGACAGAATCATTTAGAAAAAGTGTGTTTGTGTGTATTTTTGTGTGTTTGAAGGAAGATCAGTATTGAGCTGTCTAAATGTTGAGTTGTGTGTAATTAAAATCAATCTGAGTGCTGTCAATAGGGGATGACTGCTACTGGGAACAGTGGTTTGCTCCATATTCAGGTATAATTACAGACCATAGGACTCCTCGACAGGTGTGTGTCTGCACATTATGTTGCAGAGGTTGGAGGATGATTGTGCCACACTGTAAGATAGATCTGTGACAGATGTGTGTGTGTGTTTATGTGTGTGTGTTTATGTGTGTGTGTGTGTTTTTGTGTGAACAGGTGATACAAATTTTCCTCACCATCATTTAATTTATCTTTCTTTTCAGCAAGGTCAGGTTTCCCTTCAACATCACACAGAAGCTGGTTGTGTCTGTGTGTGCCTGTAAACTGACAACAGTATCTCTGTATGTGTGTGTGCGTGTGTATGTGAGGTTGTGTTGTCATGCACACGTTGTGCTTGACTCCTTTTCCTCCCACTGTGTCTATAATGAAAAGCTAAATGGCCTGGGTATGCAATGATTAAAGATGGACGGCTACCTAGGAGGAGAAGGAGAAAACAGCGGTGGGGAAATGACAGTTTGAGGTAAATGACAGCTCTGCTATGTTTAGGATAAATGGATCGTACAGCTATATTCAGCCTTCGCCATCCATTATTCAGAGACCCACCGACAAGACAAATCCCCAATAACTCAGACTCCTCTGTAGCTCTGTGGTGCAAGTGCAAGTTTGGTGACATGATTCACCCATTTCCCTTTTCAGATCCTAATTTCTACAACTAGGATCCATTACGTGTTCACATCAGTAAGTGTGCCTCTGTGAATTAGCTCTTAATGATTAGCAATTCATTAATGACTGAGAATATAATGGCCTTGTTATGGAAGCTATAATATGCCGCCCATGCTTCTTTCATTGTCCCCCTCTCTGTGGAGAAGCAGCGTGACAGCTGCGTGCCAAGCACTCATTTGTGCCATGGAGGAGATATCAGTGTATGTGTGAGTGTGTGTGTGTATGTGTGTGTGTTTGCATTTGCATGTAGATGACGTGACATGTACTATATGCGCTTGTGCCTGGACGCTGATATTCATACGTGAATGTGTGTGTCACGGGTGACACTGTAACAAGTCTGACAGTGTGTTCTGATAACAGATGGGTGAATGGGTCATTTGTTATTTATAATGAGTGTGTGTCTGTTGTGTAATGTAATAAGGGGACCCCAGAAATGCCACATTTTGTGTGTAATTGTGCGTTACATTGTCAGACATTTCCCTGAGTGTTAGAGACAGTGCAGGTTGATACTGGGACTCAACCATATGTTCCCTTCACTATCATTCAGTGCTTCACAATATTTAAAGACTACAGTGAGTGTCTGTTTTTGGCTTCATGATTTTGCTGATCCCCTGACTTTTCCTCTAGAGCCAGCAGAAGGTTAACATTTTTGATTTTTGCTAAAATGTCTCGACAGCTATTGAATGAATTGCCATAAAATTACAGTACAGTCATCCATGTTGTCCAGAGTATGAATCCTAATGACTTAGGTGATTTCCTGATTTTTCATCTAGCGCCATCAGCAGGTCATAGTTTTCATTTATCCACTGGAACAGACTCTTAGCCTTGTTATGGACACATAGCCATGTAAACCAAAACATTCTCATCTTCTCTCCCCGCAGGATTCCCCTCCACCCAACAGTTATAATGTGAGTCGGACACTTGAGAAGTCTAATGGCCACTCTTACTTAGAACCCCGAAGTGAGGGAGCTAAGAGACGACAGAGTTGCTTCCTCTCTGCTGCACCTCGGGATAATGTCTTCCTACGATGTGATCCAAGCATGCCAGGTATCACACACACACACACACACACACACACATAGGGAACAGCATCACATAAAAAGAATCGATCTATCGATCTATCAATCTATCCATTTATGTAATGATCCTTTTTCAGCGCTGAACATTGAGACACTGTACAGCTCCACCTTTTTGCCATCATGCAGTCCAATTAGCTCCATCTCTTTGGGCCTCTAACCTAATATTTACCTCAATTACACTCCCATTGAAAAATGTTGTTTCAAAATTGATAGATTCATGACTTACTTGGATAATTTATGACTAGCCCCATTTCACCAGGGGACTCAACCCATGAGGCACCCCAAACCGTTTAACCAAAATCCAATTTGCATATAAATAGATTTGGACTGTTTGCAGTAGTGTTTCTTCTTCGTACACACACAGGCACACACGCACACGCTTACACACCTGCGCACACAAACATATGCAGACACAAACGTATGGACTCTCATGCACACACCGAGACACACACATTGATATGTGCATGGTAACTTACACGCACAATCATTTTGCCCATTATTGAATTTGCATTTATGAATAGGCCTACAGTATATGGAACATTAGGGAACATTACATTCCTCATCATGCTGGGACCCTTGAGATCACATTTCTGATAATGGTAAGAGCATTTAACTATCCAAAATTTCTGAAACACACACACACACACACGTACAAATGAATGACAGTGTTACTCGTAATGGTCTGTGACATTAGTAATTGCTCAAGGTGTTTTTAATATGTGAGTTCTGTGTGTGTAACTTTGAAAGTCACCCTCCTTTTCTGTAGTCATAAACTGACTGCATTTAGCTGTTGGGTCAGACAAGAACCTACTTACTGTAAAACCATGTTGGACTGCTGATGGCTTCTTCTTCTTCTTCTTTTTTTTTTTGTATTTTCCTTGTCATAATTCTTAATGTACTAAACACAATCCACAGCCCTGGGGTCCATTAAAGCATTTGAAAACTGAATGTAAAAGTTGTTTCCGTAATTCACGAAAAGTTGGCAATTGATGTTTCAAATAAAAAAAGGTTTATGAAAACAGCGCTGTGTAATGGTTAGACCCCTGAGGCTTAGCTTCTTTATTTTGAGAAAAGTTTTTGTTTTTCAGAATTCAGAGTTAATGTTTCTTCTTTAAATGAAAATGACTTTCTAAAAGCAAACACTGAGCATATTTGTTTTTTTGTGTGTTTTTTTCAATTTGTCAGTGCCTCTTAGCTTCTTTTTAGTCGTATCAGTATGTGATCTGAATGTGTATACTACACTATATGCACATGGATCTCTGCTTGTGTTTGTCTCCTAGTATAGACATAACATGGACATTTTTTTTTGTGGAAAAGAATTTCCGAACCCATCCACAGTTTTTTGGTTGACCTATGGAGGACTGTCTGTGTGTCTCATCTGACAGCAGGGCGGTTCAGTATTCTGCTTTGATCATAGTACAGACAGTTACAGTTACATTACACTGCAGGCCCTGACAAAAAGCTGTGACAGATTCATACTTTGGGGGCGGGGCATGAACTTTCTTCAGCTTCTGAATGGGGGCATGCCAGAAAAAGTTTGAGAACCAGGTGATTTTCACTTATATTAACCTTGAGCAAAATAATGTCCTAATGTCCTAATATAAAGCAATGCCTGATTCAAAATAACACTTCGACATTACCAGCAAGTACAGCAAGTTTGCTTTAGACCTCTTAGCATTGTGTGCAAACAGTTACTGGCAGATATCTGCTTCAGCCAGAATTATTTAAAACACCCTTTTAAGATGTAACACTTAAAAACTTAAATAAATACCTGTGGTACAAAAAAAACCCCCAAAAAACAACAACTTTTGACAAGATAAAACTTTTGCAAGATATCCTTCAAACCTTTATTTTTCTTCAGATATATTTGAAATGGGTACAAAGGACATAAGAGTCAATAGTAGCAGTTTGTCTTCATGACTTTGTGTGTTTGTGATTATACACCAGTCTTTCGTGCCTCTGTTAAAGCAGCTAAATATGAAATGATGTGGATTTATGTGTGTGTGTGTGTTCATCAGGCCCTGGCCAGTACAACCCCAGTGTGAAATCCTTCCCTCAAATGTCTCTGATCTCCTCCAGAGAAGATCGATTCAAGGTCTCCATGAACACCAACCCCGGACCCGGCACTTATCAGGTAAAGATGCCGTTAAAGTTACATTTCATTCTTGTAAAACAAAGCCAAAAAAATCTTACTTCCCCCTGTGTTCCCATTCTTCATGACTCCAACATTCAGTATCAGCAAGTTGCTCGTGCATGTGTGTCCTGGTTTTTAATGTGTCTCTATATGACTAAGTAATGAGAGTGTGCTGAGATGTGAGCCCATGTATACAGACTTCGCTGTGTGCGTGTTTGTGTGCTTGGTGCGTGCATGCATGAGAGACTCTATGTCTTACATTTTCTTATGTTGTAATCCTTTGAGAATCTATCATATTTCTCTCTGTGACCTTGAGCTATGTGGAAGAAATTGATTGTTTAAAAAAAAAATCCAAACAAAATCCAATCATTTTCTGTATTTTCACCCAAACTCTGTTACTTCACCGTTGCAACACAAGGCTGAGTGATACGGCCTCCTGTTCAAGGAGGCCGTTCACTTTGTGGGCAAATTTGCCCTTAATTGACCTGCCTGATTAAATTAAACAGGGAAAAGTGAGTGCAGTTTTGTTAAGTGTAATGTTTTTCAATGCAGCTCAGACTACTGACAGAGACAAATGCACTTCATAGATGAAGCATAATACAGTTGTAATGAAACCTAACCAAAACCTAATCTCTCTGTGCTTCATTTGTGTGTTTTAATAGGAGTTACAGCTTTGGGTTACAGCCGCTGGTGAATGTGTGTTTGAGATGATTGAAAGAGCTAATGTTGCCTCCAGTCCCAGCTGACTTTGACTGGTGAATATCAAACACAAAACCGCAGAGTTTGATTTAAACCCCGCTACACAGTTCATGGTCATGTTCATGTCCATGGGTGTAATGTTATCACAGAGCTCTTTATTCTCTTTTTTATTCTGTCTGTCTGTCTCCCCGTTTGTCTGCTGTCTCTGCGTGGATTCATCTCCTCAACTTTTCCCCTCTCATCTGCAGTTCACTCTCTGTCTCTCTTCTGGCTCTCTTTGCCTGTTTCCACCTCTTCGTCCTTCTTCTCCTGCTCTCCCCAGTTCCATTTGGATGTTCAGTAGAAAGTTGCAGCTCTTTGGATTGCCCTTCCTCTATCCAGTTACTCACATTATGATTATTGGGCTGATTATAAATATGTCTGGGTCAGTTGTTGTTGACAGGCAGGTAAAATCCTACAGTGTGCAGTGTTGGAGGTGTGTCCTCTGATCCTTTTGTTGCCCATCGTACCAATGTCGATTATTTTAAACGTGCTTAATTTTTATGACAGGATTTGCGACCACTAAAGCAGTGTAGCGGGAGAAATGGCAAACAAGAGACATAGCATTGTAGGAGTCACATCAAGGACTTTACCTTTTACAGCTCTCTTTTAGAGCTCTCAAAAAATACAAGCAGTAATGAGGATTCTGCTGGGAGAACTAAACCAGCCTTAATAAATACACATTGTCATTAAAAGCAACGGGGGCAGTGGAGGGAGCTGAGGCAGCAAATGGCGTTCACTTGACCGTATCAGCACAGTAAGGGTATTATGGCCGTTGAATATGATTGGACATGACCAGTCACATGGTATCCAAACATCTAGTGAATGAAGAAGCTCTTGCTAATCAGGTAATGCAGACATGACCTGTGGAGTCTTTGACCTCTAGTGGTGCTATCATATTCATCTATGAGTGGGTCCCTGTTTTGTGCACACGTGTGAGAACGCACATGTATGTGCACACAGGTGACTTTTCCACTGACCAACACATGGCGGCAATGCAGAACACAGCAGTACACTGGCAACACTGGGAAAGAAGAAGACATCTTACTAGTAAACATGCATGTAAACACTGCAGGTTTTAAGCTATGAGAAAAATTAATCTTATTTTGTTAGATATCAAAGATACACCGAAGAGATTGCACTTTGGTGAGTAATACTGAATGTAAACTTCCACAGAGCACCTTTACTATGCTGCATTCCACTTCATCAGGTTTGAGTACAGAGCCACAGCTCACTGGAGGTTCACCTCCCCTGATCTAAGAAGAGTTGAATCGAGATACTTGTGGGTACTTGGAGACGTTTCTCCTCTCATCCAAGAGGCTTCTTCAGAACTGAAGAAGAGATGAAACGTCTTCAAGTGTCTACAACCAAGTCCAGGTGCTCTCTGTTCAGCTCCTCTTGGATAACCTTGACCGGGGTGACTGAGAATCTTCACAGACACCTTCCCCTTATGAAGTTCAGCAGAAAGGACGGGATAAGTTCTGCAGATTCGCCAATATGTTGCCAGTGTCTCTCTCAGCCTAGTTTAGCATTATCTCCTTTTCCATGCAAACTGTTTTTGATGGAAACCCATTTTGGTATAGGAGCATGTGAGAATTCATGCTCTCCCAGTATTTGATTGCTTGAATATGATCCTAATATGTTACTAATCAGCTGGTACCCAGACAGCTGAAGAAAAAGAACAGTGGCCGTGAAGCATGAGCAAATCAGATCACTTCACTACTCTGCCTGAACTAAAGCTGTCCTCCATTCCACTTCATCAGGTTTCAGTACAGAGCCCCAGCTCACCTAAAATTCACCTCACTCATTTATAGTTCAGTCTCTCCTCTGCTGAGCTTACAGGCCTTGATGCCTACATCTCTCTACCGTCTCATCTGAATTTTGCGTTTTTCTACTTTTGTCTTTTCTGTGTAAATTTCATCATAAAACTGTTTCTGATAGATGTATGTATAAATGTATCTGCGGGAATTTTTCCTCTAATAGTAGCTCATAAAACTGTTGAAGTATCTCATGTGATCCTCTCCTCTCCTCTGCTCTGCTCGCACAGGGTATCTGAAGTTTTTTTTTTAAAAAAAAAGATGCATTCAACTAAGGCATTAAATTAAAAGTGAAATCCTCCACTTTGGCTTGTCAAGTGTTTGTCTGCAGCCACTTTAGGCAAACCAGAGAGAAGAGTTCATGTTGGGAGATAATTGGGCTCGGAGTTAGACGGTTAGTTTAGCTAAACTTTGGAACAGTGTAGTTATATGATTAGATCTTCAGTAGCAACCTGTTTTATGGAAATAAGCTATTAATAATGCTACCGAGTCGCATGTTTGCATGTTCCTTCGGTCCTTGCTTGGGCTGGGTGTTCCAGTTTTCTCCCCGCAGTATAAAAACATACAAGTCAGGTGAATTGGAAACTGCTCGTGGGTGTGAATGGTTACCTATTTCAAATTTTCAGCCCTTTGCTAGACCGACGACCTCCCTAACTCCACACCTCCAGTTTGTAACGCCGGCTTTCTGTTTGAAATTTTATTTTGAACCTCAAACTGAAACGGAGATTACCCTGGTGACATCATTAGGGTAATTTTTCTTTTATACAAACTTCGACAAGCTCTGTCCAGAGCCACTTAAGACATCATTAAACTGTTTTCACAGGCTGAGTAACACTCCTCATGATGAGTAAACTGAACTTGATGGATAAAATTGGTTAGAGTTCACCTCTAAAAGCAAATCGGCATATGCTTCACACAAACCGAGCACATTTTCACCTTTTTCAAAGATGTCACCCCTCACTCGCACCCACATTACTCCATGTATAGTGCTTTGACACCTTGAACCTAAGATGTTCAGGTGGAATTCATGTACACATAAAGACCCCTGTACTACCAAAGAAACAGTGTTAGATACTGTTGCCTTGCATTGTGAGTGCGACATCTCATGTCTCAATTTAGCTTTAGGAACTTCTGTTCTTGTTTTTTAATTTTTTTTGTTTTTTGTGGAATGCATGTCTAAGCTCTCGTCTCAGTAATTAGCTGTGTGACTGCGAGTCTATACGACACCACAGGCCATACAGAGTTAAAGATGTGTGTGAAGTGGCGCAGAGAGGGACGGAGATAAGAGAGCGTTGAAGACAAGCAGGCAGAGAGAGTGGGATGATAGCGATGTGAGAGAGGCAGCGAGGGGTGAGAGAGAAAGTAGAGATGTGGGACAGAGGTGAGACAGTGACAAAAAGGTGGTAGAAAAGCACAGGGGAAGAGGAGCATGGAGGCAGACAGCAGCAAATCGAGCCGCTGAAGAGGGTAGTTAAATTCAACAGCTGAAAATGTGTTCTGAGGGCCTGCAATCTGAAGCAGACGGCCACGTAATGGAATAGTAGCTATTTCAGCATCAGTGCGTGTGTGTGCACGTATGTCCATCCATATGTGTGTGTAATGTTACAAAGCTGTCTACTTGAGTGGCATTAGGCCACAGTGAGGGCTCATTTAGTGTTCCCATTAAATGCACTATATGAGGCACCTACTTCTGGAAAGTAGGCTTGATTACCTTTCTCACACGCGACACTGTTCTCATTTGTTGAGCTTCATTTAACAGAGAGAGGAGTGTGGATGGAACACGGGAATATAAAAAGACACAGGGAGCAGACGTCAAGCAGAAGCAAATATTAATTAAATGCTGTGATCTTTGCCGATATATAAACCTGCCAAGTGCAAAGCACATACAGAGCCAAAAAAAGGAGAAGCTCAAGTTTATTTGATATTCATTATGAGTCAGAACAGAAGGTGTCCTTAACACAGCTGACATTTCATCAAACCTTCCTCATGGTGTGCTGTTTATGTCACTGCATGTACTTCCTCCGTCTGAGAGACTGAGTTCTTCTACTTTTAATGCTTCTAAGTGGGGAGGCTCTGTCACCTGATACTCTCTCCTCGTGTTTTGAGATAATAGTCCTAATTTTATTTCATTTCCCTCACTCTGCGCAAACTGTTGATCTGTACAGTATGTGTATGTATATGTGTGTGTGTGTGTATTTACTTGTGTTTGGACATTGAAAACGATTAAATCAAATGACTTTTGTTACCATCATCCCCTTTAAACACAGGGTTCTCCCCGTCACGAGTCACTGACAGTTTGGGAATCCTGTGGAGAGTTTTCCTCGCTACAGAGATTTTCTGGGACATGCCGAGTTTCAAGTAGCATGAAATTGTTTGAAATCTGCAAAACTCTTAAGGAAGAGGATGCGGTGGAAGGTTGGGAGACTTGGATCACATCCCTCCTCCCACCTACAATCTACAGTCTTTTCTTTCCCAAGTAGTTTTAGCAGCCTTTATTAAACCAAACTTCACCTATAGAGGTGGCAGATAAGACAGCACTCACTTGAGTTGTTCATATTGGATTTGGAAGGCACTGACGCTGTGAGGACTCTGTGTATATGTGCAGTAATTTGTGTCGGCATGCATGTGTAGCAAAATAAAGACTTCGCTTTGTGTGTGGTGAATGGGGAAACATTCTGTAAGCACCTACAGAGAATTAGCATCCTTTGCTTTGCTGGCACGTGTCCTTGCATATATGGGATGAAGCATGTGTTGCTTTTCTGTATGTCACGTACTGTATGTGTGTTGTGGGAAAGACTTGGCATCCAGCAGTCTTTCTTTTGTGCTTGTGTGCATACTTGTACACATCTGCATACATAAACGAGTAACTTCATCACCAGCTTCCTTCACAGATCCCCTTTTCCTTCTCCCCTCCTTGACCCAGTGAAACATCCCATAATCTCCGTCATCATTGCCATTCCGATGGTGTCGTCACTTCCAAGGGCTTTTCCCCATCTCCCCGACCTCCAGGGCAACCCCGAGGCTGACCTGGAGTTGAACCCGCAACCCTTTTCCCATTAGGATCAATACTGAGATCTGAGCAGCCCCGCCGATGTGCCTAAACCCTTCTGTGGCAACTCTGGCATACTGATGTGTATATGGTTGCTGGGAGGTTAGGGGAGGCAGTGAGGAGAGAGAGAGAGAGGGAGAGAGAGAGGGAGCTTTGATAGCATGGCAAAGGTAGATTCCTCAGGCAGGACCTGGGTGGGAGGGATAGCGGATTAAGTGTGTGTGCGTGTGTGTGTGCATAGAGAATATGTATGCATGTATGTCTGCATCTTTGTGTGTGTCTGTGTGAGAGAGAATTTCTTTTGTTTTTGACACTTTTTTTTGGTGAGGTGATTTTAAGGTCAGACTTGCATGTAGGATTTTTTAAAAAATATTCTGTGGTCTTTTGATAAGACCTGGAAAAGACAGACTCATCATTTGTGTGTGTTGCTTTGTATTAGTTGCGGGTTGTTGTGAGTTCAACCTTAATGATGTCTTACTCTTGAAGCATAGCAGAAATGTTGAGCCCCGCTGGTCATGTTTTGTACTTTGAGGTGATCAGTGTGATTTAATCCCCTACATTTATGTGCTCATTTTTGGCTTTTATTTATGTGTGAAGTTACAGTTGTAATGCAATAAATACATGATCAGTTCTAATAGTAATTTAACTCGAACAGTTGAATGACGTTTTCTGCCAATACTACAAACGCCCTGAAGGACCACGAGCTGAACAAGGACTAGACAAAGAGGACAAATTAAAAAAGAAGTCTGAAAATCACTGCTAATATCTCAGTCGAAAATAATATACACGCTACGCTTTGAAGCATCTAGATTTGAAGCAAAGATATGAAGATGCTGTAAGTTGAGCAACTGGAACAGACAACTCTTCATCTCAGCTCGGACATTAACGTTAAGGTTTTTATACTCATTTATCACGTGATGCTCAGCAACAAATCTAACCACCAGCAGTTTGACATACACTACGCAACACTTGAAGAACACATATCAAAGAAGCCTTCAAAATTCATGTGCAACTAAATTCTAACACAGGAATTCACTGTTCAGGTGAAGGAGCACTTGCTGTGAAAGAGAAGTCGTGGACACATATGATTCATTCCTCAAGAAGCTCTGTGTTTTTGTGGTTTGCCCGTTTCTTGGAGGACACAGTAAATCTGTTTCCCGTGAGGCCGTTGGCTTTAGTTAGCAGGCTCATGCACCGTCAGGGGATACCGTTTATGTGAGGTTTTATTAGACTGTTAAATGCAGTAAAAACTGCAGTCATTGGTGGAGAACGCCAAGAACTGTTGATTACTCCTGGTTTAAAGTCAAAGGACAACCACTCATCACTCCTCACTTCATCATACTCACCTCCATTCATTCATTTAGTCATTCTTTTGTTGGTTTCCTTGTGTCTTTGTGAGCCTTTATAGCCACAGTGTGTCCTGTCATACCCATTTTTGCAACTGGAAATGAATATTTCTCTTTTCATAACTCTTTTCATCGGCCTGTTTTCGTAGTGTAACATCAGCTGGGTGTAAATTCAGATGACTGTGTTTTCAGCTTTTAAGAATACAAAAAGAGAGAGTGCTTACATGCAAATTTGTACCAGCACTTGTTGAATTGTTCTCTTCTGCTTAGTGTACGTTTGTGTGTATGTCCTCATGCTGCTCATTGTGCCTTAAATTGCCCCCCGGGGACAAATAAAGTTTTCTGAATCTGAATTCTGAATCTGAATTATACTTTACACAAACATACTGTGGTGGCTCATCATCCGTCATCCCTGTTCTGTTTGTGTGTCTGCAGCTGAGTCCAGGTATCATGAACACAGTACTGAAGGGCACCTTCAACGTGACGCTCGACAACCCTCTGGGCCCCTGCTGTTCCCCCCGTGCAGCCCATGGCCCTTTAAGGGCCCACAAGACCACTAACGCTGTCGCACCCAACTCCTACATCACCACCAGCACTTCTTAGAGCTCTTTTGGGGGTCAAGGTTGAGAGGTGAAAGGTGAGCGGGGTAAAAGGTCAATCACAAGGTCGTCACATTTCAATCCATATTCCGGTAAAAGACGTGTTTTCATGAATATTTATGGTTAGATCCGTTTCTATTGAATGTATAATAGATAATGAGGGAGCTTATTTTCAATTATTGAATTGTAACTAAGCTGAGATTTAGATATTGCTATAGTAATAAGTATTCCACTTCAAAATAAAAGCTTTAGGATGTTTTCTGAACAGGCTGTTTTTAGATGAATTATTATAATGACAAATCATCACTGATGCATATAGCTCGAATTTTTCTATCGGCAGTATTTTTACTCCCTGACCCTTTTTTAAAGCTTACTGAAACAATCTGTTCAATCTCTCTTTGTTTTGCTGTGTGTGTGTGTGTTTTGGTAACAATCTTCAGTTTTTCAAGTGTTAGAAATTGCCCTCGCAGTTAATTTCACAGTGAATTCAGTAATTAGAGCAGCTAATAACTTGTGACTTTTTAAACCTAAGATTTAATGGAGCAAAATGCTGACTGATTAACTTATTTACTTTATTTCTTTCTTTGTTTCTTTTTTTTTTTTTTTACAATTGTTTCAAGAAGCAGTTTGGAGGAAGATGACTGCTCTTTAATCAGTATCACAAAGTGGAACACCTACAATGGATCCTGCATCTACAGCTGATGGTTCACTCATTCTTTACTTTTGCTAATGACAATCTTGGCACACTGATTCAGCTGTTTTTGTGGATTGCTTCCCTCTGTATACACCAATTTGATAATCAATAACAATTAAAAAGCTATTAATCTGAATACAGTTTGAACTCTTTTGAAATGATGTTACTCTTTTGAAACATCTCATACGTAGGGCTCTTCGGTTTCTTAAAGCAGCAATAAAAACATCCTGACTTATATAATTGAGACAAAGATTAAAAACAATGAGAGGGTTTTGTTTTGGATTTTACTGTACCGCTTGAATTGGGTAGTGACGGGATAGCTGTCAAACAGACAAGATCACGTGTCTTAAGCTTGATTTGAACACACATGCTCTGCGTCTTAACATCCCGCATCCAAGTTTTGTCCAAAATCATGTTTTATTAAATGATAAAAAACCAGAACCAGAGACAATTAGAAAAAAAATGCTATTAGAATTCCTTAACATTGTTAGCCATACATTATTGCTTAGCATGCATAAATCATGAAGCCATTCATTATGTATATTTGTGCTGACCACCAGAGAAACAGGTGTGAAAGTCATATAAAAGACTCATAACTTATGCTCCAGTTTTGTTGTACACTGACACTTTGCTCATTAATCAAATTAGCCTCGCCTTTTGTTTCAAACACATCTGCACACGCACATACACGTGCAGTACAACACACAGATACTCACATCCAAACCAAGAGAAGCAACTGCATGTGACAGTACATTCTGCAGGTAAATACAAACATGAGTTTTAGGTGTGATTGCTCACCTCCATTATTTGGTGCTTTAGACTTGGTTTTAACTGAGCATGCAGAGGAGAAATCTGATGTATGACTGCAGCATGAGATATTAAATGTTTAATGCTCTGATGCTTTGTAACACCTGTAAGTAGAGAAAGGCTGGAGATTCAAGAAGAGGTATGAGAGGAAACTAAACCTTAAAGGAATAGTTTAATAGACATTTTGGGAAATAAGCTTATCGACTCTCTGGTTAGAAACATAGTTAGAAGAGACGATCAATACAAATCTCGTCTAAATGGAATCAATCTTCTCTTCTAACTCTCAGCAAAAAATGATGAAGCACTGCCTTGAAATTAAGAAACATTTGCCTTACCGTAACTTGTGATATGTCTTTTTAATTAGACCTTTATTTATCTGGGTAAACTCTGCTGAGTGGGCTCACATAGAACACATCAAACACAAGGGCACAACTAGTTTTTTAGGTGATCCAGAGACCTCTGAAATTTTAAGGTCCACCACTGCCCAGGAGGGATTTTTTTTTTTAAATCAAGGGCGTTGATGTGTTGGAAAGTCAAACATGCAAAGTTAAAAAAAAAAAAAAAATGGAGATAGTTGCTATGTGAAGGTATATGTGAAAACAGGTAAGGGGTGAATTGAAATAAGTTCCTGACCTTGTACGAGTGGTAACAGGGTAGTGGAGATGGTTGGCTGTGATGAGGTGACGGTCCAAAGTGTCAGTTAAACCACTTTTACTGGCTGTTACCACTGGAGAGCGGTAGATTTATGTGCCTTTTCTCTGCTGATCACAAACCATAAATCAGCTATTCATGGCTGTGTGTGTGTTCTCAAGCCTTAAAGACAAAGAGAGAGAGAGAGCAACAAGAAAGTGTTTAAGCAGCAACAGATGCACAGATGACACCACCAAAGCAGATCGTGTTGTTATAATTCTGTCTGGTCATATCTGATTTGAAATAACCTTTCCAATGAATAAGTGGGGGGGGGGGGGGGGGGGGGGGGGGGGGGGGGGGGGGGGGGGGGGGGGGGGGGGGGGGGGGGG
>JBBMJY010000024.1:11743220-11757014 GCA_037833715.1 Toxotes lorentzi | reverse complement strand
ATCCAACTTCATATTGAGATCTGATGTATCTAATGTGTTTCTTTAAAGTGTTCCTTTAATTTTTGTGAGCAGTGTATTTTAAAATATGTTTGTTGTATACAGTTTAAGATGCATGATGACTATTTTATTACGCTATGAGTTGCTCCCCCAAATGTTTTATGTCTCATGGGCATAATAGACAGATGTCCCATGATTTGTCTAAAACAAAATGTTTTTATTCCTTTTCAATGCTCTGTCAGTATCATATCATAAGGAGGGACTCATTCAGCACTGTCACTTTGACAGGCAAACATAGTCACCAGAGCAGTTTTACAGTTGTCAGTTCCTGTTACGAAAACAATGTGTTTTTCCTCTCTGTGTTGTCCAAGAAAAGCTGAACATGGTTGCTACTTTAAAGTGACAAACCGCTTCACACTCACGCAGTTCAACATCTCAAGATCTCAGATGACCCCTGTACAGCTTCACTGTACCGTATGTGGCTTAAGAACCTTGTACGAGACACTACACATGGGGTGGAGATGGTTAATTCATTCATTTTACTCCTCCCTCTTTTACAACTTATGTTCTAAATAAAACCAGCAAACCAGACTAAGAAAAGCCGTTTTTTCAGATGATGGTCTAGAGATCTGTAATCTTCGATTTAAGACTAGTGCAGAGCCTTTTTTTTTTTTTTTTTCATCAAGGTGTGAGCTATTCCATTTTGCAGCATGTCAACTGATGTCTCAACACCACTAGAATAAGCCATGTCTCCAGTGGGGTAATTTTCTCAGTTATTATCAAAACTATATCACAGTAAGATATCGTGCAAACAGTCCATATCATTATATTTATGGAGCATCAGTAAAGATTCAAGAGAGTGTAACTGAAATACTGTAATAGATATTGATGCATTATTTACTTATATTTAAAATGAAACATTCAACTTTATGTAACTATATAATAATTAGAATATCTGATATTTAATGTTTAGCCATAGAAAGGTCTTAAAATATTCAACAATCAAACTTGCCTCCTAAAGGACCCAAGTTCTGAACTCTCTCACTGTCCAAAAACAGCTGTCACTGTTGCTTCAATTAAAAAAAAAAAAAATCTTCCTCGTTTGTCATTTTTCCTATAATGAGTGAAACAGCGCCCCACTGGGTTGTAACGGCTGGCCAATGTTAACCAGTGTGTGTGGTCAAACTCGGTGTTGCACCCTAACCGACGTCTTGCCCAGGTGACAACAGGTGAGTCTGGCTCACTTTGATTAAGGCCAAGAGCCAAACAGTTTGGGGGTGGTCAGTGCCAGACAGGCCTGGAACTGTAACGTGACTCTGCAGACGAAAGTCTGTCTTTGAGTTAGTGAAGCCAGCCACAGTGTGATCTACAGAAAGTTAATGCAGCCTCGAAACGACCGTTAAATTGTTTTCCAGTGTTGCTAAAGGTAACAGTCACAGAATAGCTAACTAGCATGGAGAAAGGAGATGAGGACTTCTGCTAGCAAACAAATGGCTCTCACAGCAGTCACAAGTGCAGCTGGGCATTATGGATATGGACTTCAGATTCAAATGTAGGAAAAGACTGGAGAATGGACGTCAAATAACGTGAGTCTGATGGATTTTATATTCAGATTCAGATTCAGAGAACTTTATTGTCATTCAGATTTCGTTGCACCGGCTCGGAAGATCACAGCAGTTAAAGGTAGAGAAAGGAAAAAGACAGTAAGGTACAAAAAAAAAAAAAAAATTAACTAAAAAACCAAACAAAAAAAACCCCAGCTTATATCCAACTGTATGTCCGCCTGTCTCTGTCTGTCTTTACTTGCTGGTTTCCTTACTGAAATGTCTTTTTGTGGCTGTCTGTGTGTGTTTAGCTTCTGGTTTGACTCTTGTTGAGGTTCTTATACTGTATTATTGTTATTTTAATTGTATATACTGTTGTGTTATAGCTGCACATTTGCATCTATTGGTTTTGCAGTCACCTGTTGACTGTGAGATTTGTGAAAGAGCCTATGCTAGTCTGACTGTTGCATGAGAATTTCTCCATTCTTATTCCTTTCTTTTATTTTCTTTCTTTTTTTTTTTTTTTACATTTTTAAAATTTTATGTAGAGGTGCTCTATAATGACCTGTGATAAAAACTGAATACAGGCCTTGTAGGCTTTCCTTTTGTTTGACAAGCATACTGTAGAGATGAAAATCATGGATTTGGTACCAACGTTAATGCTTTTTAATCTGAACACAGACTATTGGACCTGTGAATGTTTTTCAGTTCACTTCAGTCTTTTTAGTTTTCTGTACTGATTCATACCCATAGAGCATAAGCTTTGCAGTATGTCATATTGTATGCTAAGGAAATACGTGCAGTTTCTTTTTGATGTGAAAACGTACTGTACTCTCTATTAGAGTGTGAGGAGAGAAATATATGTGAATCATGGTTCAGTCTAATGCATTATTATCTTTATAAAGTATTTGAATTTGAAGGGTATGAATTTGTTAACTTAGTTGGTAAAATGACACAACTTTAACCTCAAGTTTAAACTTTATTTCTCTGTACAACTTGTCTGACTTGGCTTTTGAGCCCATTGACTTTACTTCATTTAACTGGCCTCACAAACATTGTATGTACTTTGTGTAAAACCTCTTGCTCGTATAGTGCACAATGTTTGTTGTTTTGTGTCATTCCTGTATTCCTAGCTTCCTTTGTTGTGTATATGTAAGAGAGAATATGAGAACAAATGGCTGCCTCTGTGTTGACACAGACACTGTGAGAATGTGTTTTATATGTTTGCCACATGCCAGGTTTTTTTTCCCTGCGTGTGGGAGTGTCGGAGCATGTGTGTTGTTGTGACATATTGAATCTATCCCTAAGCTCTGTTCGCTCCAGTGAAGTGGGGGCTTCAGGGCAACTCATTTGTCTTGCTGGTCTTCGCTGGTGGGCACAGCTATGGTGATCGTGATTGGCAGTCATTACTGAACCCCAGTGGGAGGACATGCCTCATTGGTCCAGCGCAGATTTGAGGGCGGTTTGAAATGAAGGATAAAGAAGTGTGTGTGTGCGTGGGGGTTTTATTGATGAGACTAAGGTGTGCTTAGGCTACTGTGTCACTTTGGCATTGATTCAGGAACATACAAAGAGGGAAGTTTGAAGAAATGACACCTTCTTACAAAAACGTCCCAGAATTCTTTCAGATATTCAATCAACTGTGTGTCTAGTTTTATGTTGTTTGCATTTCTGTATGTGACTGTGCAGCTGTGAGCTGTGTGGCTGTATGTATCAGCTCACATGTATGTGTGTGTGTGTTTGTGTATGTATGTGTGTGTGGTCTGGGTGTGCCTCTCTTCATGCCTTTTTAAGCAGCAAGGCACTTTAAATGGAAATGTACTTGACATTTAGGAGGAGATGTAATCAGCGCCCATTAGAAAGCAACTGATTTCCTCTTCAGAGCTCCCTCACCGCCCTCTCTCTCTCCCACTGCCTCCCTCTGCTCCTCTCTTTTTTTTTTCCATCTTACCACAGTATATAATTTCTTTTTCACACTTTTGATTTATTTCTATTTCTTCCACATTCTGCTGCCTGGTGTTCTTTCTCCCTTTCAATCTAATTTACCTGTGCACTCTCTTCCTCTCTCCCCTCCTCCTCCTTTTCCTGTGTCTTTACCCATCAGGGCATTGTAGTTCAAGAATAGATGTCTGATTTCATTTCCACATTTTGCTGCGTTCATCTCGTGTCATTATCAAGGCTCATTTTCAAACAGATAGCAGGAGCGTTGTGTCATAGCAGTGACAGCAGTGAAAGCAGTGAATCATTGGAGAGATGTTCCGTTTGTAGGTGTGAGGTTTGAGATAGCGATATCATAAACAACACACAAACAAATCTACATGATTATGAAAACTACTGCTCTCTCTCATCTTCTTGAGCCGGGGCTTAGAACATTACTGTAAAGTGTAATCTATTTAAAGTCGCTGTTGACCAGATTAGTACTCGGTGTCATAATATTTTCAGTTTCATATGTTATTTTGTAGAATGTATGATTTAAAAAGCAGTGTAGTAGCCATTTTATATACTATCACCCAAAGTGTTTCATTTTCTTTAAACACTTCTGGCATTGCTATTCATTTGTTCAGGTACAGTAGAGTTATTTCAGGATTGGTTTCATGTTTTTCAGGCAGTTATGTTTCCCTGTCTAAGATGCATCTTCCGACAGCACAGCTTCCCTAAGGACAAGGATACATAGTCTCTAATAATCCGACCATTAGTAAGTTATCAAGTAATTTAGGCTGAGGTAACAGGTGTGCTCACAGGATAAGTGAGTGGGGTTGCAACCAATGCATATTTTCACCGGTGATTTATCTGGAGTCTTTTTTTCTTTGTCCATTTGGTCTGCAGAAATGTCAGAAAATAGTGAAAAAGACCCATCATAAAGTAATTTCAGTTCGCTTGTTTTTTGCAGCCGACAGTCTGAAACACTGTTTGTTGCACATAGCATGCAACCACCAGTGGCATTCAGTCACCAGCTCCCCCAAACCCATGTTGCATCTGGAGTGGCATCCAGCGCAAAAACCTGGGCCAAATCAAACATGTGGATGGTGATCTGTTATGGCAGGCCCTAAAGGGAACAGCCAAAAAAGCATCAACAGCAACAGGGAAAAGCAGCTAATACTTGCTTTCGAGGAATTTGGAACTAGAAAATGTTCCCAATTTTTGCTTGAAAGATTATTTAAACAAGTAACTGATATTGAGAATTGTTGCCGATTAATATTTAGTATAATATTTAACTCACAATTATTTACCATCATTAACCATCATTGTTTAACGTCATAGTTTTCCTTAGCCAAAGGCAACGTATTTATATTGCTTGGTTTTTTTCAGTCAGACCAACAGTTAAAAACGAAAAGAAATTCAAATTTGCAAACCTGGTAAAGGCAGCAAATCCTCACATTTGAGGAGCTTGAAGCAGGATTTGGTTTAATTTCTCTCAGTCGACTTAAGCGCCAGTTCATTTCTCTCTCAACTTGTAAAAAAGTGATTTAATAGAACCTCTCATGTTCTTCATGTATCATTTGATATTTAATAGTGTGCTTAGCATGTGTTTTTTTTATCTTGTCAGAATCTATATTTTCTACTCCATTTCTCTCTCTCTGGCCAAATCCTGCGTATCATGAGCAGTGGTCTGTTTTCCTCACTCCTCCCTCTCTCTCGCTTTCTCTCTCTCTCTGTTTTTCTTCATCAGGAGATTGTTGTTAAAGAATAGAGGTCTGATTTCATTTGCACAGTCTTCTGTGTTCATCTCAATGTCATTATCAAAGCATCTCCTCAAACAAATTGTGTGAGGGTTGTGACAGAGAATAACAAAAACAGTATCCTGATTAACATATCCTGATTACCGTTTGCTTTGAATATCCTGAAAACCTTTTTAATTGATTCTCCACAGAAACGTGACCAACTACTGTATCTTCACTTTTTGCGTGCACCCCTCCGATGCAGACGCGTCACTTATTTTACGAAGGACCGGGGAAAGTCAAACGTCTCATTTTCGAACATGACTGTGTGCATCTGTGTTTTTGTGTAAGTGGATTTCCTTTTTCAATGTGACTTTCATCTGCCATTCAGATAAAAAGCTCTTTTCTTTCAAGTTAGGTGGCGGAGGGAACTCTTCAGCGAGGAACCAAGTTCATTTTAGTTCACACAGTTAGAACAACAAACAACAGTTGTGCTATTCGCTGAGGGATGTTCAGGAGAGTGTTTAAATAATAGAAATGATAAAAACAGGTGGGAGAACAAATCATATTAATTAATGATAAACAGTGGAGAGGTGAGCATGTGTCGGCGTAGGGAGAGTTTGGATACACTGTTTGATTTCGGATCATAGGATGAGAGAGAGTTTTATGGAAAGGAGAATAATATGAGCAGGAGATGGTAGAAGAGGCAGTGAGGACAGGTGCACAAGGGTAAAGGACGATGAAAATCATGAAATATCTGCAAAGTCGGGTTGAACCGTTAGTTGGAAAGGAGGAAAAGCTCTTTTAGCTTCTGTAATGAAACTGAGCCGGTGGATAACAGTGTTCTTTGTGAGGGAACTGTGGAGACAAAAGGAGACAAAACTGCAGGAAAGGAAGCTTGTATATTTATTTGCCATGCATTGGCTTGCATGATACCTGCGAGAGGTTGATCCGATTTCCAATTCGGTGTCCATCCCGTGCTAAAAAGTGACTTTACTATCATTTTCTGAAGCTTGAGGGGGATTTCCAGATAATAATGTTCCTGTGGAAACACAATGCAACATGTACTTGAAAAGAAATATGAAGTTAATCAATTTCTCTGTCTCTCTGTGTGAGATTGATGGACAGAGATGGCATGAAGGGCTTTAAGGCACCAAACAGACTGAAGGTCAAGTGGATTTCATTATTTCACATCCAAGCAATGCGGAAGATGTGATTTTCTCTTCACCCCCTCTGATTATTTCATTTTGCTGTCAGCAATCAGAATTATTATTTTTTTCCTCCTTTCAGCTGCACTTGGATTTCATCTGTGAATGTGTGTATGTGCTTGTGCAATCATGTGTGGGGCTGATTTCAGGATTAACAGTAAATAAACACTGCCTTTGTGATCGTAATTATGAAGCCAGAAGTACTGACATGAGCGGCTACATAATTTACATCAGTGTCACAACAGTTCACTTTCTAAACTTTGATTTTTGGCAGATGGCGTTTCTGTTTGAAATGTTTTTCATTTCACTCACCCTGTATCCAGAATTGATGTGCCGCCACTCAGTGATTTTTGGCTGCTCCTGTGATGGAGACGATACGAATGCTGATCAAGTTTTTGGCTTTCATCTCAAAAATAAATAAATGTGTAACATTTTTTTAATAAAATAATGGAAGCATTAAATTATAGCAACTACAAATTTCATGCCAATTTTGTGGTACTACGTTGTATTCAAATCCGGTATTTTTTTAATTTAAATTTTTTTTCTCAGAAATGATTTGTTTGTAGAAATGCTCTTAGTTTTGGTCATGCTTGGTTAAAATAAACTAGGTACTGTAATTTTCCTGTCAAAGATTCCCAGGTTGAAGTGAACACAGTATTAACTTGCTATTTGAACAATCGTTGGGAGAAAACCCAAATTTAATACATGATTTCTTAGAAGCTCCACTAATAATGAGTCTTGTGAAATGTGTCTGTGTGGGTTGAACCAAGCACGGCAAGTTAACTGTGGCGTCGATGTATTGACTGATTGTTTTTTTTTTTTTTTGTTTGTTTGTTTTTTTTTTTGGCCACTTATGTGTAGAGGTAACAAGCTGATCACAAGACTAAACATATGATCACTCTTTAAGTTGAAATGGCAAAATTATTAGCAAACAGTTGCTCATATAGAGCTGGCGGGACCTGTAAAATCAGGTCTCTGTGGGTTTGTCACTACGAGCCACACCTTTCTCATGTATGAAAATGTTTATTATTGCCCTTAAATTCTGAGCATGAGTTTTTGTAAGCATATATACTGTAAATGTTTTGTGTCTGTTCAGCAGTTTAGAAAATGCCATCCTCGCTTTTCCTCCCACCTACAAATCATTAGTGTCAATATTTCTATACAGCAGAATGTGATCTTTGGCTCATCTGTGCACCACAGATTACTTTATCAAAAGTTAGAACATGAATATAATTAATAGCCTGAAGTGATTGTTATAGAAATGTTCCTTCAGTGGTTGTAAAATTCAAAATACTATGTTTAACACATAAAAGAGAATATGAAGCTACTCTGCAGTTCAACAGACAAAACATGCAACTTGTTAACCTAAACTCCACGATTAAAATTAGTTGAAAATGACAAATAATGAGAAAACAATGTCTCAAAGTGAAAACTAGAAAAAAAAAACTTCTGTTGTAATCAATTGATCCAGCAGAATAATAATTGGGGGAAAAAAATGAGACAGAATCAAGGAAAAGGAGGCATAAAAATAGAGAAGCCTTAAAAGAGAAACAAACAACAGATGTCAATTAAAATTTTGGCATGACTTGCATTAGTACATGTCTACCGAGGCAAACGCAGAAGCAGTGTTTGTTGAATAATGACAAATGTTTTAATTAAAAGACAGTTTTGTTGTCAGAGTTAATGTATGTGAAAATATCAACTTGTATTAAAACTGCAGCCATCATATGGCTGACTACAACATTTATTTAGCTAACAAGACAAGGAATTGACTGAGTATTGACAGCTCATATATCACCCTTAAGACAAAGAGTCAGGAAGTGCTCTGTGTGTGTGTGTTTACACAGTGTATATATATATATATATGTGTGTGTGTGTGTGTATACTAATATTGTGTGTACATACATAGTAGTGTATTTTGAGATTTTAGGGGAGACAAGCCAATAATCTTGTGACCCATGTGACCAGCTGCACTCAGAAGTGATAATGACATCCGGTGAGATATAAAACATTATCTGCAGTCTTTGAAAACAATCAAAGAACCTTTTATGCATCCCTGTTTGTCTGTGCTCTTCTGAAAAATAGTAAGGGAAAAGTCGAAAGCAGCGAACAGGACAGGACGGATGTAATCTTACTGAAGAGCTGCATATGGTCTAAAGTAGAGAAGGATATTCTGTTAAAAGCTGTTATCCAGGGAAAGGATACTTCTGGTATCTTGCCAAAGAACTCTGGTAAAAGCATAATCGATCAAATTGCATCACTACTGCGTGAGAACATGGACGGAGATAGGCCTGTTTCTTATGGTTGTGTCAAAACATACAGTTCTCATTGGAACAACAGCATTGCAGCTCTGGTTGGATGTTGGATAGTAGCATCAATGCTTGGCTACTTCATGATTGAGGAGCAGGCTGTAAAATCACTGTGGACAAGGGACATTTTCCATATATACATCCATCCATCCATCCATCCATCCATCCATCCATTAGCTATACTGCTTATCCTTGAGGGTTGCAGGAAGGCAGGAGCCTATTCCAGCTGTCATTGGATGAGAGGCAGGGTACACCCAGCACAGGTAACCGGTCTGTCACAGGGCTAAAAGTTCCATATACATGATAAATAATTATTCTAATGCGCCATGATGTGAATGGATTAGCAGACTTGTTCAGGCAATAGATGGGACCAGATTTGTCCATTGCCCCTCAATTAATATATTCAGATGCATAGAGCTACAGTAAATGACAACTTACCAACACAAACCTTTGCCATGGGAACTGTACCTGCTGTCAGTTCTGGCATATTATCACTGTTTTGACAGTGACGTCTAATAATGCCCTGAGGGAATAGCAAACCGTTTCACACCCCAAAGACATCTAGAAATGTTTCTACAAATGCTGCAGTCGCTTTTGCAGTATACTCAACTGTTATATTTAATTTAACATCCAGCATTTAGTGGAAGCTCTAATCCAAAGTGCCCCCCACAACCATGGTGCATACTGTACATTTAAATCACTGGGTTCCCAAAGTGGGAATGAAACCTCCTGGACCTTACTGAACTAAATGGTTTAACCCTGTACCACCACTATGACAGTGTATGTCTGTTTTCATATCATGTCTGACCATTTATCCAATTTTTCTTTGCTATCTGCAGCTGTAAGCCAGGATTTATGGCATTCGCCTTGGTACTGGCTTGTGAACCAACCAGTTGGTTCTGTCTGGCGTCCAAATTGCTGATACCCCAACTGCTCCCATTAGTAATGTTGCTGGGAAACGCACACTATTCCAGCCACTTGTCAGAGTTGTAGGACAACTTTCATTCATTCCAAGAAGTAAAAGTTGGATCACTGGAGGCTTAAAGTCACAGATGCTCACACAACCACCACTTTGCCTCAGACAAGCAATGCATTCATTCAGTAGAGCAGTTTACCGTACAACAGGACGGCAGAGTAGAAGCTGTTGTTTATCTTGATAATGTGGTAGAGGTTTGCGGTCTGCCAAAACTGAAAACTGAAGCATCTGTGACCTGGATCTCTTTACATAACCTATTAATTTGTGTGTGCATCTCCTTTTACCATTCCTTCCTTGTGGCATTTAAAACTAACCGTCTAATGAAATTAAAAAAAAGCCCCAAACCATATCTTATAGATACATTTTTTAACAAGCAATTAGCAGTTACTCACTAGCCTCAGAGACTATAAGCCCCATTTGGACGGGATTAACATTACAGTCGGAGGTGGGGAAAACATGTTAACTGTTCTCTACGGTAATTTAACCCATTGTTCTGGACATTACACTGGACAAAGCCAAAAGCCTCCCCAAGGGGACACAGGAGAGTTGAAGGGGAGATGCAGAGGGAGGGACATGAGGCAGACACTGTGTGAGGTGAAACTGAGTCATTACCCTGAAACTCATACTGATATTATTCAGTGTGACCTACGCTTACTGCAGACATTATTATCTCAGATCTCCATCACAGATAAATTTCCATAAATCAGTTTAGAAATTATTTAAAAAAAAAAAGACTTTTCAAAGCTTGTCTGAGAAGCATCTCATTTTTAAGTTTTCCTCAGTATCACACTAATCCAGCGATAGTTGCCTGTGCATCCATGTGTACTTTGCAAACAGGAACTGCTAGTAGCTAATTAAAAATGTAAACAAAAACACAGTGGCTCAAATGAGAATATCAGTTCCTAGCTTGACATTACAAAAGCACAGTAGATGTAGAAGAATAAGCAGCGGCTCACACACAAAAAAACTCTGATATCTCATTTAAAGTACAAGGACTTTGCTTTGGATGGGACTTAAATTACAGGAAAACCAGCGAGTTCGCTGAAAAACAGTAGGTAATTGCGGCTGTAATTATTACCGGGGTGGTTGAGGAAAATTACTCACATCCGCACTCTGGATGGGATTAAAATCATCGACCATTGCAGGTAATGTTAAAATCACCCCACCTCCCCTCGAGAAATAAATTCAGTCTGAATGGGGCTTCAGTTAGCTTTTGCAGGTATGTGTTTCCCAGTAAGTCTTCCAGTGGTTTGCAGCTGAAAAGCTTTCAATATGAAGCAGCAGCAAGAACGGTCGGGTTTCTGTTAACAACATAATAACGTAATCAGTAATTCGAGCTTTGATATCACCACAAAAGTAAGCGACTCACACAACATTGATGTTACTATGTGAAACTGAACATGAGAAAAAGATTTTACAGGTCAGACGAACTCTAACCCACAGTAACATGTCGCCTTTTCTCTTGCCCATTGCACAACCACAAATGTTAATAGAGTAATTTAACAGTAACAACTTGGCAGATGGTTGAGTACTGAAACTGTATGGAGCGTAGGCATTATATCAGTGGTCAGCAGAGTTATTTGATTCTGCAGTGTATACGTACATGGAGTCATGTCACAAATGAACGTGCATGGTACCACACCAGTGGAAAAAAGACACAGGTTTTTGCCAGTTTCTGAGAAGTTTTTTTTTTTGCTGAAGAAGTACTTAACAGTAAATAGTTTTCTTCATCTGTGACACAAATTCATTGAGCATCTTCGGAATAAAAGATTTGGTGGCTCTTTCTCTAAAATGTGCTTGGTAATTATGGCATTGTTCAGAGCACAACAGCATTCCTTTAAATACAGGCGAGATGCGAGGAGCATTCACTGATGGACGGGTTGTGATTAGGGAGAAGAAGAATGTGATTTTCTTCATTAGAACGGACAGTTTTGTTGCTTTGCAAAGTTTTTCATTCCTAAAAGCCCATGCGTCAGAAGATGGAGAGGAAGATAATGAGATAGAAGGGGGTGGTGGCGGCAGAAAGAGCTTTTACCAGAAGCCTGAGATACAGAATGGAAGAACAATCAAAAATGAGAGCTGAGCGAGAGCCTGACAGTAAAAGAAGCAGGGAGAGACCAACTCTCATTTGTCAGGTCATTTGTAAAGATTTCTGAGTATGAAACGGCAAAGAAAGAAACAGAAAAACAAAGATCTGCTCTCCTTGTGCTGCCTGTGCGTTACTTTATTACAGCTAGCGGAACCGATTAATCAACATAATGCATTTAACCAATTATGCTAGATTTGATCTGGCTGCAGAGCTAATTCAATAGAGATCCTTGGTGATTTACGAAGGGCAGTTTATTGTTGTGCCGGGTTGGGAGGTCCGATGTCCTAATGGGAGATGACTGAGGGGCTTTAAGGAGCCCATGGGAAACATCTAAACTGATCTCTCAACAGAACACAACGCTGTTAATATCTGACAACCTTTTAAGATTTTTAAAAAATCTCATGAAATTGGAACAAACTTTTACATTCACAGTTTATAGCATTTTTCTTTTATTGCTCTCTTTACCCTGAGACCCATTGATCACATTTAGAGCACATTCTGTTAAAAGAGCCAAGAAAAACATGGATAAAATTAAGTTATGGTGTAATAAAAGTACTGTTCCCAGGACATATCAAAGACAAAAGGGAGATAAAAGCAGAACAGAATGAGTGAGCTTTTGTAAAACAGTGGTTTTTCTTGCTTTCTATTTGGATTAGGTACATCAAGCTGTTTAGACGCGAAGAAGTAAAACGGGCGACATATCTGACGCCTGATAAAAATGTGGTTAAATAATGGAGTAAACAGGACCGTGTTGAATTACAAGTCACAAAAAATAATATAATGACAAAACATCATGCTAATTATGTGAAACTCAATAGATGCATCTCAACAAACAGTCACATCTACATATACAAAGGATCGCCTGGTGAGTTTACTACATCATTTGCCTCCCTAAGATCCCCTACATTTTCTAATTGGCCTGTTTCACCAAAGATACCTAAGCAAAGGGAAAGGTGTAAATAATAAAATAAATGATGGCTAAATTTCACATAGTTGCTTTGGTGTTAGCCTCCTGTTCATTGTGTGTGCTGGCTGACTGTCCCACTGTCATGTCTCAGTCGGCCACTTGAATATAACAGAGCTGTCACTAATGTTATTCGTAACACCTGTGCTTTTCCGATCTTACAAGTCAAAATATCTTCTGTTTAACAAAAAGATTCTGCGCTGTGCTAGCACAGCCTGTATATTCACAGGCTGTGTTCGCAGACAAAATAAGTGAAACCACTTGTGTGGGTGAACCGTGGGTATGCTGGGGCATGCGCAATCATTACAGTTAGATAGTATTTCTAACTGTGCATCATAAGTAATATTATTTTGGGCACAGTTTGTCTTCACTTTCACCTGTACACAGAGAAATATGAAGTAAACGTAGTCAGTTTATAGCCACTAACACATTTCCAATTATCTCTGCATTTAAGCCATTACTGTCATTTATCTCTGATCTTGTTGTACAATTATTTAGCATTGGCTATTTGTCACAGATTTAATTGATGCTGTTTATTGTTAATAAATGAAATCTGTGGTAAATTCTTTGTGTATTTTTACTTTGTAGTATGTTTTGCTTATTCCTGTAAGCCTTTAATTGTGCTGATAAAGTGAAGGAAAATTGGACAGTGAAATATAAACTGTTTTTTGCTCTTCAAAAAGCTACGAGTGGTTGTGTGATTGTATGTGGAAAAACATGGCTAGACTCACTTTTCTTAAATCAGTCTATGCCTTCGCTTCCTCTTTCCTCCCTTTATTCCTTTCCTTCTTCTCTCTTAACACTCACTCAGTCTATTATTCATTTCGTCCTTAGGTTTCTCTTCCTTCACATGCAAATCTCACTCGCCTTTCTTTCTTCCCCTCACCCTCCACACTCTATTATCTCTGTTTCTACTCATTTTTTGCCTGTCTAATGTGCCCCCTCCACTCCAACACACACCTGTGTACTTGAATTCTCACACACACACACACACACACACACACACACACACACACACACACACACACACACACACACACACACACAC
>JBBMJY010000024.1:11700555-11732784 GCA_037833715.1 Toxotes lorentzi | reverse complement strand
TGTGTGTGTGTGTGTGTGTGTGTGTGTGTGTGTGTGTGTGTGTGTGTGTGTGTGTGTGTGTGTGTGTGTGTGAGTTAGAGAGAGAGAGGGAGGGAGAAAGATAAACCCTGCACAACTCTTAACAGGGTCTTAAAACTGCTGCCTTGGAAACTTGGCTGTTAACACTAACAAAAACCACTCTGCAATGATTCCAGTGAAACATGGACTCAAACAGCTAATGAAAAGTTAGAAATGTATGGTAACTTTTTTTGATAATTAACATCCAAAAACACCCCCAACTACAGTTCACACACACATTGCATGTGTTGAGGATCAATAGTAATGTGACAGGTACATGAAGAACGTGGCAAGTCAAATGAGACCCAAGCCAAAAAAAGCACTCAAAGTTTGTTCTTACCAAGCTTATACATATGAGAAGATACTGACAAATTGCTAAAGAAGCTCATACACAAGAGCAAACCTGCTCTCTATGCACACAAGGATCATGGTTGAGGCTAACTGTGTGTGTTCATGTGGATGGATGTGTGTAGATCTCCCCTTGGCATCGATCTAGTGGTGGGATGTATATGTATGTAGTCCAAATATGGAAGTTAGTGTAAAAATGTTACTATTATGTAAGATAATGCCTATAAGGAAATAATGTAATTAGTGTTGCAAAAAGGATTAAGTTTTTGTCTCCTCTACAAGAGCAGTTTTTTTTGGCTGTATCATGCTTCCCCCCTTCTCTCTGTTATACTGTGGATGTTGCTCGTGGGTATCTGTGATACAGTTCCCGGAATATCTCAACTCATGTATTATCTGGTATCATTAAATTCCTGAACGCACTTCTTCTGACTCACTCTTGTCTCTCTGTCACTCAGTCTGTCTCAGTGTGCCTCATTCCCTCTCTCTCTCTCTCTCTCTCTCTCTCTCTCTCTGACTCTCTCATTTTCTCAATTTCTCTCCCTGTCTCCTTTCCCCTCTCTGTCTGTCTACCCACTGAGCCACAATATGTCTGCTTCTTCCGAGCTTCATCGACCGGTAAGAGGAAACAAAATCATTAAAGGCCACGGTTTAAGCAAAATGCAGCAAGTACATAATCAGCCAGTGCCTTTTGTGCGTGATGCCATAAATGTCAGGAACGTGGAAAAAAGTGCAGTGAGAGAAAAAAGGGAGTACAGAACATCAAAAACAATAGAATAAGGTACTGTATTTGTGTGACTAGTGGTAAGATTGTAATTCCATATAATTGCTTATTAAAATCAAAGGGAGGGGGGTTGGGCAAAGAAACAGATTAAAGTAGTTATTGCTGAATAATGACAGTCACATTATTAAAAATATATTTACACCTGCAACTGTTGGGGTGTAACACCACTACCCATAATCTTCATGGGGACTCAGGAAGTAATGAAATATATTTTCTTGCTGCCATGTCATGTTTCATCATTGTTTTGCCAATCCCTCAGCCTTAAGACTTTCTGTGACAGTTTTTGAAAGCATTGCCTCACTCTTTTGAAATAGCATGAGAGACCTTTGATGCCAAGCAGTCTTTTGTGTAGTTATAAAAATCAAGTTATTAAAGTTATTTAACTACAACTCTCATTTGCTTAATCTCTTTCATCTCGATGCTGTGAGCCTTTTGTCAGTAAACGTGATTGAAGCCAAACTGACGCATAACTCTTTGTGTTTGGGCAGCTCTCAGACAATCGAAATGATAAATGATCCCATCAGAGTTCTTCATAGGACAAGTGCAGTTTTTCCTTCCTCTATTAAGCTACTAAATTCGCTCATTGGGTTCAAGTCACAAGGAACCATGTGCTTTTGCCTGCGATGGAGACAAGCTCAAGTTTCTGATGTTGGCAAAGGCGGTCTCCAAGCTCCTAAACTGCATGTGCACACCACAGCTGTATTATTGTATGGCATGGGGAGATGTGGGTAAAACCCACGCTAACTTGAAGAGCTACAAACAAAAGAGCTTATCAGACTGCTGAGGCGTGGAAGAAAGTAATAAGGAGGGAGCCACAGTAATGTCTTTGGAGTTTTCTTTGTGTTGTTGAGGGGGCAGGTAAGGTGATACAGTCCAAGTAAAAGTTCAGAGGAGGACAAGGGGCAGGCAGTGCCGTCATCCTGGTGGCCTTAGATGTCTTTAGAGAAGGGAAACAGAGGGGCAGTGGTAGATGTGCTTTTTGCATTGCTGTATATTCTCCCTACTCCTTGCTGAGGCCACCATCTGTGCTCCAAGTCCATAGGTGTGTGGGATTGTCAGTTGTGGGACTTGGTGCTGACTTTGCACCAACAGGGCTGGTGGCTGCTGTCGCTATCCAAGGTGCTGAAAGTCTGGTCCTGTAGACAACTGGGAAATGTATATCAGTTCAGTCTGTTTGTACAGCAGAGCTTAGGCAGTAAATACCCTTCAATCCACTTCACCACCCCAGTGCCAACTGCTCTTACCTACAGCTGTATCTAGGTCAGGTGGCACTTGGTGAATCACCTCATGACTGTGATTGCCAGAGGAGAAAGGCTAGCTGATCACCAGCCTCAATTTCCTCAACCCATTACCTGGAAATATCAGAGCTGATGGGAGCAAGAGTAGGCAAATATTAACTTTTTTTGAAAAAGGCAAGAGCCAGCTGGCCATTTTAGTTCGTTAGAGGCACATGTGATCAGTGTACTGCTTTATTATTGCATGCGTAGTACTCATGTAAGCTTGTTTCAGCGGAGATACGGGCTAAGTTCAGTGTTGGCCTTTGATTCTGTCACATGGATATGCATATTTTCTGGCTGATGTCAAAACCACATAATGATAAACTGTTCTGGGGCTTCTGTTACACAGCATATGAAGTTTGCTAATGTTATAAAAAAAACATGACAGACAATTATATTTTGTGTAGCTAATGTCAAACTAACAAAAACTTTAGAGACACATGTTGTAGTTTAGTTTAGGTTTATGTTTTGTTTTTAAAATTATGTAAAATGTTTCCCATTTCCTAATAGAAACTAACTGAAGAACAACATGAGGGCAGCTAAAACCGTTTTTTCTTTCTTTCTTTTTTCTACATAGAGACAGAGTACTGCCCCAGTGAACAGTACCTGCAGCAGACTGATACAGCAGAGAAATGACAACACAGAACAAGAGCCACTTCCACTCACATTTTTAGTGCGTTCAGTTATGTAATATTATAAGAATCATCTAAGATACACTGGTGACAAACTGTTCACCTCCTCTTTCATTTTGTCTCTGGAATTCCACTCGTATTCACAATGCAGAACACTAAAGAAACAAGTAATTTATTGAAATCAAAATAATTTAAAAAAATGTCATGTTTCCATGCTCCACTGAAAGCAATATGTGTCTGTAATCAGGAGCAGAAGAAAGTCAAGTCAGCCTAATTACAGGCCGTGTAATGAACCACCTGCTGTGAGACTCTGTCGCCGAATGTTTATGAAGTGCGCCAGAAATGCTGCACACTCATATTGTGTGCACCCACACACAAGCAGAGTCTCTCTAACACACAAACACACACATCCTGTTCCCTACAAATTACACTCGTACTCGGTGAGAATTTTAAGACCTCCACAGTACAGAAAACACCGGCCACAAATTTGCACGCACGCAGAGCCGGCTGAACACAAATTTCCCCAAAATAAACTCTGAGGTGACTGATGACTGAAGAGCAAACGCTTGTCAGTGTCCCCGCTGCGACCGGTGTTAACACAGTGTTTCTGTTGTCGACGCAGGTCAACACATCCATTCTTTTCATGCACACACACAAACAAACACACGTGAATGCACACTGATCCCATGACACTCAGATTACCCTAAAATAAACTGAAATTATTAATAATTAAAGAGCAGAAATCCATCTATGCCCACTGTGAGGAGACACACACACACACACACACACACACACACACAGACACACAAGTTATAGCTACCCATCTAACCTTTTATCTCCAGATGATGAATGGAGGGTGTGAAGGATTCTGCCTTAGACAACGCTGACAATTTTCTCCTTCCATGGCTTTCAAATTCTAACAGATATTTTTCTGAACTTTCAATTCATCATCCTGGCCACTGTCCACTCAACCGGCAGAGCTGAACACAAAGGCCACATCCATTCTCACACATACACACATGAAGCGACATATACATACACACTCACTCACACTAACTTTGCCTGTAGCACCTACAGAAGAAAAGACTGATTCCTTTAACTAATTTGGTTCTTTGCAGGTATCTGACCATGGAGAATTATGTCTGGGCTGGCGCATGTGATTAAAACATGCTTGCAGAAAACAGCAGATGCTGGTTTGATTATAAATCGATTAATTATAGACTATCCCTCGAATGTACGACAGATACACAAATAATTCTTTTTCAAGGGTAAAATTGTTTTCATAACTAATCAACTAATGTTGAAGGTACACTTCATTTTGTATGTTTTAAAATGTTCTAATATCTTTCACTTTCATTGTTTCACCTGCCTTGCAGGGATTTAATATAACAGACTTCATTTCCTTGTGTTTTAAATGAAAAATAGTTGAGAAATGTGCTCTTTTGTGTTCAACTTTTCAAGTTGCAGGATTTTTATGTGGCAGCTCGGCTGCAGTTGGCTACACACATGCATGCACACACTCACGCAAGATTCTTGTTCCTCACAGTATTCTTAATGAATTTCATGCACAGCATAAAAATGAGAGGCTAACCCTGAGCGCTTATCTCTATCTAGCTGATGAATTCTCAACTAAATAAAACTTCAGAACTGTAGCATGTGAGATGAGGTTAGAGAGAAGAATTCAGTAAATTGTAAGATGATCATGAGATTTGACACATTCACACTTTAATGTCGATACCTGTGTACACCGATCAGCCACAACACTACATCTGCCTAAATTTATGTAGGTCCCCCAGCTCTGACACATCCAGGGATAAGGTCCACAAGACCTCTGAAGGTGTCCTTTGGTATGGACGTTAGCATCAGTTCCCTTAAGTCCTGTATATTGTGAGGTGGAATCTCCGTGGATTGGACTTGTTTTTCCAGCACATCCCACAGATGCTTGATTGGATTGAGATCTGTGGAGTTTGGAAGCGAAGTCAACACGCTTGAACTCTCTGCCATGTTCATCCAACCATTCCTGAGCAACTTTTGCTTTTTGGCAGGGCTCATTATCCTGCTGAAAGAGGGCAGAGCCATCAGGAAATACTGCTGCTATGAAGGTGTGTACTTGGTCTGCAACAGTGTTTAGGCAGGTGGTACGTGTCAAAGTAACATCCACACGAATGCCAGGACCAAGGTTTCCAAACTGAACATTGTTCAGAGCGTCACACTGCTTCCGCTGACTTGCCTTCTTCCCATAGTGCATCCTGGGGCCATCTCTTGTGCAGGTAAAAGATGTGCTTGCACCCGGTCATCCACATGATGTAAAAGAAAATGTGATTCATCAGACGAGGCCACCATCTTCCATCGCTCCGTGATCCAATTCTAACACTCATAACATGCCCATTGTAGGCACTTTCGGTGGTGAACAGGGTTCAGCAAGGGCACTGTGTCTGATCAAGCAGTTAGTTCTGACAACTGTCTATCATAGCCTGCATTAAGGTTTTCAGCAGTTTGTTCTACTTCTGTGGGATTGGACCACATGGGTCACAGCCTTCACTCCTCATGCTTATCAATGAGCTTTCATCAGTTGTCCTACCTTGGACCACTTTTGGTAGATACTGACCATTGTACACTGGGATCACTGACCTAGTCATCTAGGTGTCACAATTTGGCCCTAGCCAAAGTCACTCAGATCCCTATGCTTGCCCATTTTTCCTCTTCCCAACACTTAAACTCCAAGAACCGACTGTTTACTCGCTGTCTTAAGTATCTTAAGTGTAACGAGGCTAATGTTATATGCAGGAAGTAACACATAAACCCACATACAAACACAAATGTGCTAATGAAGGCACACATATGCAATGGGAACCTCTTGCTCATCACCATTTGGTAGCCTTGTGTTTATGTCCTTGCCTACAGCCATATCAGTTTCACCAGCTGAGCTTCACAGAGATGACAGTCCCATAGAAATGTGGATGTGTGCGTGCATGCATGTGTGTTGTGTCTGTCTGTAGAAAGAGGTGGAATCCACAAAACAGTCAAGTAAACAAAGACCTGTTTTCAAGGCTCTCAACCCCCCTTGTGAGGAATGTTTCCCTGACTCTTTGCCAAAGCTCTGTCAGAGCTTCACAATACTTTTGGATAAAGACTGACCATCCGCTACTGTAGCAACAGCACAGAAATAACTCCTCTGAAATTCCATGCTGCTTTATGCCTGACTCTAGGTGCATTCACAGCCCACTGAAACATGCTGTAAACACAGGAAATGTGAAATTCTGCCCTTCTGTGGGGAATTATCCTCATACTCCCACACTGTGGTTTGTTCCACGTGATTTTGCAGTTTTAATATGCAACTTGTGGCAAATAAAGATTATTTTCAATTTAGCTTGTGTGATCAAAGTATTTTTTTAAACCACATATAAACATCAAAATGAGAAATTCTCTGAAATGTCACTGTGCTTTACACACAAACAGTTGAACACTAGTCTCCACAGGCTGGTAGAAAATCTCAAGAAGCCTGTTTGAAAAAGAGCTGTTTGCTCTGCAGAACCGTCTCCTCTGGCCCTTCCTCAAGGGACTGACGGTTTTGTTTGTACCTGTATGAGTCCACCATCTCTACTTCCTCACCCTTAGAGGTGTACTGATTTATTCATTGCATCAGTTAGTGTTGGCAAATAATTGCCTTCTTGCACGTTAAGCAGAAGCAAAGCAACATGATCGGTGTTTCCCCTAGGTTTACAGTTTTTTTGGGGGGGGGGGGGGTTGCCATCTTCACCACCCTGGGAGCAATAAAAAAAAAAAAAAATGCTTTTCAGGCATATTTTCAGGCATATTTTGGGCGCCTCCCTAATATAATAGTAGGGGAAACACTGATGATCATCCCATTGGAGTTCTGTTCCATTGGACCTAATGTGGATGCAGTATTTATTGGTCCTAATTTTCTTATGTGGTCCAACAACTCCTGAAGAAACTACGTGCTGAGAAACATAGCTTGATTTTGACCTCTTCAAGTTCACCATCACCATTCTGCGTTTTTGAACTTTTCTGTTAGACTGGATGTACTTGGAAGCAAAATCCTGTTCCCCAACACTGCTTTGATTCTACAGGTAGATCAGTTGGCAATGTAATGTCATAATGTGAATAGCTGTCTGGAGCCTTAGTTGAGCTCAGCAGTTGAAGAAAGACTAATCAGCCTGTGAAATACAGTAAGTTCAAACTACTTGCAGAGACATGAAAATAGCACCCATAAGTTTGTACAAGTGTGTAATTAGGAAAAACTGATCCCTTTAAACTTTTTCTAATATGTTTTACTCAACTGAACAAGACAGACGAATGAAGCAACTGGGTCAAGTGGGACAACCGCAGAGCAAAGAGAGTGAGAAAATTGGAAAGAGAACAGAGGAGCCTAAGATCACAAGAGGTGAACGGAGAGCAGTAAAAGTGAGGCAGTCAAACAGGCAAACAGCTTTCAGTCAATCGGCAAATGGCTAGATAAAGAGCACTTGGTTTTCTCTAGCTGCATTACATTACTACAGCTCAGGCTATTAGCTGCTCTGCTGATTAATGCTCTAACCTGTGACTAAAAGCCAAGAGCACTGCAGCAGTGGCACAGCAAAATGAAATCACTGTTCAGAGTGTTTAAAGGGTGCGAGGGAGACAGATCTGTTTTTTTGTCAGATCTGTGATTTTAAGTGAGACTGCAAGATGAAACATACAGTAGATGTTTCTGGAACAGACACTTGTTATAAGGTACAGTGAGGTGGAATGTCTAAAAAAATTGACAAAGTTGGGAAGATAGACCATGTCCTCATTAATCATTGTGTTCTTTTGAATACTTTAGTAATTGTCGTCAGTTCCCAGACTGTGAGCTGTTGTTTAGATTCCTGCCTACATATTTACTCCACTGACGGACGAGTGTATCTTTTGTGTAACATTGCTGATTGTACGTGGAAGCCATGGTACGTGATGAGAAGGGAAATTGCACATAACAGCATCACATTCAGTGAGGCGGATGAGACATTCCTGGTAATAAGAATGAGTTGCTGAGTAAAGATGAGAAACTGTGGATGAAGTGCGATGCATCTGAGTTAATAGAGATCTACTGTACATGACACGAGTCACTTCTGTCTATTAAAGTAAAGCAGTGATCAGTTTAGTAAATGTGCTTCCGCTCATTTCTTCCAGCTGGGCATGGTGGCGTACACATGCATACAAACACACACACACATACTCATACCAATAAGCACAGGAGCATAAGAGCATGCACACTCACAGACACACACACACACACACGCTCACACACACACATTCATGGATCCACACAAACACCATGTCAAGCTGAATAAAGTGCAATGACAGCTGGGTAAAATTGCACCTATAAATCATTTGTCAGACTGGTCTAAATTCTATCTGCCTGCCATACATGCAGTCAGATCTGTCCCCATAGCCCCCCCTCTCCACACACACACACACACACACACACACACACACACACATTCATACTCCTGGATGGATCTGTCTGTGATATTGGGCCTACTACACTGACAAATTCTCTCTCATAAACACATAAACTCTGGGCTCCATTTTGAAGTAGGCACAAAGCTGCACTGTAGAGGTGTTTTCCCGGGGAGGAGTAATTTTTTTTTTCTTTTCCTCTTCCCCCTCACGTGCACCTGTTCAGCATTTTGGCAACTTGCTGTGCTCTGCAGTGGCCATACACTGCTATCACAATACGCCTTTGTATTGGACAACAGTAATGTATGCACAGTGTAATTGTTCTGCCGTTTATCACCTTCCTTTTGTACCTGCAGCAAAGACTTCACATTACTTTTGACTTCTATTACACATTCTTCAAGTAGTAGACACATTCCGCAGCACAGAGGAAAATACTGTCGTTATTATCTGATAACAGAAGTAACGCTTGGATGAGCATTGCCAAACTGTAGCTAAAATAACCATATAAACTTTTGCACTCTTGCGCATCAAACTAATGGCCCGTAATTTGGTATTCTACACAGGCTCCCAGTTTATGGAGTAAAAATCATCCGAAGACACTGACGTCCTCGGGATACACTGGACAGACAGTTCACTTAATTCCACCAATGTAATTAAAACTTCTCTCTCCTCTTTAAAACCCCTCTGGACCACTCCTTCTGACCAATTCTCTTTGTGGCACCTGGAGCAATACATTTTTAATTGTGATAGAGGCTGACCCGTGGCTGCCCTTAAAAACTGAAACGCAACAAACTGAATCAGACTATGAGCATAGTTGAGGGCTGTTTGATTAAATTTCATAGTTTTGTAGCCCAAAACAAGCAAGAGTAGATAAAGGATAAAAAATCAAAAATCATGAAAATACTCACAGAAAATGTGTTAAAATTTTAACTTTCATAAATTGGATGAAAACGAGACATCATAATATATCTGGGCCTCAGTAAGTAAGCGTGATTACAGAATGATCCCAGTCCCATCTTGTTTCTATGTGTGTGGGGACACATTGCAAGCAGAAAGAGCAGGAGTGCCACCACCACACCCACTGCGCATTGTAGATTATGCAATTTGTGCTTTCCACCTTGATTCACAAAATGAGTGCCTCCTCGCTCTCTCACTCATCACACACACACACACACAAATCATCACAGCGTGATGTGACAAATCCTCCAGAACATGTGGGGAGGGGAGAATATTTCAACACATAGAAATACTTAAAATATAGCGACACAGTTGTTGGCAATTCTACATATGACAAAGCCCCATGTATTTTTTTTTTGTCTTGTTTTTCCTATCAAAAACATATTCTCATTTAAAAGTGTAGGAAATCGGAAGTTGTCGTATGTCTTTCTGGTGACATTTGTCACTGAGAAAAGCGGAGCGATCAGGCCCGGGTGCTTTGGCTGGGGGCCCTGCCATCCATCATGGAGACTGGGTGGTAAATGGCTTATGTAATTCTGTTTCAGATGAATGACCATGGAAGGGAGTGTCACCACTAACATTATTGTGATCTATACAGTAGCAATGAGAGAGGGAAGGAGGAAGTAAGAAAGAGAAAGAGGGAACATTTCAGGCTCACAACATGAGACTCTTGCATATTGAAAGAAGATACGTGACATTCTGATTAAGGTCAAACTGCTTTTGTTGTTTTTAGAGTGGCAATGCAGAAAATAAATAATAAAGAACCATCTTGAAATTGCCGTTTTATCTGAACAACGGTCCAAAACCCAAATGAGTGACATTACAGAAACTGTTCTTTAGATTGACTCTTTGTTTCAGCTCAAACTTGTCATAAATGTATATATATATATATATATATATATATATTCTTTTTAAAAACATCAATGTTGAGAGGTTTGTGGGACGTAATTAATGCTGAGAGTAACTAATCTAAAAGAGGAAAGGGAAGGTATCTGCTTTCTTCAGAAAACTGTGCTCACATTATAGCAAAGCTCAAGCACTTCGTGTTCTCACACAGCTTTGAATTTGTTCTTGCTTTACCTTGAAATGAATCTGCAGCAAGAGGCAATTTGTGTGGAGAAGGACATGCACCTCAGTCTGTACCTCAAGTCTCTGCAAGCCGTTTGAACATACTTGTTGGTAATGTCGCCATGAGTCAGTTTGTCTTTACCTAAGGTGATTTTTGTATACACTGCATGTTTTGGATAAATATTGTATTTCTATTCTTCTGTTATCTATTCTGTTCTATTCATTTTTAGCATTTTAAGTATATTCCATTACTCAGTTACTACAATTAGATAAAACAGCAACAAAGCAGCCTAACAGATGTCTGTGTCATGCACTGTACACATACAGCCTCACTTTAGGAAACATATTCAAACCTTTCAGGATATTGGCCCTTGTTTATAAAAGGTTTTGTGCAACAACCACAATTTTTTGCTACAATATATTATCGCTGGAAACATATTATATATTTGTAAGTATATTTACATTCATATAATATATATTTTTTGTATGTTGTACCATGTGATTATTATTATTATTATTATTATTATTTTATTTTATTTTCGTTTTTTTACTGTATTTGTCATCAACTGTTTTTTTGGATTCTTTTATCCCTCCTGTCCTTGTTTGTGGGTTGCACTCTGTTTCGGCCCATAGTGCCATTTAATGCATGTTTCATTTTTACAGATGTGAATCAAATGACCCATTTCAGATCTGATTTACTTCTGTTGGATAGCCCAGAAGAGCTCATTTAGTTCAAAACATTTGTCCACCCATCACTAATGGGTTTGTAACACGGGAGTTGGACAAGAAACTTTTGAAACAGCATTCTGTCTTCCTTTCCAATTCGGCCTTCGGTTTTTCTTTGTGTTAGGTTTGCAACTTGTTTACAAGGGAACAAGAACAGGAAAGAAGGACAGATGAAAGAGAAATAGAAAATGGTGTTGACCTTTCTGTTCTTCTTTTTAAGTGGTGTTATCAAGAAAATGGCACCATTTACAGCCCAGAGATGGAGCGAGAGACTGGAGGAATGATTGACATGATTGCTCTGCTAATTATCCCTTGTTTCTGATAATTGTTGTCATTTTTGTGACCCTGTAATATTTGTGCTGAGTCAATAGGCAGTGATTGACACAGAGTTCCAATCAGGATGAGCTTTTGTCCTTTTTTTCCCCTTCTGCTTTCACACAGCTGACCTCAAGACTGGAGGTACACTAAAGTGGGAATGAGCACAGAGGAGGATGCACATGCTTTTTCCTACGCTGCACACAGATGCACTTTACTTTTTACAAACGTTTTACTTTGTTTTATTTTTTTTGTATTTTTGCTTGTCATTTGAAGGTTTGGTATAGAATGAATAAAAAAAGACTTTGAATTGATGTGCTGCTACCAGGACCATGTGAACTAAGTTTCATTTTAATATCATTTTGTGGTCCATTCCTCACCTTTGCATCAAACATAAACAATCTCTTATCGATTGTCATTGTTGCTGAGAATTAGGGAAAGAGCTGTTGACTGACCTTTCAGCTCTTCCTGTCATTAACCCTGCCACATCAATTTCACCCTCGCCTGCTCCCAAAAAGGCTGTGAGTAACAACCATGACCTCTACTTTCACAAAGGTGGTTACATTAGTGAGTGAATTACATCCTAAGTAATGTGTGCTTGTTTGAGAGAGGGTATGAGTGATTGAGTGTGGTCACTGAGTCTAGCTGCAGTGATTCTAATATTCAGAGGCCTGCTGATGTTTTTGTGTACGTGATGAGAGTTTAAGATGTGGGGTTCGTGTACACACAGCATGCATGTGACTACAATATATCTTTCATTTACAGTAAGACACAGACACTTGACGCAGTCAGATTTGGCCTGACTGGGCTCACCGTGTAGAGAAACATTGTGTCTCCCGAAAATGTTGTGACCCACATTATCCAGATGGTGCTGATTCACATCAGTAAGCACAGCTTTTGAGCTTCACAGCCAGATCCTTGAGATTCTGTCTAAGATCTACAGGCTGAGAGCCCAGGCGGGATTTAGACAGCACAGAAAATCTGGGCTTGTGTGTGCAAAGCTTCTAAGAACTTAAGGACTCGCTCAGGATCACTAGTGAGGTCACATTACCATGTGAACTTGAGATACTTTGAGGCAACATGGGGGAACAATTTCACAAAGTGATGACTTTGTTGGAATCTTTTTTTTTTTTTTTTTTTACAGACCTGATCAGTTCCCATCCCTGCTGACAAATACTGCCCAAAGTAATTTCAAAAGTGGCTCATGGATTATCACTCTCTGACTTTAAGGAAATGCAGAGAAATCAATGTCCTACGTTACTTTATGACATTCTGCTGCATGAAGACAAGCTCAGATTTTTAGGATGCCCTGCTTCAAAGAGCTTGTGTTCCTCGCTAGTGGGACGACAAAGAAAGAAGTCAGGGAGACAGGGACACCCCCTCCGACACACACACAATACATTCATACATTCACATGCTCACAGCTGATTCGATATCAGAAATGAAATCCTTTGAAATCTGTCTCTCTGCCTTAGAACAGATAGGGTTCAAAGATGTTTTATAGGCACCAGTCAATAAACAGCTCATAACTATGGATGCTACAGCAGGAAGATATCATATTTCTCTCTGTATGAGTAGACCATCATTTTGTTTACATTTCTTCTCTTCTCATCTCTTCCATCTTTCCTTAAATATGTCTACATTTTCAGAAATCATGTTCTCACACTTTTCTTATTTTTTCTATTTCCTTCTATTTCTGTATGTTTATAGCCTATATTTCTTTGTATATCATGTTAATTTGGTTTTGTTTTTATTCACAGCTACTTTGATTCTACCTTCTGTCTCATCACACCTCGTTTTTTTTTTTCTTTTACTTGCTTCACTCTCTCAATCTTTTTTTTTTTCATTTTTCATCTTCTGGCTTGGGTTTCGGGTGACAGATGGAGTCGTGGTGGCATCATTCAGGTAAAGATGACTGGGACTGACAGGCCTACTAAGGGCATACTGGGCCAATACAGCACCAGTCTTACAAGCTGTCATACACGCACACACAAACATACACGGAGCCTATTATGTTACCGAAGCGTCCTCATGCTTCTTGAGTGAAATGCACGCAGAGTAATTACATTGGAATTGTTCACTGTATTTCTTTATTTATTTTTAGGGATGGTTCATTTGTCTGCTTAAAAAGCTTACTCAGGTGTATGTTATGAGCAAAAATCTTATTATTTCTGACATTTCAAAAAGCTCAAAGGCACCACCATAGATCAAGGATTTCTTCAGACTTGTTAGTATACAACTTGCATAACAAATTTAGCCTTGAGCTCCTGTGCTAATGAAAATATCTTACTACCATAGAGATAAAGAGCCCAGTACTCATTGTTAAGGTCCCAGTACAATTATGAAACGGATAGAATTTTAAGTGCTCTGTGTATCAGGTGCTTAATTTCTTTCATTTGCTTTTATTTCAAATTGAAGATGGCTCTTCAGCATGGATCCTAAAAGATTCAGCACATTAAGCAGGAGGGCTAACTTACGGTGCAGAGTGGATATACCCATAACTAAAGAGACCAAGAAAGCACCTAAAGAACTCTCAGAATGTGAGAAATGGATTCTTTAGTCTGACGAAACCAAGACTGAACTTTTTGGCTTTAATTCTGAGCGTCATGTCTGGAGGAAACCAGGCACCACTCATCACCGACCCCATACCATCCCAGCGGTGAAGCACGGTGGTGGCAACATCATTGTGTGGGGGAGTTTTTCAGGTCAGAGTTAAGGGAAAGCTGAATGAAGCAAAAGTACAGAGATATCCTTAATGAGAACCTGATCCAGAGTGCTAAGGACCTCAGACTGGACCAGTAGGTCACCTTCCAACAGGACAATGACCCTAAGCAAACAGCCAAGACAATGCAGGAGTGGCCTTGGGACAACTCTGTGAATGTCCTTGAGTGGCCCAGCCAAAACACTGACTTGAATGTCAAGCATCTCTGCAGAGACCTGAAAATGGCTGTCCACCAACCGTACCCATCCAACCCGACTGAGCTTAAGAGGATCTGCAGAGAGGAATGGGAGAAAAAAATCCCCAGATCCAGGTGTGCAAAGCTTGTCGTGTCATACCCAAGAAGAGTGGAGGCTGTAATCGCTACCAGAGATGCTTCAACTTCATACTGAGTAAAGGTACTGGATATTTATATCAATGTTATATTTCTCCTTTTTAATAAATTTCCAAAAAAAATTTAAATCTTGTTTTTGCGTTTTCATCATGGGGTATTGAGTGCAGACTGATGAGAGAAAAAAATGAATTTGAATGATTCTGCTGCAACACAAGAAAATGTGAAGAAACTGAAGGGATCTAAATACTTCCTGAATGCACTGTATATTATTGGCAAGTGAGCAAAGAACATCTATTATTTACTTGCAACGTGCAACATTTCTCTGCCATTGACAAGAAAATTGCTTTGTGCCGTAAATGCTACTTTTAAAAATACAATTTTAAGAATGATGGACCAACAACAAAACGTTTCACAGCCTTGTTTTTAAAATGTCTGGTGTCCCCTTCAAGGTTCCTATTTATCTGAGTCACCTCTTACATCAGTGACAGAAATAAAACAATACATAATTGGCTACTTGATGACAGAATATCAACAAACTGACCATTATAAGGCAGGAAATGTGATATTTATTGCATTACTGTTGCACTGGATTGGTTGTTATGTCATCGCTGTACATCATATATATACCCTGTCATGTTTAGAATATGTTATTTCATATTGCTCCCACATCACGACATGTTGGATTTTCTTCAAAACACTGTTTTAGTTGGGTCATGATTTTCACTCCGGCAAAATCTCTGTTCTGTTTTGCTGTGATGAAGTACTGAGGATGGCAGCTCTTGCCCCCCACTGCTGCCCCATCTGGCCCCTCAGTGTAACTCTCGACCACGGTCGCTACGGATACTGCAACCCAATCACCTCTGCCTAGGGTTCTCATAACAACCATGGCAACCAATTTGTCAGATGGCCAACCAGCCGGCCGTTTATCAGCCCAGTGAGAGGTTTTGCATATGCTGGCTTCATTGTTCTCGGTCACTAGCACTGTTTCAGACACTTCTACAACAGTAACTTTAGTTTCTTCGTCGGAAAACTGCTTCACAGTCAGCATCACAAATGAAGAAGAGAAGTGGAGCGTAATGATGGGGTCCTAACCGCACCTCTCAAACAGTATGGAGGCTTGAGACAAATCCTATATTTTACGTGGGGACTGACATGAACAGGGCATTCCAGCTCAGCGCTGAGCACCTGTGTTGGTATTCCACTTGAATGGAGTTAGTTGTTAATCTGACAGCCTTTTCTCTGTTGAGTCAGATTACTGTGCTGTCATCAGAGTTTCATGAGGAGAGGCCATCTGCTCAGGCAGTTCTTACAAGATGGCTGTGGGATGATACTGAACACTCTGGGGGAGCACACTGACAGGATCCTCTAAAAACCGTGGATCTGAAAAATTTGGTCCTAATGGTTTTCTGACTTTTACTTGTGAAAATGGCTTTTGGAAACCAGAGCCTGAGCTGTAAAATTGAAAATGCACTGTAAAATGTTAAGATGCAAGGCTTTAAAGTTTTTTATTTTTATCCATTAATTTTATTGTTTAATTGACAATATGTTTTTGCTTAGGATTCTTAAGAAAATCTCTTTTCCATAGTTAATGTACATACTGAATGCATCTCTAAATCATTCTGTCAACATTTTCTTTTTCCTGTACTAGCAGCTTCTGACAACTCAGGCATGATGGATGATTTTATGGTAATCATTAGATGAAATCATTACCGTAAAAATGAAATGAAAGCGTTTGGCTAAGAGAGAAAGTCTGTGATCTTGGTTAAGAAATGATAAAGTCAGTAAGTTAACAGGATGTGTTAACTTTGCCAATATTGAAACAAAAACACCATCTTTCCCTTTTGCTTCATACCTGTCCACAAACTGTGTGCAGTTTAGGGATGTCACACATCCTCGAATTAATTAATTAGCTGCCAATGAACACAATCCAGGCAGAAATTGGGTTTCCTCCCAAACATAGTTGGCAAAGCAAACTAATAGAATATAAACATGCTGTGTAGGAGATATGATTGTGGAATGTACATGCAACACTCCCACCCGAGGAAAAACTCCTCAAACCTGCAGTTAAAAATAAAAATGCTCCTCATCAACATCCCCATAGTAAAAAAAATAATAAAACAAAGGCTGTCTAACACACTCGTAGCCTCTGTTCAGTCAAGAACACCTTCATCAGCAGTTCACAGTAAGAAACCATCTGCTTAGATCTTACAGGATTGACGGGGCGATGCAAATACTGATGACTTCTGTATAGTAAAGATAGTTCACCATATGCTAACAGGATATGAAAACACCATGCTTGGCAAATACGATCGAGGAGAATTGCTGTGAGATAATAATGAGGAGAGAGGAACTGAAAAAGGAGAGGGGGGCGATGGGAGTTGGAGCGACGGGAAAAGAGAAAATGCTGACGGCACTGGAGAGAAAGACAAATTGAATGAATGTAGGCAGAGGAGGGAAGATGAAAGCATTAGGATAAGCATGGAGAGAGGATAGAAGAACGGACAAGAGGCGAGAGAGAGAGATGCAAAGTGACAGACAGAATGAAAGAGGGCTGGGGGAAACGAGGAATCACAGACTAAAATGGTAACGGATGGACGGAGGAATGAGGAATAACAGTGCTGCAGTGAGCAACTGAAAGCTTTAGAGAATGACAGTCGGTGTGTAAATCAAATAGAGACAGAAGCTAAGCTCAGCTGAAATAAAGGCACAAAAGGACAAAGATAGATAATGAGGAGAAGTGAGAAGAAAAGATTTGTCATTGCTTGTCTGTGATGAATCATAGTCCATTTAATTATACGATTAGCCAACACACACACACACACACACATACAAAAACAGACAGAGTTTCTAATGATAGTATGGTGGTCAGCCATTAGGCTTCCCCATGACAGACTAATAGAACTTCCCATTAAAGCCAGGCCCCTTCTCACAATGGCAAACAGTTCCTTTAATTACTCAAAGATTTCCTCTAAATATGGTGCCTGTCAGAGTCCCTAATGACTGTGACTGGAACATTATAGGGATCCATTAAAGAGGAATTGTTTTCCCTGCACTCAGGGCTTATGCACTATTTGCGTAGGGAAAACACATTTCTCCCATCACACTAATGTGTCATAGGAAGGACTGCCCCTGACCAAAGGTTTTCCTGGTCAAGTAGTTGTTGTTAGTTCGAGACATAAAGTGGTAAGGATTCTGAATGTATCTGAACAACCAGAAATATGATATTAGAGCGAGCCCGCTAACTGGCTAATGTCAAAATGTTAGACTATATACTAGTTTTAAATAATAAGCCAGGTTTGAGGTCGATGAATGATGGGCGAATGTTTGCGTGCAGAGTTTGCATGTCACCTTCTTGGGGTCATTCTTTACCCTGTGGAAATCATCCCACACTTATGTAACGGCATATGTAATTACTTTCTAATAACTGCAGGGACCAGCCATGAAAACGATGTCTGTCCATGGCTGATTGAGTGTCGGCACTTCCTGTGGAGTCGCATTTTTTTTCTGCAACCAACAGACCAATCAAACCTTGGCCAACGAAGACTTTTCTCAGTGACTAACATATAGTACACATGGGGTGTACACACAAACACTTCCAGCAAGATGGATATGTTTGATCTTATTTGTCTTATTACTGTGCATCTGTCTACTCATCAAATATCTATTTTTTTTCCTGTCCGTGAATACACATACACACATTACATTTAGGTCAGTCATTTGCACAGTATTATCATTATTTATTCACTTGTAATTAACTTACCTGTGTGGATCAAGTAGTGCAAAACAGCTCAATTTACATTAATTTACATAAATGAGGTGATTACGGCTTAGCAGTTTCAGTGACACCGTAGTTGATGCAAGTGCACGGCATTACAATTCGTTTAAATGCATGTAATCTTATTACCATATATGGGATATCTATTGAAATTATGTGAACAATTACCGGAACAAATGCTTCAGACTTGTAGCGAGCTCACTGGTTTGTTTATTTGTTTATCATCCCAGTAGAAAGCTATGACATAAGTCATTTGCATTCAACATATTACAAAGCAGCATCACAGACACAATAATAATAATGATATTGCAGTAACACCATTAAAAGTACAGCACATTTTAAAGTTTCAGTTCACAGAAGTCACCTCTACCGTTGGACTTAGTAAAATAAATAGATTAAAGCCCTTGCAGCCACAGTGGGTGAATAAATAATAGGTGTTGAATTCCAGCATCATGGTCTGTGTAGGGCTGGACAGTTTCACTTGGAGGCAGGACATTTTTTGATTAACCTGTCTGCTAAATCTTGCAGACGTAGGATGAGCTAAGAAACCTTACCTATTCAGCCCTTTGAGGAATTAAATAAACATTCCCTCTGGATGTTATAATGCTGTTAGGTTGATAGTGTTCATCTAATAACCAGCAGGTTGGGCTTTCAATATGTTGTGGCAACATTACAATGATGGACTGTCTGATTATTTGTCCTCTCTTTTCTACACCGTCACATGCAGTGATTGCACCCAGCCGTGGACACAGGTGCTCTGGCTGGAGTCCCACCTCTTTGCCTCATTATGTCCCACTCTGCTCTGTTCTGTTTTGTGTCTCTGTCAGTGTCTCTTTCAGTGTTGTCCAAGCACCTTTCATTCAAAGCCCTCGCGGTGGGACGGAGGAGTTCACTTTTTGATTTGTTTCTTTCTGATTTATTCTTCAGCTTTTCTGTCTAGTGCTTACCAAGTTAAGATCAGCTGAATTAGTATAGGCTATTTTATTCATTTACTCATTCCAGGTATGGCGGGTTATGCTAACAATTGACCTTTTGCCCTGAATAGAAATTGTCCAATCATTGCGTAGTGACTAAAGCAGGCCTGTCAAGCTTTCTTAAGCATGATTTCTTCTCTTGCTAAATCAAAGGGTATGTGGCACTAGTAAGAGCAGTACTCAGTATTTAAAAATGGTGGAACTTAGTGTCGTTTTTTATCGTCTTACCAAAGATAAAAAACATGTGCAGCACTGTAAGGAATGGATTAAACAGTGTGTTGTAGTGAATTTGCAGGACCAGTTTTTAGCATATCGCTTGCTAACTAACTCCATTACTTTGTAGGTTAACAGGTCACATTAGAAACAACACTATTTAGGACTGGTATATGTGTTTTGTTACATAACCAAACTCATCAGTCTTCAAATAAATTTCTACTGTAAAAGTGAATCATTCTATTTGAAACTATGAGAAATAAAACATAGATCTAACATCTCTTTTTTTGATTATGTTCTTTGATAGTAAGGATCCAAACATGGTTATATGAAAGAACAAAATACAGGCTGAAGCAGAGCTAAGCAAAGATCAGTTATGTCTTAACTCTGTTACATCATAATGAACAATATCCGTTAGAACTAGGACTATTTCTGTCCCTGAGAAAAGCTTGTAATGAAGGCCAACACTGAAATTCATGAGAACCGGTTTTATCTTGTGCTTTACTGTCTGATACAAGCATGATGAATGTTTCTAATAAAAAGCAAAATGCCAGTAGGGTTAAGCATTAGTGGATGAATGTATTCAGGGATTTTTGTATTATCTTTATTTTTGTTATTGTATCAAAACCAAACACAACAAACTGTCAAATATACGCAATTTTGGGGTTAATTATGTATGCATCATTGCATTTTGCATTTTCAATTCAGACTTGGGTTATAAAGACAAATCTTAATTTTCTGGGGAAAAGAAGTGAAATATTCTTGGAACTGACAAGAAAACAATCCACTGAACACAGGATGTGGTAGGAGATGTTAAAGCTATGCTCTCCATTACATTTCCACAGAATTTTAATCGACCTCCTCTGTCTATCTGATTCTAAAGAAACAATTAAACTAAAATCCATCTTCGCCCACACAGTCTTCACCTATGACACACCAGTAGGTGTATGCACTGGTGAACAGATTACACATTGTCTTTCGTCCCTCGTCTATTTGTCTCTGACACTGAAAAAGATGGGGGGAGAGAGAGGTCGAGACAGGGAGAGGGGGGAGAGGGAGAAGGAGACAGAGGTCTGGGACACCTTCTGTCAGTATATTGTGTCTGCCAAGGCCTTCTCCTTATGGGAGCTCCCTCAGCATGAGGCTTGGCACCACTTCTGACTCCACACTGATTACAAATGAAGACACAATGTTTGTTCTGTTCTCCTCGCTCATGTTTGTGTTCATCTGGTTTCTTTTTGAAATTTTTTTGTCCACCATGAATGGAAGTCAATGCAAAGTCCTAGCTAGGATAACTGAACAAACTTGTGTGTGTGTGTATGTGTGAGAATTATATATATATATATATATATATATATATATATATATATAGGTGTGAATCCATTCGTTCTTGTGTAAAAAATCAATTCACACATAATTCGCAGATGAAATAATTCATTAATTTGAATAAAACAATGTGCTTGTAGTGTGACAAAATAAAATGTATTCTAAACCTCCAAGGGTCTAAATTGATAATGAACTAAAAAACTAAAAATCATTTTAGTTTTGGATACATTTGACAGATAATGTAAATGAAAAGAGCACTGCTTTTACTGTCTTATCCTTAACTGATGTTCAATTCTAGTGTCATTTTAGGAATATATTAACTGTAAATATAAATATTAATCAAAAAAACAACATCGCCAGTACCTTTTTTATCAGCCTTGATAAAAAAGGTGATGTATGCAGGTATTCCTTTCACACTGCAACCTGTATGTAGCCTGAGAGGCAAAACTTAGGGCCAACTAACTCCATAAAAAGCACCATAGCACTAGCCGCACCATCCACTATAAAAAGAAAGTGACTCAGATGAGCATATCAACCATCTTTGTCAACTCTTCTCTTACAGAAGAGTCTAAAGAGAAACTTTAGTAAGAAAATAAACCTGAAACTATAAAAGTGAGGGAGGTGAAAATAGGATCTGAAGTATCTGGGCATGACCAGCCAGGGTATGTTTGAGTGCAGTGAAGGCTAGGTCCATTGATGCCTGGCAGTATTAAAGTCAAAGCAGGTAAAACAATATGCAGCACCTGCTGTAACCAGGCTCTGATATTCACAAATGAGCTCATTTTACCGCACAGATTTACTAAGTTACTCTGTAAATACACTTGACTTGGTTTGCCAGTCCCAAGGTCATTCAGAAGCAGTTGTTGGAGTGGAGGAAGGAGATTGAAATGCTGGAGCTGACAGGTACTTTGTAAGGAGTTAGCTCCACTGGGACTGATGTCTACTTAACTTGGATGATTTTTCCTTACATGCTGCTCTTGCCTCAGCCACCAACTGTTTTTTTTTTCTCTGTGGCACCTGGCCTTCCTTCTTCGCCGCTGTAGACCTTGTGTCATGAGAAACCATTTTCCACTCGCCCCCTTTCGGCTTTACCCAGCTAACTCAGTTTAGGCACGTAGTGTTGCATCCATTTCCTGTCACAGTAAATATCTTAAACTAACACATGGTCTGAGGTTATATGGCTGTGTGCTATTGTTCTGTTTTTCTATTCTCCTCTGGTCTTCCCTTTCTTTATTATTTGCGGCAAATGAGATGATGGAGAAATACATGCACTGAAACACAGTGTCAGTTCACCTCTGTATTTATGTGATGTGAAACAAATTTCAGCTGCATCAGGGAGAGATAGTTTTTATAGAAGTGTTTATGGCTCATTGACATCCTGTCGCTGTGTTTATGACTCACTGTGCCCGTCACACCACTAAACAGCCTGACTCCCTCAAGGGCATCAGGACCAATCAATATAGACAGAACCAGACTTTAATAATCCAGCAAGACATATTCTCTGAGGCTTATTGCTAGGCCGCAAGTCACTCCGCTGCACAAGAGACGAGCGCTCAATTTTATTTTCATAATGGTGACAGTACATGGGTGGGACTGAATATACATGTACCAAATCGTTTAGTGTGTGTTACAGCCAACAGTTACTGAAGCACAGGTTGTAACAGCCACATCCAGAATATGAGGTTGTATCCGGAGCAATATTTCGCCGCTCTGTCTTTTCCAACGAACACTGGACGTATCAGAAATGATTGGATTCTTTGCACAGTCATAATGGCAAAAACAATCAGATGGTGCACAGCTTGCTTGTAATAATATAGACTCCTATCCCTGGTGGATTTTCTGCGATAATGAAATGTGTTACGGATGGAATGGATAGACGCTCTCAGACTGTTGAGTGAAAGGCTTCGGCTGAAACGCATCTGACAGTTAAAAGGCGGAATCACATCACATCCCACCAGACACCTCGCGTGTTTGCACACAATACCTGAATCCCTATTAATGCAACAGATGATTCTCTGAATTTTTGGAGGAAAATAAAAACATAACCGGCCATGTTTTCCATTGTTCCACTTGAATAAATGGATCACTTCATTGTGTTGTTTCTGAACCTTCTGCTGTCCCCCTTTTTCATTGACGGAGCCGGGATTGTTGGTGCTGGTGGCGTGCTATGGTAATACACAGTGAAATGGCATTGTGACAACTGTGATCTAGCTTTGATTCCAGTAACTGCTCACCCAGCAGGGTGAAAATGGGCCTCAGCTTAGCCTTGTCATACAACAAAAAGCACTTAGTGGGAATGCTTATGAATAAAAATGCCAAGGCAAGAGGCAGGCTGCTCCAAGACAAGCTTTTGACAAGCTGGCAGTCTGCCATTTTGATTATCTAAATTCACCACTAAAGACCAATGAAATATGAGGAAAACTATCAAGCGACACCCCTTTGGCAGCTACAGGAGATGTAACTGTTGTTGTTGTCCAGTAATGACTTCTCTCCTTCCTGTCAATATGACCTTATCTAAACCTTATCACCAAAGTGTGTGTCAAGCTGTGATTTTTGAGCTCTAGATTTATAGATCAGCACCTTACCAGACTGAGGAAACCTGTGCAGTATGCTTGTTGCTTTTTCCTTGGGGAAGGTTTATATTGGCCTGTAAACAGCCCATTTTTACTCATTGTGGGCTGGCAGTGTTTTAACAGGTATTTGACTGGTAGAGACATAATTTCAAGTACTGTAGACGTCATCTCACGTACTGTGTTCAATAGATAATCTCCCCTTCAGTGACTCATCAACACAAGCCCTTTCTACAGAATACCTGAATAGACAGTTTCACCACTCACTGAGCTGTCAGTTGTCTTTATTCTCAATTTATCTCCAAGTGGAAAAAACAAGAGGGGCCAAGAATATTCTGTTGTCTGTGAGGGACTACGTAGAAAAGCAGCTATGCGCCCTACATTGCTCATCCAGTATGGATGTGAACACTCTCAGACGCCCTTAGCGTTGAAAGTCAGCACTTTAAACCCATCGCCACTCTACTAAATCACTCCAGTGTGATTTAGTAGAGACTAAACATTGGAGAACATATTACTGTCCTTATGCTTTCTGACTTCTCTGTATAGCAGTATCGGCCCTTCCTATCTACAGATCCTATTGCACCCCCCTCGAGGGGGGCGGGGGGAGTTTCTGTCTTTGAAGGGCCTCTCTTGAAGTTTTCTGTTGATGATGTGAGCCTGTAAACTCCACCGAGACATTATTTGTGATACAGTGGCTCGGTTTCAGAGCTCCAGACAACTTTTCTTCACAACAGGCACCGGTGCTTCCCACTAAAAATTTCATGAGCTCCAGACCAAACTTAAAAGGATCACTTAATTTGATTTTTGATGCTCACCACAGTTGTACTTTTTCTATTCTACTTTGACTATTAATCAAGGTTTTAATAAAAAAAGACAATGTTCTGTACATTAAAAAAATAAAAAATAAAAAACTGAGCTGAGTGCTTAACACAAAGTTCCCTCACTGCTACACATTAAAGACCCTTATGTCTTACAGATGGTTTACTCAGCAGTTCCTCTGGAAAACGATTTGTTGTATGTGGCCTCATTTTGCCTCTCCTGGGTCATTTTCCCTTTTTCTAGTGCTATTGCTAGTGTGGGTGGGCAGACGTCTGCAAGTCTTTCTGCAGCGGGTGATGAAGAAAAACAGTAATATCTACTGTTTTGCTAGCACAGTGGCTGTTTTAGAAGCCAACATGTTAGCTTGTTAGTGTTGGTGTCGACTTCCATTAGAGAGTCATCCCATAGCAGGGGAAAATGATCTGAATTGTTGTTTTAGCTGGCTAGCTGCTCACTGTAGGAGGTGGGAAGATCAAAGGAAGTTGGACTAGTCTCGTCTGTGGACCCATGCAGGAGATGATGAGGATCATTGGTCTGGTTGTAGCCTGAATGCTTGGGTAGAGTGTCTGTTCTGAGAGGGGATCTGCCTTCAGTCCACTATGGGGTCGTTTTGAGGTGTATCAGCATTCTGCTCTCGTAACTTGAGTGGGCTTGCCCCCACTTTGCTTTGCTGAAAAGATGAAAAGCTGAGACAATGTCCTGACCATGGAAAACTGCCAGTCCAGTGGGCCCTGGGGTCATCTTGATCTTACCATGTGCTGTCACCTGGCTGCCACACTGTACACAGTGAAGAGGACCAAGATATGTTTTCATATCTGGACAAAAGTGTCTGCTTTTCACCCTGACAGTCTTTAGGGATGTCCGTATTATCTGAAGATGACTCACTGTGCTCTGGGTTGTGCTTTTCATAATCTTTATCTTCAGGTTTGTCCTCTTCCTCTACTTTAATGCTCTCTTGTTCCCCTTGAACATCTTCGTAAAAAAGTTAGGTCAGCACCTTTTGCTCATTGAATTGGAAAATACAGAAATGGAGGCACTGGCATGTGCAGCAAAATTTTATTTTAGAATTTTATTTAAAAAATATTATTTATTTATTTTAGTATTAAAATATTATTTAAATAATAAATAATTTTTAAAAATTATGTAAAATTTGAACTTTATATATAACTAACATAATTCAAAATTAATATCCTATATCATCATCTTAACGACTTCGCAATTTAAAAAATATAGTTTAAAAAAATATATATTTTAGTATTTTTATTGGCATATTTCATCACAGCATCTTATAATTTCACTAGTTGTTAAGATAATTCTTTCACTCCCATCAGGTGCCTCAGGGTCGTTATGGCGGTTACTGTCCAGTTTCATTCTGTGTAGCATCACCTACAGTAGGCTACAATATCCTCAATGATTATTGCCCCCTTGATTACCTCATATATAAATCATGGACCGCTTTGCTTTAAAAATCCATTTTTTAGCCTCTAACTTCATATAGCCTTAGCAATTTCCTCTTTATTGTAATAAATTATGACTGACACTGTCATTGATGTAGATATCGCGACTGCAGTAAAAATTAGTATTAAAACATGGTGTAAAATTGAATAAATAAAAAGATTTACATGCTTAGAGATGAGATTCTTTTAGGAGGCCTGAGCCCAGAGCAGGACGAGCAGAGCCATTTGTTTGGAATTTTATTTGATGTCTCATAAAACTGAACAGCTTCCAATAATCGTGTTTCCGGGATCTGACGCCCATATCGTTCAGACCTCCATCAAGGACAAATTGCCTGGATGGTGAACGTCAGATGATGTTTTCATTGGAATGCATCTTTATACTCAGCATCTTCTGTTTCTCTACGTTGATCTCTGCCTGTCTCTCACTCTTTCAAACTTTCTCTCCATCACACTGTCTCCACCTTTTGCATCTTTATTTCTCTTTCTTTCTTTCTCTCAAATACACACACCTTCAATTTCCTCCCTCTTTCTCTCCCCCTCTCTCTCCTCTCCTCTCCTTCAGATATCAGTCATACTTCAGCTTGGCTGGGCAGGCCCATGACTGGGTAGAGAGGGGAGGTAATTGAATTTCTCTCCTAGAGTGACTCACATCAACACAGACAATTCAGACATAGCCAGGCGCGACGTAATAGACAGGGAGGGCATCGCATCGGCTTAGAACTGCAATTAACTATGGGGGACACAGACGCTTGAAGCCTGGAGAAGAAACCAGGGGAAATAAATGTGACGGCACTCTCTTAAATTTTACAGTCCATGTATTCATGGTTCTAAGTCTTGATATGTCATTAGAGCAGCTGCTCCTTAAGTGATTGGAAATCAGAAGGGGCTGTTCTTATTTCTGTTCAGGTCAGGCTGCACTGGAAGAAAAAGTGTTGCCCAGTTAGTATGGGTGAATTACGAAGCTGACACTACTCAGTTAACGTTCACATACTTGTGATTAAGTCACACTTGAGTATGTCAAAGATGGCAGTGAATTGTCAGGGGGTGGTGGTTGGTGGTTACATTTCTGAGCCTGCTGTCTGGAGTGAGGAGTCAGATTAGTCAGATTAGCTGGATGCCTTACCAAGCTTTAACTGTAACCACGATCATCTTCATCGATTTGTTTGACCGCAGTCAGCATATCTTAATGTGGGCGAACTTTCATCAGATTTGGTGAGAACATGTATATGTCACCACCAAGCCAAACTTTCAGTTGACCCCTACTTATACTGACACATAATCGATGTACATATTCATGCTGAAATTTGAAATTAATCTGGCAACTTTTCAAATGGGGACTTCTCCTTTACTTTTAGGTATGAACACAGACGTTGCTACATATATTCACTGTGCTTTTCTTTTAGCATCTTATTTTAACACCATGACCTGTTATCAAACACTTTTTTTTTTAACTTTATCTTCCCTTTACCAGTGTCTACCCAGTTCCAGTGGTGGAATCATTTTTCAGATAATTAACACTGACTTAATTGTTTACTTAAGTAACTTAACTTAGTAGTTTAACCTATAACAATTCATCCTGCTTTATGAATTAATCAAGTTTTGTAGGTAAAAATAACTATTCACTGTAGCCTTGAAATAATTAATGTGGAGTGGCATAAACTAGTACTGAAGTAAAATAAAAGTACCTCAAAACTGCACTGTTGTATAGTACTTACATAAATGTACATAATTGCTTCACACTCTTCATTTTAATCCCCAGCCCAAAGGAGACTGAGGCAGCAGTAGTTGAGATTGTTGAAGCTTTGCTGAGGTCTTTGCTCCTGTTGGGAGTCTGGTTTCTGACTTTTACTAAAGCATCTCCTAAAAAAAAAAAAAAAAGGTTTTCATTCTTTGATTTGCTGGGCATGTTTTTGTAAACACATTTTTGTGAGCAAGCATCCACATTATTTGCATAGTTTTTCATTACCAAGAAAATTCTTCTTAGCTTTCAGCATAATAAGTTATCTTGAGAAAAACTTCACATAAAACCTGTTTTTTGAGGCAACTGTAACATAAGTGCTATGAGAGGCAAAATAGTTAAACTGTTTATAGAGTTTGACATGTTTCCCATATAGATTAATTAACTGATAAAGTAATAATTTGCATGTCATGCACTGTGTTATCTGCTGTATTTGTTTTTTTTTTTTTTTTTACCTTTTTACGTATGTAGCCATATTGTTTCTCTCCCTGTGGAAAGAAAAACGTTACTTGCCATGACCTATGTGCCTCTATGTGACTGTGACAAAGCATGAAACTGAACCTGAAATCTCGGAGACAGTGAATGCACAAAAATCTAGGCTAAAATATCTGGCTAATATGTTCATCTCATAAGTGCTTGAGCAATATTGTAACCGTCAATCAGTTATTGATTGAGGTATTTTAAAGCATATTTGAAGCAGATTAATCATCTTGTTCGATACTAATATAGGGGTGGAGTGTTATTGCGCTTGAATAAACGCTCGCCATGTCAGTTATGGATGAACTGGAGCAGGATTTAATATGCCGTCTATTTTATATTGATTGTGTGCAAGGGAAGGAAAAAAAACGGTTATCAGCATTGATTGGTTGTGATTGATTGATTGATGTGGAAGATGAGTTTTCTGAAGCAAATACAGGTTGTAGGAAACACTGATCTGCTGACTGGAAAATGGGGAATTTGTGTTTTAATGCAACCACGATCATGTGAATTCATTGCACTCATCTGGACCATATACTCTGTACAGTCGTGGATTCACACTGTATTTAAAGTACAATCAAATGTTTTTTGCTGCATTTGTGGCTTTGTGAAAAGCACAGTGGAGAGCTATTCAGTGGCTAGAAGAAAAGTATTACTGCACCGCTCAGCTCCCAGAATGTGCACAACTTAATGATTTTGTCTCAGGTACAGATGTAGAGTGGGGAAAAGTCAGATTAGTCAACTTCCTTCCTTCCCCAGATAAAGGCTTGAAAAGAATCCAGTAAACTTGGCAGGTCTGTGGCAGCAGATCAACATAAGCTGTGAGGTAATGAGGTTGCATCAGCTAAGCATCTTTCTCTATGCCCTCTTTATACGTTTTCATCAACCAGCCAATTGATTACATGTGCTGCTGTTGCTTTACTCACGTAGCCAAGATAAAGAAATATGAAGTAATCAATATGTGCACGGAACTCACTTTTTTTTTGTTTTAAAGGAGTTACAACAGGATGAATTGACCCATTGAGTGAGCGTCTTTCATTTTTTTTAACTTTATGAGCAGCAGTGTGTTACCTCTGTGAAATACCTTGTTGGGTGCTGATTCTGGGCCTTAGTTATGATCACTACTGTAGGCTACTGTACACAGACTGAGATGTACAGTGTGAGGGACAGAGAAAAGGACTGCAACATAAATTACATGCAAATGACATTCAAGGAGACTGTTTGTAAATGTTTCACATTGCCAAGATGCTGACACAAACAAAATGTGATCTGACAGAGGCGCTGTTTTTTGTTTTTGAAGGTTACCAGGGAGGTTCACATTGTTTACTGTGGCAGAGGGATGCACAAACATACATAAACAAGAACTGGCTCCCAATCATTTGAGTACAGTTTGAAAATCAACTTGCAGAGACTTGAGACTTGGCAGTCTGTCACAGCGAACACCCTGGTTTCATTTACCTAAAGTTATAGTTGTATGGCAATCCAGTTAAAGGCACAGCAGGGTCTCTGTTTATGTTTTAAGGGCATCTCACATTGAACATATAGCTGACTGCATTGCTGTATTGATAAAGTAAAGACTCAATTGTGTCTTAACGTGCTAATGTGGTATGTGTTGTAAAAATTACACTTTAGTAACTCCTCAACTAAGAGAAGCTGCTTTTTGATATATCAAAAGCCAGTTCTGAATTTAGTCATCCAGCTTTCTAAGTCTTTGGAGCCAAAGGTCTGTCCCATAATGTGTTATAATGGTGCCCCTGTGTTATCAAGAAATGGCATATATTTCTCCAAAGCAGTGAGGAGTTATGGAAATATATTGCTGTGGGGTATTGTGGTTATCTCAGTGGTGCTGAGCCCATTTATCATGATACTGTGACACCTGGGGGAAGATACTCTCTGAGAGATTCCAACACAGAGGCTGGTGTCAGATAGTGCGCACACATACTGTGTGAATACACACTCCCCCACCGATACGCACATGCAAGCATGTATGCGTGCATCTGGGCACAAAGACATGGAAGAACAGCACATACCCAGCAGGTATGTGCAAACACACACATACGGTATCACACACTTATATACACATTATAACCAACACTGGCACAGATGTACACACACACACACACACACACACACACACCCGTACAGGTACACTCAAAGTATGCACATATATGCACACATAGACAGAAAACCTCATACAGAGTAGAAGTAACCAGAGCAGCACAATAAGACAGGCGAGGCTGAGGGAAACCCAGAGGGTATGAGAAAGACTTACTGAGATATGAGCTTGTTCCATCTCAGTCCACCGCTTAGCAACTGATGAGATATTCAGAGTGGAACAATAGGAAAGAAGGAGAAAAGGAGTAAGAATGGAAGGAATGAAATAAAGAAAAGAAGGAGGAAAAGAAGTAATGGATAGTCTCAAATGTTCATGATGGTGGCGACACAAGAAAATAACAATGTAAGCTCTTACCATCAGCAGATAACAAAATCAATATACCGTCTCTCTTTTGAGTCTAATCAATAGCATTCTGTGTGCCCATTATTAGAGGAAATTATTGCTAATTAGCTTTCCAGGGTTTTTGAAATGTCAGCACAATCTCAAATGTGGCCATCAAACATTAGAAATATCATTATGCTTGACTTGACACTAATTGCAGTTTGAGAACTTTGATTAACCAACTTTTAAAAAGAAAGCCAATGACAATCAATTGTGTTACGGCGAAACTGCTCTGACTGTAGAACGTGCAAACTTGGTGAGAGGCCAGAGCAAGTTGTCGGTAAAGCTGCTTTTCGATATTACTGCACAGTGAGGCCGTAGCAGGAGGAGGTCTTTGACGTGTACTTAAACAATCCATTCAAGGTCATTAACAGTCATTGACTAAAGTCTGCTATGTTTGGTAGATAATTGTTAATTTCATAGCTCAGTAGTGATATGCACAGATTCCGAAACACACATTCGTAAACACACACCGTTCAACACACACATTCTTGGGAATCCAAAACTTTTGGGCAAAGACAGAGAAAGTTTCTAAAGAGACCTAGAGTTTCCCGTTAACAAGGATATTCAAGTTTAAAAGTCTGATCCATAATTTCTATCAGCACTTTGGAATTGCTGTTTTTCAATAACTAAATAAATAAATAATTGAACACATAAATAAAAAAGTTTTTCATGTTTTTTATCACCGCATCCCAATTGGATCTCAGGAGAGATCGAATTGGGTCTGTTTTAAAGTTGTTTCTTTTTTTTTTTTCTTTTTTTTTTTTTAATCAGCTTTAGACGACAGAGTGGCTTCAGCAACATACCGAGACATCATTCCCATCAAAATGATAATTTTCCCTTCAAAATGTTGCCTCTGAGGAAGGCAAGGTTGAGTCAACAAGCAGTTTGTCTGGTTATACATGATAAGACAGGCCTGTGAATGGGTAATGAGAGAAGTTTTACACCCTTGCACTTTGCTCAGGTAATATTGAATTGCTTGGATTGTGTGTGTCGGGGCTCAAATTCTCATTTGACTCAGCTAATCCTGACTTATGCCTGTGTTAAAAGGTAAAGTTCAGTCAAATAGTAAATCTGCAGTCAATCTCCACCTCACTCTGCTCTGTGTTAGGACCTCTGCTACAATCCATGCTCTAGGAAGTAAAGGTGCGTAACAGTGGATCAATATAGAACCATATGGGGCTACAGAGGAGTGTGAAAAAGCAGTTTTATATCAAACTAGATCTTAACCACAGAACCACCATTAAATAAACTCTGGTTAGAGGCCCTGGGGGCTCTCCTGGTAGCTTTAGTTTTAAAAATAGCCTCTTAGGTCTATAGGGAACCTGTGGACAACCGTATTTATCTTTGGGGTTATATCATCTCATTATACACTAAACCCAAGTATAAGACAATTTCCTTTTTTCTGGCATTTTGTTTGAATGGAAGGAGTACAATTGTAACACCAGCTTCTATAGAGACTGTTGCATTATGGGTTGTTTGCAGCCTTAATGTTGCTTGGCTAGTGAGTCTCTGCTAGTCCATTTACAGTGGTGGAAAAAAGTTTTTGGACACCCCATGCATTTGTGATATAGTGCATTAATAATCACTCTTAAGTTTCCAAGTGCAATTTGTTTTTGTACAGTCACAGCCACAATACTAAACCAATCCTATAATCAGCCATTAAAAACTTAAAATTGATTAGCTCCATAAAAATACTTAAGAAATTTTGAGTATTGTGGTCCCACTGA
>JBBMJY010000024.1:11688269-11700455 GCA_037833715.1 Toxotes lorentzi | reverse complement strand
CTGTCTGATGCAGCCACACCTTGTGAAATACAAAAAAGATTTTTCTGCAAATATTTCATGATAATATTTGAGATTGTTTAAAATTTTAAGGGTGTATGAAAACTTTTTTCCACCACTATATAGTGTTTCTTTTAGAGTTAGCCATAAAAGTGTTTAGTTACCTTCAGGAGTTGCTGAAGGAGTGTTTGATGTGTTTTGCTGCTCGGGAGGAAATACATTTCTGATAAGTGACAATGAGTCGTCTTCTGACATCTTTGAAATTTGAGCCAATCATCTGTCAAACAGCCATAAATTACCAATGTCACGTAATGCCATGATAACAAGATCAAAAAGAAAAACACTAACTGCCAAAGAAAATCATTTTCTTCCAAAAGTCTGGCAGGAAACTGTCAATGTGACTGATAGACATTCTACACAAATCTGGAATTTACATTTCTGCTTTAATGGAAATATTTTATGTTTCGCTTTTTCAAGAGATAAGACTTCAAGTTTGTTTTGTAAACATTGCCATCTTATACTCAGGCCAGTAACAGCAAAGAAACTGTTTTGTTATTACTGGGCTAGTGGGGCTACATGCCCAAAATAATGAGAGCACTCGAACGTTTCCACAGTTTTGTTTCCACTGTAGCGATCAGTGACACCTGTATGAGTACACGCACCAGAGAAAATTAACTTTGATGCACCTGTTAAATTCCATTAGGGCGTACAACACTTCTGTTGGAGTGAACCAGTATGAGCAGACTGAAGCTGATCAATAAGGAATTAAGATTCACTACCCAGTTTGCAATGTTGCAGCAAAAGCTGAAGCCAAGTCATATCGTTGGACATCATTTTATTTGAACCTTGTTTAAAAACGACATAAACAAAGCAAATAAAAGCTTTGCGGACACCTCGTGCTTGCTTGGATTATGGGGTGACATCTGAAGGATGTGTCAGATAAAAGAGTTGGTATTGTGTTTTAAAAGACACAGAAAAGTGTGACAGTCAATTTATATTTTGGATACGCCAACAAAATGGCAATTTACATCGTCTGGCATAGCAGATGAAATACAAACATGTCAAGTCAAGGTCTGTAATTACTGAATTGTTATCCAATCATTACTTTTCTTTACAGGAATAAAAAGCCAATTGAAAAAGAAATTTATGAGATTTTCATGCCCGAGCCCCCACAGTAGCGATGTATTGACTGTGAAACACAATGTTGACACATTCTGTCTAGTGGCTATCAATAACAATTTATCCAGTCAGCATCACTGCAGCATACTTCACAGGTGCCTGTTGCTGTATTAGAAAACATGAGATTTGGAAGCTCAGAAATATATCAAAGATAGGAAAAAAAAAAAAAAAAGAACAAGAATGCGAGCACAGAAAGGAACGAGCTATACGAAAGAGTGAAGTGTACAGCATAAAACTCAAAGAGCGTGTGACCACAATCATCAGTCCCCATGATCTATTGTTGGCTGACATGCTGCGCTGACCTTTACTTACATTATCTGCCATCATTTCACCATAAACCACAGATTTATGACTTTAGTGAATGCCAGGGCCCTAAAAATCTTGTCTCCTTCTTCTCTTTGCCATCCTGTCCTTCTCTCTCTTGCTCTCTTTTTTTCAAGGGGTTTTTGCTCCCCCACCATGTCATCCCCCAAACCCCAGCCTCCCCTACCCCTTCTCCTCTGCTGGCTTTGTGTTCAACAGTGGAGAAGGTCAGAGTCGTTAGTGGCATGGTAATAGACAATGTAAATTAGAAGGCCAGACTTTAGAGATTAAAATGTATCTCAGTGTCAGAGCATACTGTCTCCTGTCCAGTCAGAGCATGCAGCAGTTTATGCAGTGTGCATTAGTAATCAAGCACAATTATATAATAATGCTAATTAGGTACATAGGGTATCCATGATTTGACATGAGTGTGTTGCTGACACCACAACATGAACTCAACAACATTGCGCCACAGATCATACAACAACGGTCCATAAACGCTAGGGTGCAGAAAACCTCCAAAGCAAAGTCACTGCAAGGAACCTCATAAGGTTCTCGAGCTGTTATAGTTTATATGTTGGCAAACAACTGTAGACTTGCACAGGCAGCAGAAACCGATTAACAGGGTGTGTATTCGAGTGAAATTGCTAACACTTTTTGACTCACAAGATGTTTAACTCTTTACTGGCTGCTTGTGTCTGTTTTGTTTTTGTTTTTTTTGTCATTCTGCAGTTTTGCACCGAAAAGATTGTGTATCAGCTGAAAACTGCATAAAACTACAGACTGGGCTGTTAGTTCTCAGTGGGATCAGCAGTACTACCAGTGAGAGATGAGGGGATGTTGTGGTTCAGTGAGTCGGTACCTCACCTCAAGGCCATCAGGGCGGCCCGCTGATGATGAATGTTTTGATGCTTTTCGTGATGACATCTATAACCTACCTCCTTACAGTATTCATTGCTGCTCTGCATTGATTGATAAACTATGTTTCGTGATGTTTCTTACATGCTTGCAGCATTGTTGTGGCAGTACTTCAGTGTGTTAGAAGAGGCGGTTGTTTGAAAATGACGATGATTACCACCATTTTTTTTTTTTTATGTATTTGCATCCAATGTACATATCCTTTCATACAACATGTGCATGGTGTTACTAAACATGATGCAGGGCTTTGCCGAGAAAGAGTACACATGCTTAGTTGTGAAATGACTGACCTTTCACTAATGACTTAGACTTTTGCAGTACAACTTCCCACTCTGTCATTTTGGAAAGAGCTTTTGCATTACGCCCTGCAGATCAAATTGACCTTCCATAAAATGTTCATGTTTCGGAGGGGAATTTTCATAAAACTTTAAAGAAGACCAATCCAAATGAAATTGCTAATGCGATTGCAGTGTTCATATCTGCAAGTGGTACGATCTTAATCTGATTCTGCTTCTACGACTGAGGAAGTGTGTAGGTGCTGGAGCCTGATGGCAAATCCCCTGAGACTTCTCGAACAGGCCCCGAAAAGACTTTTGGCCAGAGAAGAAAAGCTGTAAAGGTTAAAAGTCCTTTATCTGTAAACATTATCAATGTAGATGAGACTGAAAGGCTGTGATGACGCTATCTTTTCTTTCTGTTTCCGGTGTGTCTGCTCTGTTTGAAATCCATGAAAAGATAAGCATTGTTTCCAAACCTCATCAACACCCCATTCCCCTGTTTGATGGTAATTGACACATGTTCTTCCGATCCTCCAGTCTGTGACTCCGTACATAACCTTGATTAATGATGGACAAAGACGGAGTGCCATTACATGCCTATTGACTCTAAATCTCCAGCATCAGGCAGGCTTCAGCATCCCCAATTAAAACTCATTTACAGTAATTAGCGCTGATGGAAGGGCAGACAGAAGAGAGGATCAAAACAGTGAGAGGTTCCAAGGACATGCAGTGACATTTAGATTCTTCTTGCATTTTGTTCTTGAATAATAGTAATGGGTTTCTGGGAATGCTTGGAGTGCTGGGAAGTTTAGACGTTCATCCTAATGGATTTTGTGGTTAGATGGAGGAAAGAGGAGCAAACGCTGCATTTGTTTGAGTGTGTGTGTGTGTGTGTCTGCCTGTATCTCCATGTCTCACAAGTATTCCCTGCAACTGTTTTTTTTTTCCCAACTGTTGAGATTTCCAGGTCTTTGGGATCATGGGAAATGTAGTGAATCCCTAGAGAATTAAACCCATAATAACCATCATCAGTCACAGGTGGTGGGTCATCATTGACAGCACGTGTACTGCATGCTCAACGAATGTAACGGAAAAGCATCACGTGCACTTTGTACTGAAATGTGTTGAGTTTAAAGTGCAGCAAAGACACATTCAGACACTTATGAAGGTCACATCTTTAAGATTTGATAAATCTTTTTTTTTCTTAGGGCTAAAGCTCACGTGGGCAGGTGAGAACAACTTCATTGAACTGTACTGCAGACCAGCCTGCCACAGCCGGTCTCTGCCAAGTAAACCCCACAGCTGGTCACATTAAGTCAGCATTCACACTAAATGCTTAATGCTGTACTTTGAGGGTTTCACCGCAGGCTGCAGTCATTTGTTGTCAGGAGCAGCTGTGTCTATACAGTAAACATTCTTCATCTGCTCAGTTATAAAACTGCTTATAACCTTCAGTGCAGCTCACTCATCTTAACAGGTCGTGATAATATAGCGTCGCTTTCGGCCCTTCTTGCTGATATTAACAATACGTGGCCATCCGTCAAAAGTCATCCAAAAAATCGATTTCTGGCAGTGAGTTCACTTTGCAAAAATGCCTGTCAACAACAGTTTTTTTTTTGGGATATTAATACCAGTACTTAAAGTATAAATTACATAAAGTAATTTCACCTAAACTTTTAATATGTTAACACCCACACAGTAATGGAAACAGTAATGGAAGCAATTTTATTTTTGACTTGACATGAATCTCAACTTTTTTGTCATAAAATACATCTGGCAAAAGTCATTCACATGTCAACTCTAATAAACATACAGTGTAGTTAATTTACATTAATATCATTTTGAGTGACACTTGTATCTGTGAGCTACTGTCAGCTCACAGGATCACACCTACATTTTATCCAACCTTTTATCATTCAAGTGGAGGTGTCTGCTGGCCTTTGTTTGCCCAAAAAAAAAAAAAAAAAAATCTTCACACATGCAAGTACAGCACACACACATGCATGCACATTCACAGATTAGCATGTTAGCATCGTAAATCATATGTGTGAAGTCATAATAGCATAAATTATGGGTTGAAGATGACTATAATTAAACCCTGTCAAAGACCAACGACTGCTTTCTAACAACCCCCCTCCCCCCCCTCTCTCTCTCCCTCACTTCATTTCTCTATTAAGTCCCATCACTTATTCCAGCAGATTATCTGTTACTTTGTGAATTAGCCATATTAAGCCTTTATTAGCTACAGGGACAAGGCCAGATCTATGGCTTATTAATAAAATACTTGCTTGACATTGATAAATACATGACATGATGGCCACGTCACAGGAATTAATCTCCATTTTGGGGATTGTCTCTGATTCATTAATCCATCTAATTACCACAGATTTCACAAAATATCTTCGTCCTGATCTATCTCATTCAATTTCTTTCTCCTCCTTCTCCTTTTACCTCCCTCTGCCTCTGACTCTCTCTCTCCCCCTCTCTCTTTCTCTCTCTTAGACTTATGGATCTCTACATAATAGATGAGTCTGTCCAAGGAGACAGAATAAAGGCTCTTAGCGGTGTGATGAATTTTGTACATTATCAAATTACATTTCTTATCAATTCAAATGTCCCTTTGCTGCACAGGCAATCAGCCTCAAAGGCCAGAAACCTGAGTGTAAATGTGAACACTGATTTACATAGAATCACGACTGAGGCCCAAACTAAGCTCGAGATTGTTTTTGCTATTTTATATTGATTGACAAACTAATTAAGACAGATACAAAAGCCTTTGAGGTCCCCTACACAGTTTTGTTTTATTTATATATCAGGGTCAGTGCACATTAATCAACTGAACAACAAAAATGTGCCCAAGTCAGGTTCTCAACAACAGCTCTTTTATTTCATGATTATTTCTTGGGTTCGTTTTATTTTGGTGAGATAAATTACTTGTTTAGCAAGTTTTCGAGTCTTTCTGTGTTTACAAGTAAATCCGCTTTGATTTTGTGTCGTCTTTCTTGATGTCTAAAGATTGGTTCCAGCTATGCAAATCGGTTTTCAAACATGATTTTTCTTTGGTTCACATTTAATCGTTCTAAAGAAACATGTATAAAAAAAAACTTGCATAAGTCATATGTGCACAGATAGGAATTTCCCAGAAAAGAAAGACATTGTATGAATTAAGCCCCATTTTTCCCTTGAGCTCTGACTAATTTTAGAACTGTGGCTACCTTTTCCATTCAGTTTGAGGGGTATCACAAAGCCTGATTAATAGCTCGAACACTCAACAATCTGGCTGTTGGTTCAGATAAGATGGATGGATTTCTATGTCAGATATTTTGGTCTGCCGTCTTGCTGTTTGCAGCTCCTGTTGTCTGATTACCCACAGCTATAAACTGCAGTGATCTTGTTTTAATATTATTAATATTATTGGAGCTAACATGTGGTGCCTAACTGCACTCAGTTGAATGAGACTGAAAAGTAGAATTGCGTTAGATGATGTTACATTGCCTTTCACTTTTTGTAAACATTGCTGAGAACATGGTAATCTTGTTTGAATAAAACTTTTATTAGAATTGTCAATTAACAAAAATGATCGGACATTCTGTATTTAAGTTCTTTGTGAGCACCCATCTATTGACTGGTCAGATGGTCTGGAGCACAGAAGTCGTACTTTTAGCCCTGCGGAAAGGCAGATTAAATCGTGTAGTATGAGTTAAAACTCAGCTTTAGGCCTAAGGACTGACCAATCAGCTGTAGGTTAGAGGCTACAGGGTGATACAGGTGATACATCGGCTTGTCTCAGCAAACAAACAAACCAGAGAGGATCATTGCAGTAGGACAAATGAAATGACAAATGAAAACATTGAACTGGCTGCTTGACCCGGTGTCCTCATTTTAAAAATGGAAACTGTTCCTCTAAGTGCCACAGTTACAAGAGGATGTATAGTGAAAATTGTTTGTAGGTATGTGAACTGCCTAAACACATGAATGTAAAAGATTTGTATAAAATACACAGAGTAATATTATTTGCCTTTGCTCAGGGGTAAAATATGTTGTCAGGTATTGTAGCATTGTAACAAGCATTCTCCGTTCTTCTGTTGTCTTATTGCCGTCTTTTGGTTATACATTTATAAAACAGAGGGTTATTCTTAGATGTAAGTTATTTTATGTCTTTCATGGAATATGAGAAGGACAAAAACAACAAAAGGAGGTGTTGCAAATGCAGATAAATGCTTTTCAAAGGACAATGCGGTTGTTTTGACAGCGTCTACAGTGTGTGTTTGAGAGAGGGGGTATTTTTCTGTCTGTTCCTGTTAAGTGGTTAAAGATTCAGGTTAAATTGGTGAGTAAAATTTTCCTATGGAGGAAGGTTATTTTGATTTTTGTATTTGGCAAATTTGAAAAAAAAAACCAAAACAAACAACTTTACATTGACGTAGCTGTAGTGGTAAACCCGGGAGAACTTCATATTTTGACAAACACTTTAGGGACAGCGCAGATATTTCCCTTGGCAACAGAGATGAATGCTTCCTAGAGCCATTAAATGTCAAATGTACAAAACAAATCACTGCATGAGACCAGTGATGTGTTTTATAGTTACAAATGGACTGAAAAGGCTTTTGGTGCTACAGCTATAACCAATGCAATTTTGCTAAATGTATTTTTAAGTTGTTGAAGTTTTTTGAGGTTGCTAGTATTTGTTTACTTCAGAAAGAATATGATGTGTGTGCGCATGTGTTTTAAAGCTTCAAATGGTAAGATTTCACAATAAAAACACATTTACTTTTCCTTCAAATACACTGTTTAAAAAGGTGCATCAAAAAAGAAATATCTGCGACGCTCAAAAGTTTCACCTTCTTTGATTAAATACTTTGCTGCCTGCTTTAAACCATGAAACCATGGTGGTGGTGGAGATGATGGGAGGGAGGGTATCAGGCCAGGTCAGTGCACACTCTCATGTACGTCCCGAATGACAGGTACATGCAGTGGGCTGGTAGAGAAACCAACAGGGCCGATACAAGCTTTATGGATTTTTTGGTGGTCCACCTATGTGCCGGCCCACGCAGATTTGTCCCGGTAGCCCCCGGATGATCAGTCCAACTATACTTCCCAGTCAAACTCTACAGAGGATACTTGCCGCATGAGAGAGGTTGTCTGTGCTGCTCATGTTCACATCTCAGCTCCTTTCCAGCTTGATGTGTGAATTTGGTTCAACATTGTGGAGCTAACATGCTTATTAATGTAAATAGCGGCTCTTCACTAATAGTCTGAACTTTCTCTTACACAAATAGCAAGAATGTAGAACACTGAAACATGGAGCAATGTGGAATATTGTAACCTGATGCCTAAACCTGCCAAGAAAATGTAATTTTAGAAAAGGGACTTATCTTCTTCAGGCGGTTGCTCCCTGCTGTCAACAAACGTTTTGATCTTTTTGAGCTAGTGACTCACATGTCTAATCTCTCTCCGCACTCTCTCCCAGCACAAATAACTTGAAACATAACTAACCTCATTTCTACAGAATGAAATGCCAAATTCATCCTCTTTTATTCCAGTGTCATATTTATTTATTTATTATTTATTTTATTTTATTTTATTTTTTTTTACAAAATCAGCTTGTGAAAGCGAGATGGTTTATTACAATGTCAGTGTGTGGATTTGAGTGTCTGAACGTTTTGCATCAGTGTGTGAGTGAGAGCACAAATTTGCAAATGACAGCTTTTATATATTCTGTCAACATTATGGTTAAAGGGAGCGAAACATCAGGTGTGCACAGGCAAAATGTTGCTGGTTTTGTTTTGGTGTGCTGGTGTTTGATTTTGTTGTGTATTCAGTAAAGTGCGTTCAGTAAACCCAGTGGTTAATTTAAGTTTCCCCTCAGTGTTTTCATGCTGAGATGATGACGATGATGGTGATGACGATGATGCATTTTGTTGCCATAGAAACAGCAATCTTTCTCTTATACTACATCTTATGACATATACACTTGATAATTTGCTTCTCCATAATTTACTCCTGACAGGTTTTAGAAGCCTCTTTAAAGCCGTTGATCTCACTGAGCTTAATGAAAAAAAAACAAAAAAACGTATAGTTTAATAATCAGTAGGGATCAGCAGTATCTCAACCTTTATTGTGTCTCGCTGACAGCGCATGTTCAGAGGTTTGTGAACGTCATTTAGAGATAATGAATGACTTTAAGCAGCTGTAGTCAATGATAATGTCAAAACAATATGACAGTGTGAAAGGGATATACTCCAAACGAGTGCTAATATTGCTCTGTAACTGCTGGATTTGTAAATAGGCCACTGTTTGCCAACAAGTTTTCCATCAACTTCCAATGGTATAATTTTTGGCGCCCAAGTGGCCAAATAATGTTGTATTACAGATTTAAATAAATGACTGTGAAATAGTATTACATAATTCCCTAATTGCAGGACAGGGTGTAAATAGGATGTTAATTGAATGAGGTGGTCTTTATGCAGGGACAAATACCAAACCTGCCTGAGCATGTGAAAGAGTCAAAAAACAACGTCCAGAGGGAAACAGATGCGAGGTGAATAAATCTGGTCCTGGCTGGCCCTTCATGCACACTGAGCCCTGCACACTTCGCTAAAAGTTGTAGCCTTGCAGCACACACTTAGGGCTGAGTATCATATTAATAGCTCTCCCACCTTGGCCCACTTATTTCATTTTAAAAAAGTATCATGGATGAAACTATCCTTACATGGGAACAGTGTGTAAGGCACGGCCTTGAGCATGTAGAAATGCTGCAGATGGCAAGCTCTGTAGAAGAGTAGTGCTCATACAGTACACATCCTCATCACAGCCTGATGGATTTAAGGTTACAGCACATTGCAAACATGCAGGCATGTCACTGACGCGTTTCAAATATCATGACAAATAATCTTAATATGTGGTATAATTATAATATGTGGTATTTACTGCTCTTGTAACCACTGTAGTCAGATCAACTCAATTAGCTGAGCAACACCACTGAACTGCATCTGCAAGTGATAAGAGGATGAAAGGATCAGCTGATCTACCCTTTTACAGTATGTATGAACTGCTAAAAGCAGCCTGACCCATTGTGACTGAGTGCTGCATGTTATCTCTCAAAAAACAGATGGACAAGATGTGGATCAATTGTATGAGAAAGATTATTGAGCCGTCACACATCAGGGTTTGGGCTAATGATGTCCAAATGAGCACAAAAGTAGATAGCTTATTGATGGTAGGGCTTAGTGGAAGTTTGCCTATCACTTAAATCAACAAATAATCAAATCATATAAAAACCCAATGGAGAATATTTGAATTTGATATCCTACACATCTATAGCATCTATTTGATGTAAGTTACCTGGTTCCAAATACGAGTGCACAGACAGTTTCCTCCTCTTGACTATTAGAGTTTTGTTATAGTCCCATAATAGTCCTATGCTTTTAATAATAAGTACATTTTGTGTCAGCTATTATTATTGCTTCTGGTACTTCCCTCCACTTGATAGCCACTTCCCAGTTCTCTGAAGGAATGTACAGAATGTACATCACTGCAAAGCCAGTCTCAGGCAAATGACAGCAATGTTGCCACTCAATAAGTCAGCCATTCCCACAGTGTAACGATAACGCTAAAGTACTGAATGTTATTTTAAGGCATCTGCATTTATTTAAAAAAAAAAAACAACAACAACAAAACACTGGCTTTCACACTCAAAAGAGTCCCAGTGCTGGTGTGAAACGCTGTTATCAATGCCATTGGTAGAAATAGTTTAGTCACTGCAGTGTATTCTTCACAGGTCTGCTCCATCGTTGTTGCTAGGTAACATGTAGTTTCTTGCCAGCTGAAATGTTGTTCAGTATCTCAGCATTATGATGTTGGGGAGAAAAGTGTTATATATTTGCAACACTTTCTATTGAAGAGACGAGGTATCAGCATGGTGCCGACAGAATAAACGGGCCAAATTCTCTCAATCACTGAATCTGACAGCCACTTTTTTCCTTTTAAGAAAAGGGGCAATAGAACAGGGTGCAGAGCACTGCCTGACCAAAGTATCTCCATCGGTGGCTCCACTCTTATGAGAGCATTATAAATCTAGACTATGGTAATAGAGTGGCCAGCCTCTCGGGCCTGAAAATGACTTATTATGTGTCAGTATTTTTTCCTTCCTCTTCAAGGTATTTTGGCTTGAAGTGTAAATAATTAATTTCCCTATTTAAAGAGCGTCATGTTTGATTTATAACCATAGAGGTGCAGCGAGGTGACTGTATAAGGGTGGCATTCACTTCTGAATGACAGAAACCCCTTCACTCTGAACTGGGCAACAATATGGGGAAGAAACTGCGGAGAAATGCACAATAAAGGTTTATTTGAAGACTCTATGACTGTAAAAGTGAATATGTAAACATAACCTTTTCAGAGTGAGTAAGTAAGAAACTTAGTTAATCTAAGAATCAAAAGAAGCTACTATACCTGACATGATGAATTTCCACAGCATAGGTTGCAGATAAATTCATGGTTTAACCTTTTAGAACTAAAAGTATAATAAGCAAATTGAATCTACTCAACAAAGGCTCTGGAGTCTGATTTTTTTTGATACATCCTGCTCTTAGTTTAGTGCAGAACTGCTGAGTAGGTATAATGTAGAAGCTCATACAACCATTAAAATTGACTTGTGGGGTAGTCCATAGAAACTCATATGCAAATGCAATACTGTATCAACCAAAGCAAGTGACTTTTCACCTGAAATGTCTTATTTGACATTTGATACGAACATATTTCATCATATCAGCAACATGCTTTAACAACCCAGGAAATCATAACAACCATCAGGATAGTGTAGTCTCCATTACTGGCCAGCTAGTATTAGCCATAATGAAGGCAGCCAGAAAGGCCAGCTACGCTAACTAAATGTGCTCTCATTTTCGCCTTTGGAGTCACGGAGCTCATGTGATGCTTATTTGATGAACTATCGTGTTGATTTACAAGCCAGAAACTTTGCACACACAACTTTTCAGTGCCCCCATTCAGGCTTGTGCCAAGCCAGTCTTGGTGTTTGTGCCAATTCCGAGGATGTTCTTGGGTAGATGACGCCCCCCTCCCCACCCCAATCTTATCTGGCCTCTTATCCTTTCTCATTTTCTATATATAATACAATTCTGTCTCTTTTTACTTTCATCTTCCTTTAACTTACATATCTGGTTCCTTGCCTTTACTTTACCTATGACTGCCTCCAGTTCTCTGCCTTTTTCCTGCTTTTTTTTTTCTTTCTGTCTTCTTTGTCTTTTCCGTCTGTAAGAACAGTTGCCAAACATGATGCTTCTCTACAAGTCTGTCCAGAGGGGGATGTGATTCACTGAAGGTCAGCCCTTATCTCTCTCTCTGTGTCTGCTCTCTATTCTCACATCCAGTGTGACCATACACACACACACATGCGTGCACGTGCGTGTGCGCACGCACACACACACGCACACACACACACACACACACACACACACACACACACACACACACACACACACACACACAC
>JBBMJY010000024.1:11663073-11688169 GCA_037833715.1 Toxotes lorentzi | reverse complement strand
ACACACACACACACACACACACACACACACACACACACACACACACACACACACACACACACACACACACCATGCCTTCAAATTATAACTAGTTTCAGATGGGAGCTTTGAAGCCACAGAAGGCTGGCTTTCTTTCATCCCAGCATTGACTCATGTTCCATTTTCATAATTTGGTAATTTCATGAATATGTAATGCCTTCCTGTTGACTTGACTAATACGAAGTAGACACACTGACACATACACGTAAACACACATACACGTATGTAGAAAATAAAAATTATTATTTAAGATATAGGACATATTTGTATTTTTTGTTATACTGATAATTGCTGAAGTTATATGTTTAATCACTTCCTTGTTTTCAGATCCTTTGTCAGATCCTTCAATGTAAAGCCAAACATTTAAACCCAAAAAAATGTCAGTTTTGTGTTGAAAGAACATGCGTGCTGCATGGTCCTTTGAGTGTGTGTTGCTGAACTGCAGCTGACTTCTGTGGGAAGACGCTCAATGTCATCATAACAGAAAAAAAAAAGCTTGGGAAATTAAGAGTGCAAGCATTATCCCATTATGAAGATTATATCAGCATTATCATTTTAATACTTTGGTGGTCAGCTTCTCTGGCTGATATAATCAATGTCAACATGAAACACACTCCTTAATCAATGTAAGGGGCGATGAGAAAAAGAAGAGGAGAGTATGAGGAGGAAAAATAACTCGGAAAAAAGGAAGGGAAATTCAGAAAGAAGATGAGCCGATTCATCTCATCTAAAGGTGGAAATGATAACTCGATTAAGTGCAGGAAGAGACAGCGCATGAAAATGGGTCAACAAGAGTAAAGAGTAAAAGGACAAAGAATTGAGCATTTTCCTTCATGCTGAGCACTGTCTTGTGACAACAGCCAACAGTGATGTTTTATGATTAAAAAAGAGAACTGAAGTGCACAGACTAGAATCGGGCACTTTAAGGTGGCCGTCACTCTGGGTTACTACAAAAAAAAAAAAGAAAAAAAAAAAAGAGGTACCTTCATGCTTTTTTCCTCTGCAACTATGATTCCAATCATACTGATGAACCTATCAACAAATCAAATGAAACTTTATGCAGCCCACTACTGGTCCTCCCAGCTTGATGTGTGTGCGTGCACATCTGTACTTGTTTGTGCGCATCTGTGTGCGTGAATTGACACCTCTGTCTAATGAGGATGCCGAAAATGACGAGTTTAGTTTCCGACAAGAACACCAGTACTTGACAGTAACTCTCAGCTTTTCTAGGATTCTTGCTCTCTGCAGTATCTGAACGTGGGACACCAACTTCCACCACCCTGACGTCATCAGCCTTACATTTTCTCCCTACTACACTGCTCATTATTTCTTGCATTGGTACTAAGCGCTGGCATTAGATGCGAGGTACACTGAACACATGAGCATTACACAAAAGGCTTGAAATTGGAATCATCTGCTTCCACTGCGTGTCGTGTGCCTGATAAGTGCCTAAAGGTGCTGCAAATTGATATATCCCCAAAATATAAACAGTACAACGGCACAGAAAACGCCACTTATAAAATGGAAAGATGACATTTTCATAAAGCCTTTCCAAGACTTTTCAAACCTTTAATAATCTTTAGCTGTTTAACAGTATTTTCAGTGCTAAATTGTCCTGCAGACTTCATCAAAGCATGCGAAAAGAAAAGTGAGAATTTAGTCGAACTTGTCAAACTGTCGGTAAATGTGGCAGATAGAAAGGAAAAACAAAACAACAACAGCTGTCAAATAAAGACAAAGTGACAGAGTGCAGTGTGAGAATGAGCAATAACAGCTGAATGGCTGCGGTGTTGTGTGGTACCCCGCTACCACTACATGCGTTTCTCTCTCTCTCTCAGTCTCTCTCTCTCTTTCTTTGCCACCTTCTGCCGCTCCTCAAATTGCTCCTTTCTCTCCATCCCTTGTTATCAGCCAGGGTGCAGGCATGGGGACCGCCCGCGGAGAGGTGCCCACGAGGCTCAAACTGCCTGCGCGCCTCTCTCCTTTCTCTCTGTTCTTTCTGCCCGAGGTCGAACACCGTCAGGGGGTGCGATTCAGTGCGATAAATTGCTGTCTCATCCCAAAAAGACAGCGCGCACACACTCACCCGCTTGATCTTGAGAAAACACACAAGAATGTGTTCTTACAAGAATATGTCACACATATGTAGACATGCAAGTAATCACACTGACATTTAAAGCACTCACACAAGCTTTGATGTGCTCAGACACCAGCAAACAGACGAATGTGTCATGCTGTGTGTTGCTGTGTGTGTGTGTGTGTGTGTGTGTGTGTGTGTGTGTGTGTGTGTGAGTGAGTGAGCAAAGTGGACCTACGAAATGTGTGTGCACCTGAGAGAGTGTTTCTGTGTTTATTTACTCGCTCTTAATTACAGAATGTTAATGAGAACGACACAGGAACCTGATAAAATATAAATGGGTGAGTGTACATTTGTGTGTGTGTGTGCACATCTGTACTTGTTTGTGTGCATCTTCGTGTGTGAACTGACACCTCTGTGTAATGAAGATGTTAACAAGGATGACAATTATTGTTGGCAGAGGACAGAGTATTATTAACTAATGGGGCCTGTATTTCAAAGCAGCCTCTCTGTTACGAGATGTTACTGTATTTAGAGAGATGTGTGTGTGCTGGGCTGTCTGAGCTGCTGGTCACGCTGGGTGCATCAATAGACATTTGAACTTACGTGATTTATCAACCTGAGTTAAGTTCATAAGAAGTATATGAGCAACTTAAAGATGTAATTACAGTTTTGGCAAACATGTGCAGTAATCAGTCATTGTCTGGACGGTGCACCAAGAAATGCCCCTTAAAGACACACACACACACACACACACACACACACACACACACACACACACACACACACACACACACACACACACACACCAAGCTTTACACTTTGTTGATTGCTGTCAAGACCACTTGCAGAGTTTAAAGAAACCAACACAGTAAAGGGTATGTGGCCAGTAGGAAGAGGGACAAAGAAAGGGACACACACAGACACATGCACATGGACTCACACTAACATAAAGAAATGTCTTTTACAGTGACTGTGTCTAGGTGAAAACTGAGTAGCACTTTGGAGCACTTGAGCTTTACCACCAACTGTTGCCCCAAATGCTGTGTTGAATGTGTGTTTCTGGTCCTGTGTGTGCATTTGTGATTACATAGGCTGTGATGTGTGTGTGTGTGTGTGTGTGTGTGTGTGTGTGTTAAGCATGTAGAAAAGAGAAAAATAATTGTCACTGAATGTGCAGACAATATGGAGCTCTAACCGTTAGACTCATGCATTTCCGACACAGTGATCTACATATCTTGTTCTTGTTAGAAATGTTACCTTACATCATTATGATTCAGGAGCTATCTGTGACACAAGTATTCATCTTGTCTTCTTGAAAGGAGGACAGACAAGCAGATGTTGCCTGCCTGGTCTGCACTTTCAGTGGAAATCATTTTTCTACCAGTTGCTTTTTCGTGGCACCAGCTGCTTTTTTGTGGTACTTACTTTAAAGCTGAGAGCGGTAATGTTTTGTTAATATATTGTTATAAACGCAGATATTATGACGTGTGGTCAATATCTGAATTTGGTTCATTTGTTATGAGTTGAGACACTCTCCATATTCTGCTGTTTATAGATATTGACAGTGTCTTGTAAGTCAGTAAATAATACATTAACATTTCCATCATCTGTTGGTGGTTATAAGGTTGTTGAAGGTCAGGGAGTCAGCGAAAAGATTAGTATTCAGCCTTTGGGTACTATGGCTGTCCATCCAAATTTCATGGCAGTCTGGGCAGTAGTTGATACTGGGAATCCACGTCAAAAGCGAGATGTGAGTGCTGTTGAAGAGTTCTTTCCTGTCAGTCCACACTGAGTCTGTCCTCAGCTCGGTGGATGGCATATGGCCAAACTTGTCTTCACAAGTTTGACTGACAGCAGAAATGTACTCATCAAAAATGGATATCAAAAGGTTCCATGGGAAGAAATCAGCTTTTTTTTTTTTTTTTATTGGTCCATTGATTTTATTTGCCCGCCCACCCAAGTGGAAGCCGGTGAAACCGGAAAGCTCATGGAGATAATGGGAGTCTTGATCAGTCATTACAGCTACTTTTAATAACGTCAGAACACATAAACAGTTGGAGATTGCCGTGATGTCAACAACTGCCTGTGGAGATGACACTTCACTTAGCATGCCAGAGGGGAAAAAAATAAAAGATATGAGGCATAAAAAAAAGAAACATGCGGGGGCTCGGGTTGATGTACTGAGTCAGTCTGGACTGATACATTTGGTAAAACGGCAGCATATCTGCTCCATGAGACAGGTGTGCATCAAAAACACTTATAAAAAGGCTTTCTTTGTAGATTGACCTTGACAGTGTCTTACTTTGTTGTGACCTGCTGATTGGACAGACTAGCTATACCGTCATTAAGCCCCCAGCAGGTCGATCTGGATTTTGTTTAATATTTCAGCCATTTGGTCTCATGACTTCTGAATGACTAACAACATGTGGGACTCAGTTGAAACTGAGGCCAAATAACATTGATGAATAGTAGCATTTCAGCAGCTGAGAACAGGTTAATACATAAACATAAACTGCAAACCCACAGATAAATAATTTGTCTATTTGAAACCTAGCAAAACTCAAGTAGGTAAAGGTATGCAGATTTGAAACTTCATGCAGATGCTTTTCCATAATGGCCCATGACGAAAGTGCTGCATCACTTTGATGTAAGTTTTCAGTGAGCCGGTCCTTAAATTAAGACCACCACTGATTACTGTTCCTGTTACCACTTCTGAATTTATACTTGCACATCACAGTGTGTGATTCCTTCCTTTATTCTCTTTAAACTCTCTTTGTTTAAGTTGTGGGCAGTCGAAGTGTCAGTGCTTAGCTCTGCAGGAAAGCTACAGATTCTGTCTGACTGCTTTTGGACAAAATATAAAAAGACTACGGTGTATTTATATCCAAATGTCACCTTGCACTGCTCCGTTTTTTTTTTTTTTTTTTTTCATCAAGTTTGAGGAGTAAATGAGTCAAAGACTCAAAAGAAAAGAGTAGAAAAAACATTCATCATTTTTGGACAACCAGAATAATCCGGTGGTTAAAAGAATCAGACGTCCCACCACTGCTTCATTTTAGGTCTGGTAAGTCTGGCATCCTTTCTCTGTAATCAGACAAAGTGAATTCACTGTTTGTTGTTCAGCTGTGTCTTTGTTCAGCTATGATTATGACTTATTTTAGTTTTAGTTTGGCTTCTCTTTGTTTTGATCCAAGTATTTCTCAAGTTTTGTTACTTGTTCATAACAACAGAAGTAGGACGAAGAAGAATGAATGAATGAATGAATGAATGAATGAAAATTAGAGCTGGAACTTTGAATGGAACTGAGAATTAGACTGAATGTTTAATCAGCCACACACAGTAAGTTTTGATTCATTTTGCATCTCACTCATCAATCCTCTCTTGTCCTCTGTTCATTCTTTCTCTCCTCCCACTGTTATTTGTTGTCTTCGCACTGCCCTTTTAATGTAGAATGGACATTAGTTTTTAAATCCTACCTTATGTAGATGCCTCAAGTCACTACCACCTTTGCTTTCATGTGCCACTGAATCCTTTGCCTTCACTTCCCTAAAATCCATAGTGGACCAGTCACTTGTTTAATGGATCCACTCAGGAGGACATTCATCAACTTATTAAACCAGGAGAAATTATATCACCACAGAGTATTTACCAGGTGTTTACATTCAGGTGGTCATCAGTCATTGGTGTACAGCACATTTGGTGGAGCAAAAAAAAAAAAAAAAAAATTAAAAACAAAATCCACTGCTTGTTCCTGTTAGCAGCCTGTGTATGCTATTAGTCACCACAAAGATTGATAGTTATTTCCACACACTATGACTGAGACATGAAAGTGGAAAAAACTAATGTAATTTCTTCACATCTTCACACCAGCCACTGTCTCGTTTCCAGACTTTCATTTTTGCCACAAGTCTTAGAAAAAATTAATCAGGTTTCTGTAACCTTCATAGTACTGAGATTGTTGTGCCTCACATTGTAAACAGCAGTCAAATTAATCGAAATTCTGTCAGGTCGCCATTCTCACTACTGGAGTAGACTGCAGCACTGAGCCAGTGTCCATGGTTCTACTCTTGAATGGTCCCTGATCTCTCCAATTCTTCCTCTATTGGCCAGTAACTACTCATGTGTCCATCTAGACCCCTGTGGAGTACCCCAAGGATCCATCTTTGGTCCCACTTTGTTTACTATGCATATATGTTACATCAGGTGAAATTATGTTACCTGGCTCAATGTGTTTGGCTTTATGCAGATGATACCCAGTTGCACCATGGTCAGAAGACCATTTTTAAAAATGTGAACTCCCGTCCACGCTTTAAAACATCACAGATGCTAAAACCAGGTTTTTGTTACAGTTTACAATATGTACAAAGGCCATCAATAAATTATTTTAAATTAATAAAATAATTTCTCAGGAAAAAGATCAACACAATGAAAGGAAACCTTTCAGTACAGAGGAAAAAAAGCCGATCACAATCATAATCATTGCTGTAGGTTATGTGAATAAACAGATTAAGGAGAGGACAGAAAGTGAAGGGATCCGGATCAGAGCCAATAATTTGGCCTCTAAACAGAATAATCCATTCTCAGCAGGTCTTTGTATTATTATACTTTTAAACCTTGGTACAAAACCAAGGATAGGCACACTATCCTTGTGATTGTAATCGTCACTGCTCCCTGAGTAGCAGACAAGCAACAATCAGCTCATGCTGTTAAGAGTTTATGGAGAAAAACAAACAAACTAAAGGAAAACACTTAAAAATAAAGCTGTTGTGCAGCTGACAGTGCAGATACGGAAATAATTCGGGGATATGCTTTGTTCAATCTGCTATAGACCGAAGAACATATAAACACTGTGAAGTGATACTTTCAAGAGGTCTGAGTAATGTTAACTAGCACACAGTTTTCTGAATGAAACGTAATAAAACCTTACCTCAGACAACCAGCACCCTTTGAAGTCCTTTTGATTTTGATTAGGCTGACAAATCCAGTTTTTAAAAAGGCCCAGGCGTCTATGCCTTAAGGCTTTGTTCCGTTTCTTAATTTGTCCATGCCAGACTGCATATGTAGCAACAAACACACACAGTGCACCCTATAACCAAGCTAAGTCAAAATTTCTCAGATTAGCTGAGTACCAATTGACTTGTTAGGATGTACATATTCATACATATGTAAAACACATTCACGGCAGCCATGAATATTTCTTCTTCCTTCCTTCCTTTCTTTTTTTTAAAAAAAATCTTTTTCTTCCTCTCTTTACCACCTCTTGACCTCAGTATGTCTTTGTATCTTTTTGCTTTTAACTTTTCGCCAGACTTCACTCTTGTTGCTGCTGTCAGACTCTCTCTCCCACACACACTGAGTTTGTGTGTGTGTCTCCAGGGTGGTCTCGAGCTTGGCTCAGTGTTATAGTATATTTGCATCTTCTGTCATTGAGTGAGGACAGAGTGCATATCCCCACTGCAGGCCAACAGCTGACAGGCAGTCAGTTTGGCATCCTCAGCTGAAATCACTGCTTTCTGTTGCTTTTCTGTGCTAGTTCCAGTAGGTCTAGCCATACTCCAGGTTTACCAAATCCTGGAACCTAGTACCGAGGGATAAAGATAAAAATTAAAGCTTCTCACACACATTTATGCAAAAACATTTTCTGCATATTCCTGACAGTGGAGATGTTTAGGTTCCAGTAATGATAAAAGTGTATTCATACTACAGGACAACAAAACAACAACATGGGTGTTGTTGCTGTGTCATTTAGCAGTTCCAGAAATTCCGAAACACATGGAATTACTTTCTTGTCCATGTTTCCGGTGTTTGGCTTTCCGGTGATTGGCTCAAAGGTCCATGTTCAACTGATTTAAACGTTTGGTGGATGTGATTACACCTTAATTCAGAGGTAGACTGCTGTGAAAAAAAGCTGTTTACATGTAAAAATGACTTGTGTCCGCGTGACTACATCTCCATCTTCCTCCTCTTTTCAGTCAGCAAAGCCCGCCATCAGCCATCATCTGGTGAGGCGATCCCTGTCCTCAGACAAAAGCAATACTGAATGACTCTGCAGAACCCTGGATTATTTTCAGTGACGACTTTTCAGTGATGATAAAATCACACATAATAGCAGTCTTATGTGAATAGGGCCGTATGTGAACATAATAATTAGCTTTTCAAGAAAAATACATTGCTCCTACTCAGTGAATTGTTAAACATGATGTTCTGAAGTGCTGGCCATTCTGAAAGAAAAATACTGCAGACAGAATTCACTTCAACAATCCTCAGAGTTCAGGGCCATAACCAATATGAAAGGAAGCCCCTCAGTGGTTTTCTTGTGTTTGTTCTTATTATCATTTAATCAATATAGCTGGTTTGTAATAACCATTTGTGCGGTTGGTTGTAATTAGCTGCTTGCACAGATGACCTATGGGCTTTTTTTTTTTTTACAGGACACTCTCATATATGCAATGGGAAAAAAAATGTTTGCCACATGGAGTTGAGTGTTCCAGATGATAAAATTTGTATATTTTCAGATTAAGGATGTTGGAGTAATGGAGCATGCTAAATCTTTAACTCAAATACAGCAAATGTGTGGTAGAAAATAGTTGAGGTTTCTCCTCAGGGGCTTAAACATTAATGGAGGTCAATTCACAAATGCACCAAGACTTTGTTGAGTAGAGGCAGATAGTACACTAAGCTGCCCCGGGTGCTGAAATAGTGCAATAAAGCAAAACTGTGAAACAGGTGTTGGCAAAACTAGATGAGTCAGTTAGCCAGAGGCTGTTAAAAACAAATGTAGCCCAAAGAGTCTTTCCTGTCTCTCTCTTTACATTCATTTCTTTTTCATAACTCTGAATTTGTGTTTTATCTTTCTCTGAAGCATCCTTTCCTAATTTGTCATGCCTGAAAAACCTACTTCTCAAACACCAACATGAAAGAATATTTTTTGACATGTGAGACATTTTCCTTCACATAAATTAGAGGTTGAATGCTTTCACAGTTAGGAAGTTTAATTGGGGCCAGTTAGATTTTTTTTAGCTATTGATATTCACAGTATTATTGTTGCTATTTGTCACCGGCTGTTTGAAGGACTTTTATTCTTTCAACTCAGTGTATCTGTTGAGAGAAGACGGCCACCTATCATTTGAATGTTTATGTACTTCTTGTACATGTGTTTGGGATATAGTCATGTACTTCAGGGTGTGTCATTACATTGTGACAGCCCATGGGTGTGGTCAGGGGAGCTGCAGAGTTAAAACTGTGTCAGATACCCACCCTCTTGGAACTTAAAAAAGAGACTTTAAAGAGTTTGTGCCTTGTTCTTTCCTGGGTTCAGCGGATTTTCAGTGATGTCTAACAGACCCAGTTTCATGGTGGGGAAAAAAACCCATCAAATTGTCAACAGAAATGTTCCAAACCATTCCTAAGGCATGAACCACTTCCCTGCTGCCCAGCTGTGTGCTAAATCTTCTAAACCAGGGATTAACTAAATACACATTTTTCATGTCAGGTGTCTTGAAGTTGAGAGCAGGTTTGCGTGTTAATGTGTGCGTGCCCACCTTCAAAACTCTATTTCTATGTCTAAACTCTCTCTCTATATAGTATATTTTGTTTGGATAAACTCTGTGTCTTTAAGAAACTATGCAAAATGTTAAAGTTGTCTGAAAGAAAAAACTATAAAAAGCAGGAATGTTATGCTGTAAATTTTGTGTTGTATTGCCTCTTACCTGCAGTATCATGGATGGGATTAAATGGCGTCAGTGCAGTTCAGTACAAAGTGGCTCATGTGGGCCTCAGTTTAGCTGCTTGTGAGAGTTTGGCATGTAAATATGAGAAAATGAGAATAACAACTTTGTAAGAGAGGCCAGACTCGTCAACACTGGCAACATTCTTTCAAATTTCTTTTCGCCTCAGAGGGCAGAGAGATTTTCATTCTAAGCGGAGACCACACAAGTGGTTCTTGTCAAAAGTTTCCTGACACAGGAGGTCTGCTGCATGATTTCACTGCATTCACATGAATATGAAGTACAGTGTGTTTTCATTCATTCACTCGATTCTCTGTTTTTGTTTTTAATAGTTTTCATTGTCCGTTTTGTCTATACGTGATTGACATGAATACTAGCCTCAAAAATTCTTATCCTCTAATGTAAATGGAGTTTTTTGTGGCTCTAATATGTAAAATTGTTCAGATTCATCACAGGAAACCATGTATAACCTTTTTTGTTTTTCTAACTAAGCATGAATGTTTATTTGGCTGTGTCTTTTTGTGAGTCTGTGCGTGTCAGATGTAACTGTTATTAACTGGCTGGACCCTCATTTTTCCATGATCCAGTTCATGGAGGAAGCGTTTTTCTATCCTGAGGACTTGAACAGGAGCTGTGGTCGCCATGAGGTCTGTTGTACCTCTCATTTTCCTTTCTTGCTGTTTCATTTCAGTTTTTCTAGTTCCTTCTAATTTTTACTTCTGAAAATTTTTACTTCTGAATATAAACTTCAGGAAGACCTCTTGTAGTATGACTATCGGCTTTCATAGACAAAGGCAGAAGTTGATTAATGTTGTTACAGTACCACAAAACCTATGAAGTGGTGGATGACTGGCCATTTAAATGGTTTTGCTTTACTTATGACCACGAATTTCCCCCAAAACAAAAAGATTTTGCTCAGGGGCCTTGAGTAAAGACATGATGGTTCATTGTGTAATGTTATGACAATCAACTGATTTTATCATTTAGTTTGGAGGATGTGGTGAGATTAAAAATAGCAAAGAATGACAGACCTGCTGTCCTGATGACTGATGACCAGTGGTTAACCTTCCCACCATGCAGCAGTGATAAAGACGTGTACTCTAGGGTGTGGTTAGAGGAGCAACACAGCACACACACAGGTGCAGAGAGGACAGTGAAACACTGCTTTTCTGTTTGGTATTAAATAACTTTGTAAATATAAAACATGCAGTGGCATCCTGTTTGGTGTTTTTATGATTCATGAACGATGATGAATGGACAAATGTGCTTGTCATCAACTAGCCAAACGACACTGTGACTCATTTTCACGATCGGTGTAAAGAATATGAGGGATTAAGGCCCTTGAGTAAAACAGGAAGGTGTTTCTCACTCTGTAATCAACTCATGAGACCCATCTTGTAAGAGTATCTCTCACCCTCTATTCGTCTCATTTCATCTGGTGAAGTCAAGCAAAGGTTAGGCACTTGAGTGAGACAGTCACACATTACATTTCCTGGGCATACACTGTGTGGGAAGTATCCATCTGTCTCTCTTTCTGTTTTTTTCTGTTGCTTTTTCTGTCTTTCACAGTTTCTTTCTCTGACTGTTTCTCTGTCTCTGTCTCTCTCTTCGTCTGTACTGTAATAACGCGCTTGTCAGTCACTCATAAGCCATAGTAGACAACAGCTCATACTGTACTACAAAAGAAATGCCAATCCTGTTGAACACATTATAATAAAATTAAATAGACTTAATTAAAGGCAAAATAAACATAGCAGGAGCCTTGCCTTTAAAAGTCAAAACACAAAATTTGAAGCTGCTGTTACTCTGATCTCAGATTCATGGACAGGTCATTATTGCAGGCTTTAACACCATTACTGCAGTTATATCCAGGTTTTACTATTGTATTAGTGTCTCCTGGTGTTGTTGAAAGTTTTTTTCTTAACAATGGCAATATTTGAAGACACAGTTGAAGTGTAGACATTTGGCTTGTGTTTGCAATGGTCATAAACTGGAAAAAAAAAAAAACCCAAAAAACAAATATGGATTTTGAACTTGTAAGCTCAAACTCAGTTTTACCCCAAATTTAAGAGATTATGGATTTGTGCACTTTAAAACAAACAAAACAAAACATTGAAAACTGCTGAGATGGCGAAGTTCTTGTGCAGTTACCTGCACAGATAGTTTCAAAAATAAGGTTTCACTTTTTATAGACTGTCAACTGCCAAGTGCTCAGTTTGACAGAACGCAACTCTTCATATTTCTGTAATCAGTGAATATTAAGTACAGATCCTCTGTTCTTCTGATTAAATGTAGTGTACTGATGCCTGGTGCAATATGTCTTGGCCTTCTGTGCTATTTGGGAGGCTTCCTGCAAAATCCCTCAGTCTGGTCAGGTTCAATGAGGGATCATCGTCAAAAGCTGACAAATACAACTGGAATTCTCTTTGTAACCATTAAAGCTCCATTCATTCATTCATTCATTCATTCATTCATTCATTCATTTATTTATTTAAGTAGCCGACAGTCTCTGGAGTGTATTTTGTTTATATCTTTAGTTAGACAGATGTTGGAAATTGCCATTTCACTTCCACTTCCATTTTAGATTGGTTAGTTAAGCATCTGGGGGCACCTTACAGAGCACTGTGCAGGTGCAAAGAGAGAAAACTGCACTTCTAATTGGTATTTAGAGGAAACGGGTCGTCTGGCTGTTTTAATGTAACCACCATAGGAATGGAAAACATCTTATTAACAACTGGATAGATATCTCTCACTCTCTGTCTGTAACTTTGATTTATCAATACTAGTGTACACACACATACACACAGAGACAGACCTTTGTGCAGACAGGGTTCATAATTAGTGCCATAGGTATATGTCCAGCACCTTGTGGTAGGGAGCTAGTTCCTAAGTTAATCAGCTACATCTACTTTTTTGTACAACATTTTATGCTGTAAAATATGTATTCATGTGTATGTTGTTCTAAGTCATTATATCTCACTTAATACATCAGCCAGATTGTTCATAATGAGCTCTTTGCTATTATTCACAACATAACATAATGCGCAGTTATCAGAACACTGAAACTTGGCTGCTCGGAATTGTTACTTCCACATAGCAGACATTCGCTGTAAATGGTCAGACCATACTGGCCAAGTAAAGTCTGTTCAAATATGGTTTTCACTCACACACAGGCAGACAGTTGCAGTACACATGTCCATGTAGTCAGTTATCATTGAAAACTGGGAAAACAAATCAGCGCAGACATCCTTTTTTCCAGCAACTTGCTCCTGTGAGACTGCCAGGTGTTCCAGTTACAAGTTGTACTCACTCCAGCGTGTCCATGGTCTGCCAGGGTCTCCTCCCAGCTGAATGTGTCCAGCACACCTCCAAAGAGAGTCCCGGGGGGGCCTCATGACAAGTTGCCTGGGCCATCTCAGCTGACTGTGGAGGAGCTTTCTGAGCATTCATTCACAGTGAAGGCAATAGATTATGCAGGGAAATGTATTCTCAGTCTAAATCCACAATCCCAGTCTTTGGGTCTGAACCTAGAGTACATGGCCATACATGTATTTGAGGGCTGGATGCTGATCAAGAAAGCTGAGACCTTTCTCAGCCAGATGGACAGCCAGTTGTCTGAATTAAGATCTGCTGTTCAGTGCCTCACTATATCCAAGGCACGGTGAGGTGCCATTTAGCTTCTGTTTGAGATTGTGATTATTAAGACAGAGTACACCTTTTGGTCTGAAGATGGGGTACAAATGTGATTGATGTCCTCATTCTGTATCTAAGCGTAAACAGAATCAGTAAGGTTTTTAGTGGTCTTTGGATAGCAATCTCTGCCTCCCCTGGGCTGATGGAGAAAAAGGGCCACTGGTGCCTATTTTACTGTCTTTGTCCTTAAATTTAAACTCTAAAATACAGCTGATCCCCTCACTAACATCCGCAGTACTGTACATAATTTCAGTCCCTTAACATTTGATAACACTCTTAGGATGCTCTGTCATTTTCCGCACCAAGGTTTTATACCGCTGGTCATGGTTCAAATAAACTGAATTTATTTTTGTTAATGCAGAAGCATGTCAGTCCCCAAAAGACAATTACCATCTTACATTTTCTTAAAATTTTAAAGTGAAACTTTTCAAAGAAGCAGAATCATTTAAATAAATGACTAGAAATATTGGTTATTCAGAGCACATTTGTTGTGCAGTTACATCCTCAGTGTGCTTAAGAAACTCATTGCTTTTGGTAGTTTGGTGTTGCTAGTTTTCCTTCTTTGGCTGGACTTTTTCTTCTTTTTTTTGTTTTTAGAATAACTGGTAAAAACATCTGTGTGGAAAAAAAGAGTACAAAAGCCTCTGAAGTAAACTTTTTTGAGTCTGAAAAATAATGAGCTCTCATGCTGGGAAGTTCCTGACACTTTTTTGTTCTCAGAAAGGTCCCGAGTCATACTTGCAGTCAAGATAATGCTTCACAGTCACTATTCATGTCTCACTCTTTCAAATGACATGACAGAGGATGACTTATATACTTTGATTCATCTTTTAAATGTTTCTTATGTATGAATTATTATTTTTGCATATACAGAACATAAGTTTTTGTTCACTCATGGCCTTTTTTTTTTTTTCCGCTGTGAAACTCTTAATTAGAGTTGTCACCCTCTGTGTCAGAATTTGTAATGTTTTAATCCCAGTGGGTACAACTCAACTTTAATGATCTCTCTTTCTCTGTCGCAACATGATATAATGAAGGGCATAGCTCTTCAGTAAGAAGCTAATGATGTTTGTGAATATATTACAAGTTAGATCATAAGTAACAGCACCATACACAGTAACACGATCACTTGCTTTAAGTGGTCAAGACATTGTTGTCGTCTATAACAGCAATGATTCTACATCTGTTGAACTATTGCTGTGCCATTTAGGAATTAAGGCACATTGTTTTCAAAACATCAGTGGTCCGCTGGCCCAGTCCACTGTAGATCCCAGTCTAGACTGCAAACTGCAGTATGGCATAGTGGAGTTTTTAATGTTGATTGCATCTTCTCTCTTGCCTTAGTCCACAGCATTGATGTATCCTAATAGACCGATGTGACTGTGCAATGATATCAAACTCCCATTGGTGATCATTAAAATTTCATAAGCCAGTTTGCTCACAGAGATACAAGGACGTCTTTTTTTTTGCTAACCAGTGATTAATCTTTATATGAATAAAAGCATACAAATATATTAGAGCTGCCATTTTAAAGTAGTTCGTTTCATATTAAGGGTTCATTTTCTGTAGAGTAATCTGCAGATAGTTGGCAACAACTTGTTGGTCTAATTGCCTGATTTTTCATTAACATGACTGAAGTCACGGCTCTGAATGCCATGGAAACTGCTTTTAATGAGGAGAACTGGGCAGTGTGTGTGTTTGTGACTGTATGTGTGTGTTCTTTGTGTACATTTGTCATTTAACACCTGTGTGTGCACGTATGACTGCATTCTTCTGCCACAGTGGCCAACACCGCTGCCCCTTCTCATCCTTCCTAATGCTGTAATTGTGCTTTGTATTACCATTTTTTTTCCCTGAATGCTCAGTGCAAGCGAACCAGCAGTAACAACTGTGGCATTTTCAATCAGGATAGTTCGTTTTCATTACTGCTCTGTGCTCTGTTTAACACAGCAGTAAAGTAAGCTAAAGTGATATAAAGTGCTCTGCTTGGCACCATGGTGTGAATCTCTGGGAAAAATTTCAAGTTAAACAAAAAAAGTAAATGTACAGGAGGATGTACAGGTATAGTGTATACATAATGTATATACACATGGTTGGAAGATGCTGGTAAAGAATGTATGAGCAGTTCCTTACTCCTCATGTCTCTCACTCTCTCTGCCCTCTTCGCACACACATACAAACACACATACCACTAATATACATTTGACAGGGTGCTGTACATCGAGACGCATTTCTCCTTATGATAATAGACTCAGGTAATAAATGCATGTAGTGTACATGGTTGTCATGGTGATGAATGGTCTCCAGGGCAACACAGGAAGTCCATCTGGGAAGAAATCTGATAGTGAAAGTAGATAACAGAGACTGAGGAGACAGAACCTCTACTGGATTTATTCATCCTCATCCATCATCTCACACCTATTGGATTCTACAATGAGTAAATGGCCAATAAACTATTTTGGGCTTTTATGGCCACAGAACAAGTAAGCAACAAAGTAGAGGCTCATATAGCAAGAAAATCAGCCAAACGTTTTGGCTCCCGAAATGAGAGGACCAAAAATAGTAGCTTCAATTGGATCTGAGAACAGCAGCAGCAAATAAAACTGGTTAAGCATAACTTTTTGTCTTTTCCTCTCTTTTCTGCTTTTTTCTTTATCTTCTACTTCTCCCTTCTTCTTTCCTCGGTCTGTATCCTCGTCCCTGCAGAGGGATCAGACACCGGGATCTAGAAGTTAAGCATTTAAGTCCTGTTAATGACTGTAGTCATTTGACGTTGCACAGGCTTTCACAGTGGATTCAGTGTGACAGTGAATAGTGTCATGGCATTTCTCATGTTGCGTACTAACATTTCTTTGTACCCTCTCTGTAATCTGTATGTGTATAACTGAGATACTGCAGATGCATAATTTTTCTTTTTTTTCTGCTCTCACTCACTGATTAGTAAACAGCTCAGACTTTTGCTAACATGAAGATCAAAGGGAATTTTCAATGTCATGCTAAAAATCGCTCATCCTGTGTGTGTGTCTGTGGGCGAGGGTTTTTGTGTGCGTGTCGGCACATGTAGAATACATGACATATGAAAATCAAAGGAAAGGGGTACCATGCTTTACAGAGTCTGCAACTTAAGCGGAACATAGATTGTTTTCATTGGTTAGAAGGAAAACATTTATGTTAAACAAGGCAAAGCCATTGGCAGTAATGCTTTGAAGAGTAACAGAGAGAGGTTGTATTTTAACATATGTTAGGGCCTCATTCATGATATGTTCTCCCAGATATTTACTAAAGTCTTGAAGTAATAATTCGATTTTTCATTTAATCAACATTTAATTTAGGATCAGTCACGTGAGCAATTAAAGCAAAAACTTGAATAAATGACTGAAGGAACATAACAAATGCAGAAACAAACATACGCGGCCTGAGGGCTGACCAAATTTTTTGAGGAGTATGAAAAAGTCATAGGCTATGGTCTTCACAGACACCAGATCTTGGAAACTTGTGATATTGGAGTGATTTTTGGTGTTGTACAGACACTATATGATATCTTTGGGAGAATGGTGCTCAGATTTTCAAATACTTGTAGAAAATATACCAAGGAGCTGCTCTGATTTCTTGTGGTTTTCTCAACATCTTGCCAAGACATTTTTTCTTTATATATATATATATATATATATATATATACACACACACACACACACACACACACACACACATATATATACACACACACATATATATATATAGTTTGAACATATGTAACAAATTCAAACCACATAGAATCTAAAATATGCAAGATGTTGAGCAAAATGTTGGTTTCTGTTCAAAAAGAGAATGCTGTAATTTTTGCTTTGCTGTTGTCAGGAAAACTTTTTTTTTTTTGATGTCTTCTCAGTTGCACCTGCAAAAGAGCGCATCTTGGCATTTTCAACATAATGATGATGGGGGGGGGGGTTGTTGCTTACCTAGTCATTTCCAAATTCATTATACTGAGAAAGGCTGCCAGTGAGCATTTGCTACACCAGAAATCAGATGTCAGTACATCCCTGAGCTGCTGCAAGACAATATTTTCATTAAGCTGCATTGTGAGATTCTCAGAAACGCTGCTGTGATGATGATATCATTTATGTGTGGGTTTCATTAAATTTTAGATTTAAAGGTCATGCGGTACCTTCAGCCAACATTTTCAATTGTTTACTCTAGTCAGGTAATTTGTACACTTTTAGTTAGCCCACTGAGGTTAATGCCATTATTGCCCCAAGAATCCCAATTTTACTTGTTTTCTGCCAAACAAGAAAAAAAAAAACTTCATAAATTAAAATATGAATCAAATGTAATGAAGTTGGATATCATACAGTGCCACATTGAGTACTAATTATGATTATACTGTACATTTACAATTACCTTTAGGCAGAAATGTAATGCTGCTTCTTACAACAACTTAGGTACAGTTAAAGTACAGGTCAGTTGAGGAAATGACTAAATTCGAAATATTTTCCCTTGATGTAGAAAGTAAAATGGTGTTGCTGTTAAAACACTTTTCTGTTTATGCCCATTCACCATCCTAACCTCCACATGTCCACTTTGTGCTGCACTATATGAAAATCACGTTACTTATTGTAGTAGCTGAACCTTTTTTAGATGGGATTATGTGGAAACGTGAACAAATGAAAATCGGAACCTTATACAAGAGTGTTTGTATGACTTGTTTTTTTTTTCTCATGTAACAATATTCATGAGTGCTTTTATCTTTTGCTACCACACTAAGATGAAGCACCTTGAATTTGTTGGGTTTCTCCCTTTCTTTTTGAAATTATTCACCAGTGCTTTGCAAATTAGTTTTTCCTCAAACATAGTTTAAGCAAATGTACAACAGTTGCATATGTACATAATTTGCAGGAGACAGGGCAGAGGGAAGAAATGACAGGATTAGTAGTAAGACCTGGCTGTCAAAAATCTGTCCCTGCATATATACCTGTCTAAACATGTAGTTATCTGTCTCTTAAACTGTAAATCAACCTGTCTGTCTCCATTTGTGACCATTCGACTATATACCCACGCTGCGTTTTCAGCACTTCATCTGTCTAAGCATTTAATTCAATCCATCAGTCTGTTTCTCTCCATCCATCCAGCATCACAAAACTTGAGCTTCCCTGGACTATTTCCAGCTTCAACATGCCTTTTTTTTTTATCTCTGTATCTTTACTTTAAATATAAAGTATTAAGTGCAGAAAAGTAAAAGACAACAGCAAAGATAAAGTGACAGTAGTTCAGACTGAACTCCATAGAGCTAAATTCTTCTTTTTTTTTTGTCCTGGATGAAAGGTGTGTCATTACTGCACTATATACTCTATTGGTGCAACTTTACAGGTCAATGGACATGTCTTCTCACTGCTTTTATTGCTGACATTGTAATCGTTCATTGCATTTTGCATTGTGATATGAGTTTCGTAAGTATTCTAAAAAGAAAGACACTAAGAAGGAGATCAAGGCAGAATTAGATTAAGCTAAAACCAGATATATAAACTTAGGAGATGAAGCGCTGACGAGGAGGGGGGGGGCGGTGGGGGGTGGGGGGTGGTGGGGGGGGCGGGGGGGGCTTGCTGGAAAGGAAAGTGGGTCATTTATGTCACTTTGTGATGACAGGCTGTGTGTCACCACTGTCACTCTGCCTCTTTCCTCTGGAGAGACTGACACTGACACAGGGACAGGGTCTGTCACCAGCCTCAGCCCTCTTCTGGCTCCTCTTCGGGCCCTGTAGTATGTGCGCGCGTAGCATGTGCGTTCATGTCGGTGCTGCCACCCCTTCATTTGTGTGTCATGCTTGCTGGTGCTCCTGTTAGTTTTTGTGCAAGTGCACGTGTGCGCGAAACGAGTCATGTGTGCGCTCTTGTCTTTTTGCAGTGACACAGTCTAACATTGCGGGGCTTAGCTGGTCACACACTGACAGTTGTGAACTCTCCCTGAGGACACACATGTAGAGACCAGCATTCTTTTTCTCACATCCCACTCTCCCTCCTTGCAGCTTTGCATGTCGTTTGGATATGCTTTTTTTTCTTTGATGGCAGTGTAGTTTTAAGTACGTTCCTTTTAATGCTTTTTAAATATTTTACACTTCTACAGTGCCTACAAAAAGGATTCACCCTACTTGAACTGTGAATCGCGGTGATATAATTAAGCTTTTATGACACAGATCAACAGAAAAAGACTCCTAACAGTCACAGTGGAAAAGAAAAGCTCTGTAGATTGATTTAATTACCTGCAAATATAAAAATGGTTGCATAAGTATCCAACTCTCTACTTAGGCACACCTGACCCATCAGGCATTTGCTTTTAGAAAATAATACTGTGTGTAATTAAAGTGTGGCAAGGGATTTTGGTTTGGATGCAACTGTATTTGTTTCCTGTAAATAACATCATGAAAACAAATGACAAATGTCAAACAGATCCAATACTAGTTAACTGAAAAGTTCTGTATTCCAATTAGATGAAAGGGTACATATAAGGGTGTCAGTGTGAAAAGGAAACTAGTTTTAGAGGTGCCAAGATCCTTATAGGCACATGTAAGGAACAGCAGGGTTTCATGGCTGAGATGGAAGAGAATATAATTCCAGTTGCCAAGCACACACCAGTCACAGCTTCGTGGCACAGTGTCAAAGGTACATTTTCTTGTACCATAGCTGGATTAACCTGTAGGGGGACCCTGAGGGAAAATGAGCTGTGCATGGGGCCCTTTTAGATCCTCCCCTTCCCACATATCAGGTACAGCATGCATGGTAGATCACATCAGCCAACTTCATTATATTTTCACGAGCCCAGAGACCACCCTGTATTCCTGTGCTGAAATATCACCTTGCCCCACGTTTGCTGTGTGTTGGCGGGTTTGTGGTAATTTCATTAAACATAACCATATGAGAATTTTGTGGTAATTTGTGTATATATATATATATATATATATATATATTTAGAAATTTGCCACCATTTAAGCACATCTATTAACCGATTCTGCCATGCTGATGATGACAAGGCTAACATACTGATATTAATCAGCTATAATGTTTACCAGGTTGACCTGTTCGCTTGCTAACATTTGCTAATTAGCAATAAAGGTTAAGTGTAGCCCAAGGCTAATGGGAATGTCATTAGTTTTGTAGGTATTAAGTGCTTCTGTGATGAGGAAAAGTCAGAGCATCACTAAAACAATTACAGTTCTTGAGGGGTGGGGGTTCATGCATGTGTGTACCAGTTTCATGGCAATTCATCCAAATGATACTGAGAGACGGAATATTTTTTAAATATATATATATTGTTTATTTTATCTTACTACATGATGGGATCAGAGTACTTGTCCTTTCCGCTCAGGGTACATGGAAAAATAATAAGCCATGCTGTGCAGTGAAGCGCTTTAGCTTTAGGTGGAGATTTGAGAGTCGATAGATTACTCACCATCTGCAGACCTGCAGCCCCATGCGGTGATAGCAAAAAGGGATGAACAGTAACAGGTATAGGTGCATTAAAGCATCATTAAAACAGTCTGGCATACATTTTGAACAGGCTCTCCTCATTTAAATTGGAATTTCATTGAGAGCGGTAAACAAGTATTCATTCTGCTTCTTTAATCCGCCATTATAACTACTCAAGTGCTGAATATTACATTTCCGGGATTACATTAGCCACACAAAAAGGAGCTTATGATCTCAGAATGCTTGAGAAAAACAAAAATAATTAGCTTTATTGAATACAGTACTCTATAGCAGCTGGATGCAAAGCAGCTTATTTGTGGCAGACAATACAGTTTAACTGTAGCAATAAAAAGTGTAGAAACATGGTGATTTTTTTTCACTGATCAAACCTCATTCGAGGAGAGTCTCTGTTGTGTGGTGTGTATGTGTTTGTTCTTGTGTATTACCGAGTGGTAGCTGTTGGGAAGTGGGAGCAAGCATATATATAGCCCAATTTTGTGAGTCAAAGAGCTTAACAATCTGTGGAGCATTATGACATCCTCTGTCCTTAGAACCTTGGACAAGGAAAAACTTCCCACAAAAACCCTTTAGTGGGAAAAAATGGAAGAAACCTCAGTAAGAGCAACAGAGGAGGGATCCCTCTTCCAGCATGGCAAGGAGAAAAGGAGGAGGCTGGGAATCCTGGAGGATGGAGATCCAGATCCAAAACATCTTGAATGAGGCACCAGCTGCCAAGAGAGGGAGAGAGGTCTCAGTGTGGCTGATGGTCCAGCTCAGAGAGCTGGAGTGAAAAGAGAGGATGGGGAGGAGAGCATCAGTGGAGAGACAGGGAGAGAGAGAGAGAGAGAGAGAGAGAGAGAGAGAGAGAGAGAGAGAGAGAGGGGCTTCCTCTCCTGGACGCTCATGTGCTTGAGGGAACAAACAAACAATTTTTTGAGATGCAGTGGTTATCAGAAAGTAAAGTACAGTAATCTTGTCGGCAGAACAACATGGACCATACTATGCATACTAGGTTTAACGTTTATTAATTGAGACTGAGACCGACCCGCCCGAGGGAGAATGGTAACAGGTACCATTCTGAAATATTCAAAGAATAAGCCACTAAATGAAAGTTAAGGCATGAAGATAGATGAGTTTCAAGTTTGGGTTTAAAGTTTGGGCGAGGAGCTGTGAGGATAGCCAGCAGCCTTGCATTCTGAGAGCGAAGAGCACGGGATGGAATAAAAGGTTGAAGAAGATCAGACGGTTATGAACAGGAATGTCCATTTAGGACTTTGAAAGTCATCAGAAGTACCTTAAAGTCTGATCTGACATGGATAATGAGCCAATGAAGGGAAGCCAACTTGTGTAATCTGTCTAATGTGGTAAAACTCCTCTGGATTTAGTTCAAAATCTGAACCATTTGAAGATATTTGGTCCTGGCAGTGCGTGATCCCCTCATGGTTGAGCATAGACATACCAGTTTCTCAAATCGGATCAAATCACTCTACTAAACCTGTTCTATGTCGCACAGCATTAAAGTTAAGATTTTCTTCCATATACACAGCTTATGATATTCTGCTGGCTTCTAAAAAAAAAAACACCAGTCATAAACTTAAATGGGAATTTAATATAATAAAGCTCTCCATTATCTCCCTTCTTCTTCCCCTTTCTCAGGAGTGCAGCTTTTTCTGAGACAGCCACCTGTTGAGTTGTTGGTCCTTTGCGTTGTCTGGTAACTAAAAGCACTCCTCTCATGTGTGTGATGTGTAATTGTTTTCGAGACTAATCATCCTCTCTACAGAATTAGTGTCATTCATCAACAGCATAACGATTAATGCATATAGTAAGTCACAGGGCTCAGCATAGTTTCCAAAGGAACTATTTTCCGCAAAAGAAATAATCCCAATGAAAACACTCCACTGTTAGGTCTGTCAGTTGATGAGAGGAGCAAAGGGCATCATTTTTGGAAAGACATGTTAAAGTTGAGTTTTTAAAATGTCATTTTCTAGAGCTTTGGCAGCACAAAAAAATGTCTGTGTAGCCTTATTTTTTATATATATATTATTTTTTTGTGATTTTTGACATTTTAAGGTGGAAAATATTGACAGGCAGTGGATAATATTTAAAATATACCAAGTCACAGACAACATACGTGCAATTAGAAACGTGGTAAACACCAGCATGCATTGCATTTACTCTGGGCACGGAGCCTCCTTCTTTTTTTGGCAACTGGATTACATTATAACATAGTTAACACTGACAGATGTATTAGTGGCTTGTAGTTATTCAAGAAATATCAGGTGATGAGGTAACATTAACACACAGTCTGTCTTTTTATCTTGTCATTCTATTTCAGATGCTCTATTTTAACGTTTTACTTGCAGTTTTCTTTCACTCATTTGCTCCTACATTTCATCTCAGCACCTCACTTTCTTTGCACCCCCATGAGGTGTCCCTTTATGTCTGTTCCCCACTTTACAATGCCCTCTCACCTCTCCCACCTCTTTTGTCTCCTCCTTTCTTCTCCCCTGTGCATTTATCACCCTGAGGTGCTGAAAAGCCGAGAAAAGGCAAGTCTTATTTCCAAACTCTATGCTTTTCTCTCCTCTTAGGAGGGAACGCTGATGAAGTGCCAGCAACACCTGCCTGCGCGCGTCAGTTTGTGTGCCTGTGTTCGTGAGTCTGCATCTGTGTGAAAGCGTGTGTGGTGTGTGTACTTCAGCTAAAGAGCAAGCTTGCTTACGCTGTATAAATTTAGTTAAGTGAACACTCACGAGAATGAAACACAGAGATCTGCTTCTTTCCTTCACAAAAAGCGTCAGCATGCAATCTTATAGACACACACACGTAGCACAACCACACACACACACAAGCCATTAACTGGTTGCTCTTTAAGAAGCGAGAAAAGAAACTTAAACCCCCTCTCTCCTGCCATCTGTTAGTGTGCAGGCAAAACCCACTCTCCCCCGCCCTCTTCAATCTGCTGTATCACAGGCACACACACACACACACACACACACACACACACACACACACACACACACACACACACACACCATGCTGACATGCAAACTCACAACTGAGACACAATACATACTCACCCACCCTCTCTCTCTCACATACACACACACTCACATATGCAACCCCGAGAATTTAAACACAATACACACAATGAAAAGCAGTACTGTTTAAGTGCTGCTTCCAGTCATGTAGCTGTTGCTAAAGTATGAGCAGAGGTTTTGATTTCCCACATATTGTCACAAACAGCCAACCGCAGTAAACATACAAAGTCACCAGACTGCTTGCTCGAACACCAACAAAAGCAACTGTTTACAATCCGGGCTGATGCTATTTGGCGAGTTAAAAAACAAAAAACAGTTTAAGTAGCCTGCGTTTGTCTGAGCCAAGCGTGATCACAGTGTTAGCCATTAATTTCAAAAGCGATTTTATAAATGAAATTGGTTGTGCCAAGTTAGGCACAGAACAGCATAACAAAACCCTCACATTAAATGTGTTTTTGGTATCCCTTTCACGAGCCCGAGCGTGCTTGTGTGTCTTTGGACAGTGTGCAAGTGTGTAGTGACGGGACATGTCGAGTAATAATATCATGATATGAGTCTTTAGCTACTTCTCATTATCAAGGCTATAGATCAGTCCTGCTAAGCTCTTTGAAGAACTGCTGTTTACTTAACACCACACAGTACAACCTCAGTTGTGGACATCATAGACGTTGTCTTGGCCGGCCAACTGAGCCAGTTTTTTTGATGGACACATTAATGAAGAAATGAAAGGACGGACGATAACTGGATACAGACGCCCATGGACTGCACAACTTTCTCAACAGGCTCTTACATATCACACATGGACACACACAGTTCTTGCTGTAGTGCACCGCAAGCACATGGTGAAGCTAATAGGTTTAACTTGGCAGCAGTCCCAGTGATGTCAGAGTAATCCCTCATTAAAACTCTGATGACATCATCACACTGGTGAGAGTGTGTGAGATTTGAGGCCACATGCTCATGGAGAAGTTTGAGGAGAGTCTGTGTGTGAGTGTGTGTGTGTGTGTGTGTGTGTGTGTGTGTGTGTGTGTGTGTGTGTGTGTGTGTGTGTGTGTG
>JBBMJY010000024.1:11642669-11662973 GCA_037833715.1 Toxotes lorentzi | reverse complement strand
ACACACACACACACACACACACACACACACACACACACACACACACACACACACACACACACACACACACCACAAACCCACAGCTACACAGGCCCACTTCTTGTATTTCACTCTGTGTTTCTCTCCTTTCTGGAGCCTGCGGACAGACCAGAGAGAGGAGCGTGATGACGATGCTTGTGATTGATCTCATTAATACTAAAGAGCAGACATGTCGGCGTATGGTGTTTATCAAATCTTCCTGGCAAACACTACAATCCTGAGAATGGCTCCACAGGGAAGGAAGGGTGAGATGAAAGACTGAAAATAAAGGGATAGAGAAAGAGGAACTGGTGGGAGATGGGGTTGGGGGAAAAAAGAGAGAAAATAAAAGAAAGAAAGACAGAAATATCATTAAAAATAAAAACAGAAAAAGAATCTGCAGTTTATTTTTATCCATTTTCCTTGTTATAGTAAATAGTATGACTTCATTCACCTTCATACTTTATCCAAACCTTGTCAGCTTTCATTTGTGTGTATGGTTTACACTTCTCGACATCTCAGCTTGAGAACTCATCTCAGACATCACAATAACAATGTAAACAGGTAGTGAATCTGAACATTTTTTCTTTTCCGAACGTCTTTGGCATAAAAACACATTTAAGAGTTTTCAGACTTCACAAAACAGAGCTGTGGTTGCACAAGTGCTGAGACAACGGTACATGGACTGTCCTTAACCAGGTGGTTTTAATTGCCCAAAATAAACTGTACCATGATTCATGATGAAGATAGGTCATTTAAGACCAAATTATCCACATAGCCTTGTGGGTCTGCCAAGGTCAGTGAAACATGAATCACGCTCAATTGCTCATGTCCACGAGGGTCTGTGCAGATGCCCAAAAATTCAAAACCACACAGACTGTGTGCACAGAAGTGCACCAACAGCACATATGTATAACTGTCTGCATACACAAACACCTAATGTTGTACAAACAAAACCACATCCACTGTTTATGCCCATTTTGGAAGATAACTGTGTATTTGTTCCTCTCAGATGAATTTTCAATAAAACAGCTGATTCACAATTAAAAATTCTTTTGTAATCATTTGATACACTGCGGTTTGGAGTTGATTCAATATAAATACATTTTTAAAGAAAATCTGTATTTTCTCAAAGCAACTCTTTATTTCTAGTGTTAAGAATAAATTACAAAAAAACATTGTATACACACTGTTAATAGTGAACAATGGGAAGTGTTACACAGGACAGTATTTTGGGTGGCCTCCAAGCATTTCCATTGAAATCCTGCCAACTGAGTGTTGTGTATCCAGGGTCAGTATCAGCATTTCAAATACAGATTTCTCAAAAATATTACAGTATATGGGATCATGTCCTTGCAAATAAAATAGCCTATTGCTTCGCTTATTGATATATTGATAGAATGCAACAACTTAAGGTTGTGTTTATGAGTTTCTGTGGTCTAGTTGGCCTGATGGCTGAGTTTTTTTTTTTTTCATGCTCATCTGGATTTTAAGGAAGATCAGCATTATGGAGGAAACAGAGCAACTCAGAGGCAAGCAGAGAGGGCAGTTAACCCTAAAACACCTTTTAGAGTTTGGCCTCTAAGCTTTTTAACATTTGATGCCACATCGTAAAACAAGTTTTAGCATTTTACATCTGAAGTTGCACTAAAGGCAGCTCGCAAAATAAATGTAGGCCAAGAACTGACCCCTGAGGGATAACCCTGAATGACCAAGGCCTTCACTAAATATTCTAAAAGAGACGTAGGACTTGACCCAGTTCAGCTCTCAGCTCATGAAAAACAGGTCTTTTAGTGTTTCCAGGGGGGTGTTTCAGTATTATGACAGTCTTTGCTATATAACCTCATTCATAAAAGCCAAAACTGCATAAGCAGCGGTTTGTTCCTGATAATATGTAACAATACATTTATAGTACTGAACCATCTCGAGTCCACTAGACCAACCTAGATTTAACAACAGTCAGTTCTGGGACAAAACGATACAACAAATACAATCAAAAAAGTTTTTAATTGGTTCAGGGCTGAGTTCTTTGGTGTGTGTGAAACTTTTTGATTCTTTTGCGTTCCTTGTATTTAACCAGAACCAGAAATTCTACTGCTGTACAGAGGACATCTGATCTTATTAATAAAAAGTTCCATTTAAAGCATGAGAAAAACTGTCGACAAAACGGAGAGGCTCTCTGGAAAGCCATAAAAGCCAACCTAATACTCCAACTGACTCAGCACAAATTTGAGACTATGTGTAGAAGAAACAGTCATTAACTTTATCCTCATAACAGCGAGTGTGCCTTAGTCCACTGAGCCACACAGGTGCTGTCTAAGCCTGCCGTATGATTGAAAATAAGAATATTCTTTCCATATGGTTTCTAGTGGAGAGATTGACAGTGAAGGGAAGATGCTTGAAGGTTTTCCTCTGGGACCAGTTGACAGCTATATTCATTCTTGGTTATTCTCCACAGGCATTTCCATTGAGAGCTTTCTTGGGAAATACACAGTTGACAGATATGCATCAGCGACTTCAGTCATATGCAGATGACACATGCAAAGGGAGAATGACTGGCAAGGCGAAAGGGCACTGGCCAGCCCTGCTAAAATCCGCCTCAGTGAAACTCAGTTATACACTTGGATTTTTAAAACTGTTTTGTCACAATTGTCACAGACAGACACAATTGTCACACTTTGTAAATCATTGTCACTAAATCTCTGTTTAAATTCTGCTCTTGCAGAATTTGGATTTGATTTTACTGCTGGCTGCCATCCTGGAGTTTGCAAGAGAAAAAAAATCAACATATTTCAGCAGAGAAGTTGGGCATTATTGCTCTCTGTTGTATTTGGTCACACATATTTATTCACACATGTTGAATCAGTGCTGCACTTGGAGAAATTTGGATAGACGAGTTGTCCTTTATAGTTTGGCATTTTCTGCAGCAACTTGCCATTTTTTAGCTATTTTTAGTTTGCAAGCTTATGACAGTAGGTGCCAATGAGCAATGGGCAGTTAAGCTGTAATTTGAATATGTGTAGGAGGTGGTGAGGGCATCTGTTTTGCATGCAGTGTGCAACGAATTATCACCAGTAATTCAATGTCTGTGGCAGTTGGAATGCGAATTTCTGTGAATCACTCAAAAAGGAAGGATTTACCAATCAAACATGCCTCGTCTGTGGTGAGCAGATCCAGGCCAGGGTCTCTCTCCCTTTATTTCAAATGGCATGAGCCGCTGGTTCCACAAACAGGCAGACTAGCTGGCTGGTGCTCAAATAAATACATTTCCTATAAGTAATTATATACTGTAATCTCCTCTGCCTAAGACAGATTGATTCCATGCTTATGGGCATCTCATAATCGTGTCAAAGACATCACTCTCAAAATCACATTACAGACCAAAGATCCATATAAAAGATCAATAGAAAAGGATCTTGTTAAAATGAGAAACTTTTCACATTATTATGAGAGACTGAGCAAATATTTTTTTGCTATAGTGGGAGCTATGCACTGCTGTAAGTGTTTAGAACATGTCATGCTTTTCTGATACCAGTGACTATCATTTAATTTGTTGTTCAGTACCTTTTCATAGTGTGAAAATTGGTTCTTCTGAACATTTCAAAGGCCAGCTCCTTGTCTTATTGGAAGTCTTTTACATGCAAGTAAGAGCAGACTTCAATAGAACAAATAAAACAAAAATGATTAGTACAACTTAAGAACTCATTTAAATGTGTTTACCAAAGTCACACAGTCACTCTGTGGAGAGTCACGTGTCTTCAGGGGACAGAAAACAGGTCGTTACAAAGTTCGGGATGGGGTTAGACAGGCAGGTATTACATAAATCGATATATCGAAAACAGTTTTTTAGTCAAGCTGATTTCTTGCACTCAGTAACTACAAATACACAACTATTACTTGATTTTTTTTTCTTCCAACAAGACAAACTCATTATTACTCAAGTTTTATTCAATAATTAAAAAATTATTGACGAAAACTTATCTGTAACTCGGACAGATTGCAGGTAAAAAAAGAGAGAATTCTGTAAGGACAAACAAGAGCAGATATGAAAAAGAACAGACAGATAAAGGAGAATCATAGAAAGACATTGACAGACAGATGAAGAGACAGCTGATATACAGATAAACAAGCCGGCAGAGGCAGAGAGACAACATCAAGTTCTAACCAGTAAAAATCCTACATGGTTAATGTCTAGGTACTATCTCTGAGAATCCATGCGTCGCACCAACACACACAATATGAGGCAGAGGAATAACAAGCTCATGTTCTAAGTTTATTTTGCTTTTACTTTTTCTTGATTTACCAACTTGAATTAGAGTTTTTTGGGGGGTCTTAAATACTGTAAATGCCATATCTCATGCTCATTTTGTCTTCCTCTTTGTTTTCCCTTCCGTCACTCTCTAACCTCTTACCTCTTACCTCTGTTTCCCCTTTCTCTCTTCCTGTCTTTGCTTTGATGTCTGAGCGCTCAGGGCCATCACTGCTGAATTAGTATTCCCTTCATGATTATTGTCTGATGAGGGTTTGGGGGGTTTGGGGGTGGTGGTTGTGCAATCGGTAAACTGTGCAAACTGGAAATGGAAAGTTTGCATTGTCCCTGTGGCTCTGTTCACACTCAAACTCAAAAGTCTTTTCCCTCTAACATGTAACACATATTAAACTGCATGTACAGTTAGTAAGAGTCATTTAAAAAAAAAGAAAAGAAAAAGATCCTGGATATTGTCCAATAACATTGGAATCCCAGAATATTTTGACATACGTGTAACTTCATTTTCATACTAAAATTGGAATTTGTAAATTTCACTGTGGTTCAATATGATGCTTTGCAAAGCAACATAAAAACAAATCTGTGTGTTCCTTTTTACAATAATCAGGAACTATCACACAGAGAATCTGCAGCATAAACAGTAACTATCCAATCAACACTTAGATCTGACGGTGGTGAGCACTGTGCTTTTAGTACTTTAACAAAGCAATTTGTGGTCCACAGTAGTAGCAAATGTTAGGTTGCTACTACACAATGCCTTTTTTGAGATCACAATCTAACATCTAACATGTAATTTACAAATGGATATATCAGCACTTCTAAACCATTACTGACAGAAACACAAGATAATAGTGAAGGTATTAGATAAACTGTGTGTTGAGTGGGTGACTTGTGGTGTACAGTATGTATCGACCAGATAAGACGGCATAGCCTGTCAGAATGTCTCAGTTTGTTGTATATTTGTATCTGTCTTCTTCTAGTCAATCGTCTTAGTTTTGGAAAACTCATTTAAACTTTTGAATTGCAGAGTTGAAATTATTCTCCATCAGAATGTGCTCACTGCTATTGATTTATGTGTCTTGCCACCCTGGGGGGATCTGTGTCCTTGTACAGTTCAATGATTAGCATTCAGTCAGGACTGTCAATATCTAACCCTTGTGACACAGTGTCAGAACTTTTGACATTTGGTTTTAATGTCAAAAAATTAAATTAATTATTTCATGCAAAAATTTCTTACTTGTCCTCTGTAACTCTTTTGCACTTGATTTCACTTCTTTTACCTCCACCAAGCCCTAATCCTTCCAGTTAGGATTAAGTAGCTAAGGGTGTGGTCAATATTAAGTGATTAGAACATAATGTTGTTATTATTATGTTGTTGACAGGACGTAATGAAAGCTCACACAGAACACACAGTAGGAAACAGTTTTCAATCGCTAATTTATGACAAGATGAAGAGAAAAGTTTGTGCTTCCCGCCTCAACCCATTTTTTACATGTGATTTTATTTGGAAACATATTTTTCACGAGTTGAGAATCAGTGAATTCCAAGAAATCATGCTGAAACCAGAACTACCTTTGCCTCTTCTGTCTCCCTCGTTTAATTTCTTTCACCCTTCTTACTTCTTACCTTTGCTTCCTCTCTATTCACATCCTCCTCTGCTACTTCATGCCCCTCTTGTCTAATTTTCCTCTTCCTCATCTTCATTTGTCTCCTCAGCCTCCACCCACTCTTTCTGAACCAAAAAGACTACAGATGGATGTCCAATCCCAGCTGAGTAGCGAGAGAGAGTTAGGCCATCTCCTCCTTTAGCCTCCACCATATCTGCATCACATCTCTCAGGCTTGGCTGACCTTCTCACGGTTCAGAAGATGCCAGCAGGTAGAAGACCTGACACTTCCTCATGCACACACAAACACAAGCAGACACACACACACACACATCTTAATATACACTATATACAGTATACATTCACAAATAACTCAGGAGTGGACATCTGCTCTCGTACACACACACACACACACACACACACACACACACACACACACACACACACACACACACACACACACACACACACAGTGCCTTTAAATTATGACAAATGAACTGTAGACAGATTGAGAGGAGAGCTTAGTATGTTTTTAACACCAGATGCATGCAGTGTTTCCCACAGTTTGAGATTTTACTTGTGGTATGAATGCAGAGTGTCATGCAGTTTAGACGGGGAGAGTCTAACCCACGTAATTTTCTGTGGCTGCAATTTACTGATGTTACCTAAATGCCTCACATGCAGGTGGCTGAGCACGGGGAAGCCTCTAGTCCCCACTCAGTTACTGCAGCACACACAACTCAGACAGGTGGCCAAAAATTAGTTAGTGTAGGGACACCCAAGTACAGCCTCTGTGTGGGAAATCTGACATGCCAGGCTTATGTTTATCAGCCAGTGAAGCTGGGACACGGTGTACATATTTTTTCACTGCGTTTACAAAAGCCAAGTAAAGACATTTCTCTCCTTTTATAATTTTGTTCCAACGTGCAAATTCCAAACCTTTAGTACTGACTGACTTCGGTTCACTGTTTTGATTTTCTGGCCCACAGCTGTAATGTTTTAGTTCAGTCTCATTGTTCACTTTGTTTCCAGCTGCAACAGGCAGATTTTATGGTGAAAAGTTAGAAACTATGGTGGAGTATTTACCACTGAAAAAAACCCAAATATATCCCCCATGCGTTTATGGGAACCAGAGTGAACATTGGATTAGTTGGGTGTCATGAAACATTATTCAAAATAAAGGCCGATGTTGCCATGTTGTCTGATGGATGTAAAAATAAGTGATGTTGTGTTATTAGCTTGGGGGGAAAAAAAAACATAATGCAGTTTTGAAATCTGTACATACTGTTCATCCTAAACTCATTCATTTTCACTGGCATTCTCTTAATTCATGTCATGCTTTAACACTACAATGCACTGAGCCTTTCATGCCCTTTTTGATATTGGCGTATTATGTATCTCTTTTGCTGTTTTCTTCATTGTTTTCCTTGCTTTGTATTATTAACGTCTGGCACTTTTTTAGGTGTTGTTTTGAAAGGTGCTGATAACTTGCAGTTGTTTTTTTTCCCACATTTGAAAGAGTCGATAAAGACCAGCCTTCACCTCCTTCGACAAGGCTTTTTTTTGACTGAATATAGGGATTTGGTTTCAGAGAGGTTTTCAGAATTTTATCAACATCTGATTGCTTCTTTAACAGCCCAGTTCACACTGATTTTGATGCAGTTTCATCTACAGGCTAACACAAGTTTCATGAATCATTAATGAGTCAACGAGAACAGACCGCTTCAGTATTTTTGGCTTCTAATTAGGGTTCTTTATTGACCTTAGTGTGAAAGTATGTTAAAATATTGACAACAGTAACAGAAGACCTACATTTACACATATAGTACAGTATATGTCCAAGATGAAGCAGCTCAGTTGCATCAAAATTACATTGTCACTGTTGCCTAGATACAGAGACTGGTGGGTACAGTTAAGATATTGAGATTCAAAATCCTTTTAAGTGCTCCCTGTAAAATTCAGCTTGGGAAAACTAACCATATGACTGCAGATAAAAGTGCATTCCGTATAGTATGGATCATATGCAGAAATAGATTATCATATCCGCAAGTGCCCTGCAGCAATTCAAACGGCAGACGCACAGGCGTTTTTTCATTAATCTCCAGCAGTAAAGCAAAAAGTTAAAAAAAAAAAAAAACAGAAAAGAAAAAAGTGGTATCAAAACCTGCAGAAATGTTTAAGACCAACAGCCATTAAACAAAGACAAGCAATCAGATCTTCAATTTTGAACATATGCTGTGGAAGCGGAGCCAGTGTTTTCTTTCTGAAAATATTTTCAGGCTGATAGTTCTCACTTCAGGGAAGTGAAATCTGAATAACCCCGAGGTCTTATTTGGCAAAACACCAGTATTCAAATGTGTGTTTGTGAGTGTGCAATGAAGAAGCACATGCCAAGGCAGTGGGTTTGTGTGTGTGTGTGTTAGCGACTGTTTGTGTATGAATATCATATGATCCCACCCCTTCTGCACCCCAAAGGACAAAAGTTGAAAACACCCTTCTGCTGTTCTTGCAAGAATCCCGAATCTGCTCCTGGAGGTTTAGAAATGATCAAGGCAGTTATTACATTTGCAAAAAACGGTTCTGCTGCTGACAGAAGATATAGGAGCACAGCTGAGGAAGAATAACAAACAGCAGAGAGGAGGAAGGTCTGAATCATTTGCAGAGACATGACCTTGGTACTGTATTTTGTGTGTGTATGTTTGGGTCTGATGTTGCTCTGTGCAATGAGTATTTGTTGGGGTGGAGCACTGTTGGCCTCTGGGAACATTTTATACTTTACAGAAATAAATGCTTTTCCGTTGCGAACCGTGATTAGTGGGACCAGCCTTGACTTGAACTGAAAATAGTTGACACACACTTTCACACAAGTGAAGACTAATGGATTGAGGCTGGTTTGGCTCATCAGGTGCAGTGTTGTTTGGTTTTCATTTCAGTATTTACCTCTTAGGTGAAAGCAGTTAAAAGGGCTGATAATCGCCTTCAGCCTGTGGCATTCTGGAAAGAAGCACAGAGAAAAGAAAGTGGCTATTAATTTCTGACCTGTACAGAGCAACAGAAACAGAGGCAGACTGTCTTTTAGAAATTTTCATTTCTCAGCATTTTCTTTTCTTTTTTTTTTTGCATTTATGTCAAGGAATGGCAAGGACACACATATGTTTTGTATTTGCCATTTTATCAGAATTTCCTCTAATTTTATTCTCTCAAACAGTTAAGAGTTATTTTAGAACACACTTGGTTTCTGAATAACTGAATAAATAACACTTCAATCAGCACCCCTCTAATGCAGTTTCTACAAAAACTGAACACTGGGCCTCATGCAGGAAGCAGTAGGCTACACGAACAAATTTCCTCTTATTTTTGCCTAAAAAAGTTTTAGGTATAACGGAATTTGAAAGTGTTCATAGAGTAGACATGCAAAATGTACCTTCAGCAACTGGTGTGCCCGCAAATGCATCGCTGGTGGGAGCTTGAGTCCCTGATGTGCCTGGCAGTGGATCACTGTCTGTGTCGGGAGCTTTAGAAACTGATGCACCTGGCACGGCATCACTGTCAAGTGGAGTGTCTGATTGGACACCTGTCAGTGCCACCTCTCCAATTATTTCTTGAATTTTTTTAGGTCTACTTGTGAGACCGCCACCTCCTCCTGTCCTTCTCCAGGTGTCATCATGGAGCTCTTGGCTTGGGCAATGTGTAGTGTTTTTTTTTTTTTTTTTTTTTTGCTTCTGTTTTTCCTGTCAGACCGTTTTCTGTTTAATTTCAGTTACTGTGCGTCCCTATGCTGACATGGCATTTACAGCATCACAAATGTTTTGCTGTTTTCTTGTAATGCCAGCACAGAATCACATTCATTTTGCTTACATTTTATTTAACAGTATGTTAATTAAGATATGGATGGTTAGTTTTATCAGTTGTCATATTAAGATCCTTCCTGACAGCATGTAGATTCCCTGTGATCAAAGTAACAAGGCAGGTATATTTCGCTGGGCACTGCTGACCTCAACTTACCTTTCTTTAGTTTCAGCTAGAAGAGACTCGAGACAGCAAGTGAAAAAATCCTGGATCATGATGGACAGCATTACACTATATTTGGTCAAAGTGTTGGCAGTGGTATGTTGATTAGTTCTAGGAGCATATGCAAAGCCCTTCACTCACTGCAGTTACTGCTTAGGCCCGTCAGCATAGACCCCTCCCAGTTGAAGCTATATAAATACTGTAAAGTGACAAGGTCAGAGTCATTTGCCTGTGCTCTCAGAGCTACATTACCAGTGCTGTGACAGCGGCGGTTTGACAAAGGCTCCATGATTTATGGGGTTGTTTTTAATGCTGGTGAGGGACAGCAGCTAAATGCAGGCCTTTTAGGGCTAGTTCTAGCCCATTCTGTATTTCTTTCTGTTCATCAACAGGCATTGTCCCTACTAGCAGGCTAACGTACTTGTGCAGGTGCCCATAAGGTTGCTGGCACACTTCCATCTGAGAGAGACACCATCTCAGGATAGCAAATTCCAGCAGCGTACTGACTGACAAAAAGGTGGAGACTTACCAATCATGCATGAAGTACCTCTTGTGACATGGCACAGCTCAATGTGCTTGTCTGAACATCACATATTGCATATAAAAATGTTACATTAAACCCATTTTACCCATGCCGAGCAACTCGCAGCACTCACACAAAAAGCACAGAAACAACTATTAAATTACAGACAGCCGAGAGATTATTCTGAGGCATCATCCAAAAGAAAGGTTTAGCAGCTATTTCAAGAATAACAATCTGAGCACAAGTCAAATCCTCAGGGAAGCATCAGATATTCGACCAACAAGGAGCATAAAAAACTAAAGGCAGACTTTGAATTTACCCTGGGTGACAGCAAGGTGGCCAGTGCCAGATGACCTGTGAGGTCTGTTTGGCTCACAGCTTCTGAGCACACCCAACATACATATTTTATAGAGTGAATCCATTGAATCCACAAGCATCAAATGAATCCTAAAGTCAGTCCTGTTGTGTGGTGGAAGCCAGGGAAGGGATTTGCTTGTGGCAGCGATTAACATGGGGGGCTCTGACCCCTACATAACAACATGTTCAATGTATGTATGTGCCTCATGAAAAGTGGGCAAAGCTCAACGAATAAGACTTTAGCGACATTTGAATTCAGATGTTATGATGGTCATGGAGGTTGTTTGCTCACTGTATGTTGCCAGGATACTGCCAATCATATCTGATTAAACCACACAGCCACGCAGCATTGATGTGGCAGATTAACTGAGATTGTGAGCTAAACTTTTAATATATAACAACTAAGGATGTTTTTTTCTCCCAAACTTTGATTTTGATTGTTGCCTCTTTGGTCACAAATATTGAACGACGCATGTAGAAAACTACTCAAGATTTGAAACTGAGTTTTTAGGGTGTCTTTGAGGCTGCTACATATTTCATATGTCTCTTGTGCTGATTAGTGAGCAGAAACACTGAATCACATTCTGCATTAAACCTCCACTGTTCACGCATGTTTCCCTGTTACCATAACTACTAGATTTTTGGGGTTTCATTTAAAAAAAATTTTTATTTTATTTTTGTATTGGCATTGTTTGAAAATGACCATCTCATTAATAACACAGCAAAGAGTAAAATTCACCATGAACTAGAACCATTATTGTTAGGCTAAGCACCATGCTAGGCTAAACCTTTTACACAATGTGCTATTTCGTTTGAATCTTTTATTATTGTGTGTGATTTTTAGCCCAAACACAAAAACCACCTACACCAATCACTTTGCACTAACTCATATCTGGAAAATGGGCCAACAATGACTTCATTTCCTTTATAGTTTTGTTCAGCATTTATATCACATATGCTGTCGGGATCCTGCCAAATCCACAACTATAGCAAGCTATTGCTCATGATTAAAAGAGGCGACACCCATTAGTTTGCATTGTTTAGTCAAATGACTGAACATAAATGTGTCCGACCACTGGCCTTTTCCTAATTTTTCAATGTGACATTTTCAGTATCTGGGTGTGGGTGCATGTCTGAATGTGATTGTGTGACTTGAACCACTTGCAGTTATTTGTGAAGTCTACGAGGACATATGTACACATATGTGTTCATATATCCTTGTATCCGTGTGTAATGGGGTGGCACATTAGTGGCATCTGTAACGGGGCTGAAAGAAAAAAAACCTCAGCTGGCCTCTTTTGTTTTAGCGGCACATATGGTCATGTTTAATTCTTCTGCCTTGTATTAGGGAGTGAAAGCGCTTATTAAATTGTGTGAAAGAGTTAGTAGGACTATTGTATGTGAATTAGTCATGTTAAGCCAGTTTCATGGTCTTTTCATCAATACTTTTCACTTGGGGTGTCTGCAGCAGCGTGGGTGGATGTGAGAGGTTTTGCTTGAGTGCGTGTTTATGTAGACTTTTTCTAGTATGTGTGGGTGTGTGTTTGGAGGGCCTTAGTGTATGTGCATGATAGTGTAATGTTTTGTGTCTGTAATTTGGGGGGTTTCCTGGGTCTGGTTAATGTCCTTAGTGTTAATCAAAAACAGATAAAAGTAGAGATATAGTGACAGACCTATGCTGACACGTGACTGTGACTGAACACATGGCTGTACTCTTTCTCTCTATCTATTTATCTTTCTCTCTCTCTCTCCCACACACTCACACACAGACACACACATTGATTAGGGAAGTATAAACAGGAAAGTTATCAGTCTTAGGGGTGGTATTGGTTTCACCAGAAGGAGGGACTGATATAGGGAGCTATATGGTTTCCACACACACACAGTCTGACTACGTACCTCTAAACTAATATGAAACTGCCTCACTGCATTTTATAAGGAATACAGCCTCCTGATTTATTTTATTAAGAAATTCCTTTAACAGGCTTCATGGTGTGTGAACCTAAACGTGAAGCAAAAATAAAATAATAAGAAGAAAGGCCTGGTTCCTTAGATATGGAGAAAGAAAATACAGCTTGTCAGAAGAGATGCTGCACTACCTCATGTGGCTTCAGAGCAACGGAAAGAGCAAGAAATATCAAAGCCAAAACTTGGCTATATTGTTGTTTTTTTTTATGTTTTTTTTTTTAAACATTCTCCATGTAGAAAGTCACTCAGAATGAAGGCATATGTAATGGTACCAGTGTTTTAAACAAAATACTTTTAAGTGACTAACCTTTTTTCTCCTCCCCTCTCCTTTGCTTTTCCAGTTATAGAGAAATTCTTTTTTCTCCAAAGGAGGTCGGGAGGGAAATATTTTATTTTCGTGTTGTTTATTTTTCTCTTCCTGGTTTGCATATCTTTAGCCCCCAGCCAAGTGCTGTTAATTAGGTAAACAGGTAATTCCCAGCATGAGCCCAATGCTCCATGCGCCTGTATGTACAGCATGTGTTTGTGTGCGCCGCAAGTATGAGCACATGTGTGTGGCTGCATGCAAAGGCCCTACAATAAGCAATAATGTAAGTACTTATGGAGAAATACAGTTGAAATGCACATAGTGACAGGGAAACCAAGAGGTAAGTTATGCATGAGGTCATGCATTATTGAACAGTAGCATTTGAAAGGTGGAGAAATGCTATTCAAAAGGACCCAAAAAGATTTCTTTCAGTGCAAGTTACTGTACTTTGCTTTTATCTGAAACAGAGAATAAAAAAGAAGACGAAGATGAAAATGGAGAAATAGATATGAAAAAAAGGGAAATGCAGAGAGAGAGAGAAAGTGAGAGAACTGTGATATTCCCTCTCTGTGTGTCTGGCTCATTGGTGTGTGACATGTCCGTCTCAGTGGGGACTTCCTGCCTCTCCCTCCCTATCTGTTTCATTTCTACCCATCACGGCATCCACTGCTTCTCCATCCCCTGCTATTGCTCTGTTCCTCCTTCCTCCACTGCCTTGTAGTTGTTCAACCTTGTCATATCTTCTTTTTTGTTTCCCTTCATAATTACTTCTCCAACACCCCCTCCATTCACACACTCGCACACACACAGACCCTATTCACATACCCTGTTTTATTGCATCCATTTATTCACAGTGTTTATCCATTATTGTGGTCCAGATTGACTTAAAGAGGAAGTGTGTTTATCACAACAGGTGGTGGTCTATCACCACTTATTGGGACACAGTTGCAATATTCCTACCCACCAGTCCGAATGAATTTAAGTGAAGCTTTCAAATGCTATAAAAGAGGTGCGTTTATGTAAGCTGAATTCAAGCGGTTCTGCAGAACATGCAGATACAGTGTTATTTGGCCGAATAATCTTTTATTGATGAAATTCTTATGCAAGCAAAAGAGAGATTTATTTTAATGAAATTGGAGTTTCATTAAATGATTACGTCGCTCAAATTTGATAGATGAAAAAACTCTTGCCTGCCTTTAAACTGTCTATAATGGAGACATATTCATATGAGTTTTAGTGACAAATATAAGTATTTGGGCCTGAAAATAGCAAACCTAACAAAGCTACAGTGTGAATTCTAAAAAAAAAAAAAAGTACTTTCTCCTTATACAGCACTTTTCAAAGGACAAAAACAGAAACCTAAAGTGCCACCACACTGTCACTTTTTAAGGCTGACATGACACTCCTCTTTAATTTGCTTTGAAAACAGTGAATTCTGGCTCCCTACAACTCCAGGCCTCAGCTGCATTTCTAGACAATCTGGAAGACACTCCATGGGTTTCCATACACAATACATAAAAAAAAAGCAGCCATAGTTTAACCATCACCTGTCACCTAGTAAACCAGATAGATTCCAGGAAACCAACTCATGGTGGCATAAAACCAACACAGACACAAACGTGGTAACACACTTGTATAAACAGTAATCAGTTATAGTCAAATAAAACAAGGGGTGAGACAAAGATTTGAAAAAAGAAGATGGATTAGCTATAGAGGCAAACCCTAACAACAACATGAAAACCGCAAGACTCAAGAGCTGCATATATGCTGCTGTTAAGAGGCTGTTTAGCTCACATGTAACCACATTTAACAGAAACGTGTTACATATCATGTCCAAATACCACATAACTGAACCTGAGAATGCGTTGATACGTGTTACGATGCTGTAAACTTGCACATGAAAAAGAGGCAACGTAATAAGTCAAATCAAAGTTGAGGCAAATGAAGAAATTAAAAAAAAAAAATTCTCGGGTTTTCCCACATTAGCAATCATAAAAAAACCCCAGAGTTTATTATCGGACGCCATTGACCTAAATGCTCAGTGTTGCAACGCTATCACTCAGCGCCATCATTCACCACTAACTGCCCGACCTGACAGTTACATCATAAATCTTGGGGGCAAGTCTTCTGAAGAGTCACTCATTATCTGCCCATACAAACAGCTCCCCTCTCTGTGGTGAAGGGAGGCTGATTGTGGAAATGAGAAATGAGTTTCTCAAGGTTAAACACACATTGTGTGTCAAAGAGTGGGAGGTAGAGAAGTTAGTGACCACAAAGTATTGAATGAGCAAGAAGTGTTTTAACTCCTATTTTTCATGCATGTTGAGGGTTAACGTGGTTGTCTTGGCTTGAGCGGAGCACTTTAAAAGCCCTTGAAAACTTGGGTTCAAATCAAGTGTTTTTCCATAATATTAAATATTCAGAAGAAAATAACCAGCAAAGTTAAAGTTAGTTAGTAAATTTATGTTTAATTTGTACTTATTCAGAATTTTAACTCAGTGAATCTGCTTAATCAGGAAAATGTGTGTGTGTGTGGACGGTGCAAGACAAGCAAACAAGCCAGCAACATTGTTAGATTGTAAAAAAAAAAAAGAAAATTGTGAAAACCTTATTGGTGTGTAGAACTATGTGAAAACGCCTTTTCCAACTGATTCCCATCGTCTTCAAACCAGCGACAGAAAGAGCAACAACAGCACAAACAGGAATCTGTCACGTGTAAAGTAAATACTTGAAAATTTCATGTTCATGTAGGACTCCTCATTGCTCATAGTGAAAAGCTGATTGTGAAAATATATTTTCAAACCTTTTAACATTATACAGAACCATTGTAATAGTGTTGTAGTCACATGCTTTAGGGCTTTATAGTTATGTATCTTGCAGTTGTGGGAACATTCAGTAAAAAAAAAAACAATTACTGGAGAAGGATATGGATGCTTTTGAAACAGACAGCAGCTGAGTGCAGTGGTGCTGTACTGTACAGTATGGGCGGATGTGATGGTCAAGATTCTCAAAATGGTCAGCAGACATCTGCTGTTACCTTATTAGTTTCCTTCAAGCGGCACGCTCCTTGAGTTGTCTTGATTGCACCGAACTGCCAGTTCATCAAAATCGCAAATTAACAATATTTGACACTTGTACATGATACAACAGTGGATTTTTTTTGCTGTAAGTTGAACCTCTCAAGCATCAGCTTTGTTCAATCTGTGAACAAACCCTGGCTCCTTCAAAAGGATTAGTGGCCCCAAAATTTAACCACAGCCTTCACCTCAACAGATAAGACAGGTCATATTTTTTTTTACTGTCAACAAATCTCACAACACAAAACCCAAACCTACAATATGTTAGTCCGACTTCCCTCCCCTGTCATTGACTCACAGTTCTAAATCCATTTGTCCCTATTGACTATAGATTTTAGAAAATGTTACAGGAGTAAATAATGCTTTTGTTGGTGGCTGTTTTCAGCTAAAGATCTGGTGCTCCAGTTAGTTTTTACAGCAGTATGACAGTGTGTGGGAACAACTGAAGATAAACTACTGTGTCCATTTTCATGGTAATGAAGGAATATGAAATCCAATGTACCAATATGGTTCATTCATGTGGTTTGGGACGAATAAACTACAATTTAGGTTTTGTTACGGGCAATACTTGTAAATGATGAGATCATTGGTTTTGATCTTTTTGTGCGATTATTTTCCGTCAATAAGAATTGCATATGAATTTCATACTTCAATATATACTTTAGTTTGAAGCACGATTGGTGAAACCTGTTAGGAGGCAACACACATCCCTCACCTCATTCAGAGATGTGTTTCTATGACAAACCATTGCCTATTTCAGTCTACTTCATACAACCCTTGACTGCTGTGGAAATGTACTTTTCTCACCATTTGTGTGTGAACGTATTTGCATTTTATAACATTTAGGATAGAGGTAAAGAAATAAATGGATAGAATGGGCTGTGACATTCACATAAATTTTCATTTTCTTTATCAAATGCAGAAGATGAAACCACAGGGATTTCTGTGATGTGTTTTGTTAGAAGTGGAATGGTTCAGCAAGTCATGCCGATTACTGTTTCCCTAGGAGCCACTGAACATATATGGAGTTAGTGAACTGGCTAACATTAGATAATGCTAGGTTATATACACACAGTATCTATGTTGCTTCCTGCTCATCTTCACTCTACAGTGATTGTAAAATGCCTCAGAGGCACTATCTGCATCAAGTGGAGATAATCTGCATATGGAATTAACTGACATTATAGTTGTTGTAGCTTTGATCAGTAAAATAGCAAATAGTCACTTATGGCCCATCTCACAAGAAATGTGATTTTTTTCCCCCCTCCACACACTTATAAATATTTGTAGGAAAAGAAATAACAGGCCTCTTTAGATGATTGAGGGATTTTTGCTTTTCAAATACAAACAGTAACTTAGTTTAACTGCATTCAGGAAATAACAAAGTCACATAGTCTGCCCCCAAAAGAACAATATGCACTTTCCCATAGTAATCAAATCCCTGTCTCCTAAAACAACTGCACCATTCTCCAGGAGTCAAGAAAGTCACTAAATGTCATTACCATCATGCTGAACTGAGTGTAATATTTTATATACCTATATTTACCCTTTGACAACAATAAGATGATAAAATAATGGAAAAAGAGCAATGAGAGGAAAGAGCTGGAAACACATTCAATAGTTTTTCATGTATAATAGTAATCCAATTTGCCTGCCACTCTGACTGATTGCAATCAGCAAGGGTCCTTCGCCTCTGTATTGGGTCTGAAGCAAATGCTGCTGAAATCTAATTGAACAGCATTGTGTTGTGTCTCCATGAGGCGGTCCACTTTACTGTTTATTGCCGAGCTGACTGACTGTGCGCATGTGTACTTGTCATCTCTCCCTTTCCCTCCATCCCTCTCGTCCTCTGTTCTGTGTCTCCGTCTTGCCCCGCTGCCAGACATTTTTCTTTGTAAAACTACAAAGTCGCCAGTAAACGCTGTCCAAACCCTTTTCAGACCACTCTAATCAACAAAAAAAAAAAAGAAGAAGCCTGGCAAACATTTGTAAAATGGAAACAAAAAGTTAACTTGTTCTGACTTGAAAAGTTCTGGGCTGCAATTATAAAGTGGAGTGAGTCGATACTTTACTGAGAAAGATAAACAAAGAAAAAAAAATGTAAAAGATCACTTTGCTTTATCACTCTTTCAGCTCAGTTAAAGAAAAGTTGTGTCTTTTTTTGTAGAAGGCCAAACTCCTCGCTGTTTAACACTGCATGTCCAGTTTTACATAAATTAGCTACAGCCTCATGTTCGGTAACACATAATTGAGGTTTATGCACATTTTTCTCAAAACATCATGTCTTTAAAACGTTTATGATATCAAGAGTTTCTTGTAATAAAAAAATAGATGTTTTACATCTATATCTATCTGGAGTGGCAAATAGCTGTCACAGTTACAGCAAAGTCATTCAATATACCCATCACATCTAAAATGTCAACGATATCCTGAGGGTTTTTTTTCTCTCTCTAGGGAAATTAACACAGACTCCTATAAATCCAGACATTGTAATTAGACAAAGATACTACTGACTCCAATAAATCCAGAGGTTATAAGTCTATTTCCTGCCAGGAGAGGGGCACACTTCCTGTCAGAGTGACAGGGGAGGTCAGAAGTCAAGAAGGGAGGTCAGCAGTCTGTTTCGCATTAACACCCATCAGCTTTGTCTCTTTCTCTGGATTTGCGCTATAATCTGTTTCTCCTGGATTCTTCCTTTCGATTTTGCATCAATTCCTTGAGCCGTCTATTTGATTTTCAGCATTTTTCCTCCCCCGTCTCTGCTGCTCGCTCTTACTCTTTCGTTCTCACTCCATCTCTTGTTGTTCCACTCACGATAACATGCTCTCCCCCCCGGTCCCCCAAGGCAAAGACGCACCAGAACAGACCTTACTATATCAGCCATTCAGCCTCCCAAATCAAATTACCATGGACAAAACAGAGTAATAAAAACTAATGGGTTGTTATACAAGGTACACACTCAAAAGCAAAACAAGTCTGTCAGCACTCTGATGCACAACATTTTGTTTGTTACTTACTTACTTCTTGCTCTGATTAACTGACTTTTTGGACCACAATACACAGGGAATGATGGGAAGTAAAAATTACATGCAATTATTGTTTTTAATCATATACAACAACTCTACTGTTACTGTACCACACTTTAAAAATATCACATTCAGGTAGTAATATGAAATGAGTTTAGTTTCAGTATTACCCATTATGGATATGGATGAACAGATACTATGTACTGGAACGTAATTGTAGAATCTATACTTTCTTTGATGGATGTCCAGACACTGGCCTGGGTATTGTTTTTATGTGAAATGAATATTGGATAGCCACAGTACAGTAGCAATGCAAACCATCTCAAGACATAACACAGTGGTTGTGGAAACTATGGAGTTTAGGACTTGAGAGTCTTAAATTGAGACTTCAGTGCTGAGACTTAAGACCTAGCAGAGATGGCCTAAAGACGTCCAAACTCCAGCAACACACAAGTCTCACATTAAAAATTAATTTATTGTGATACTTACTTACTTACTTAGACTTGCCAAAAAAAAAAAAAAAAAAATCAATAATGCAAAGTACAAAGTGTATGTGAATGGAATGAGTTGGTGTCATCTGACTGAACAGTTTTGACTGAAGTGTTTTGCTTTGATGTTTTCTACAGGGCATCTTTACATAGGCATGTAAGTGTATGCTGGAAAAGGTTAGTTATACTATAGTATATAGTATAGTATAGTTAGATTAAACAAATGAATAAAGCTTTGGCATACAAATGCTTTTCTATAGTCTCGAAAAACTTTTTTTTTGGAAAGTTATGAAATGATAGCATGTGAAATATTTTTCATATTTCCCTTTAAGGTTTGCACAAACAGCCATGCTCATGATGTATTCAGACATACAAGAGAAGGAAGGAATAGCCTTATTGATGCAAAAATTAAACACCACAAAGTGACGTGTGAGATCAAAATACTTACAGATAAATTCTCTCTGATAAAATGTCTTTTTATCTGAGAAATATAAAATAAAACAAACCACTCTTTCATAGGAGTGGGGCCGTCTTCAGAGAACAGTGGTACTTTCTGAATACAACTAAATTTGTTGATCTTGCTCTTGTGTGTGTGTGTGTGTGTGTGTGTGTGTGTGTGTGTGTGTGTGTGTGTGTGTGTGTGTGTGTGTGTGTGT
>JBBMJY010000024.1:11611679-11634418 GCA_037833715.1 Toxotes lorentzi | reverse complement strand
ATATAATATAATATAATATAATATAATATAATATAATATAATATAATATAATATAATATAATATATCTGTGAGCTTTAGAGGTGCTGGTAGTCATATGCTGTTACCTTTGGACAGAACCAGGCTAGTAGTTTTATACACATGGATATGAGAATGGTATCAATCTTCTCATGGGACTCTCAGCAAGAAAGGGAATAGGAGTGTTTCCCAAAATGTGGAACTGTTCCTTTAAGAATTAGCTGCGCTGTCTAACTTAAGGATAGTCCAGGCTAGCTGAAGTACCAGAACCTTCAACACCCAAATTAAGTTGCTGGAAAAACACACTTGATTTAGAGGCGGATTATTCACTTTTGAGGTAACGTCTTAAAATCATAATTTGGAATCCTCATCATACCTCACTATGAGGAGGTCAAGACTCCTCCCTTCTCCTCTCAGACACAAAAAAGAAGGAGTAAGATGCTGAAAAATGAACCCATTAACAGCACATTACCCTCATCACACTTTCTGGAAGAGAGCGAGAGAGGGAGAAGGTGGAGGGATGGTGGGAAGTATTTATGTGGAAGAAGCCGAAAGGCAATACTGTAAATCTGGAGAAAAAAAAAAAGTGAAGTGAAGGAGGTTGGAGGGAGCTACAGAGGGAGGGAGATGGATGTGAGAGGGAAGAGGAGAGAGGAGAGGGAGAGAGATGGATGAAAGAGAGAGTGTTAGGAACGGAGGGAGACCGCCAGAGAGGACAAGAAGGAAAGGTTGATGTGGATGCATAATGGCTGATGCTCAAATTTTAGTGGACGGCTACAGATCAGTGGACTGGTTGTAAGAGGTTTGGGATTTGATCCCCCGTCGAGTCATTTTAGAGTCTTAAAAACTGGGACTCTCTGCTTGCCACACTGTGTTAAAGGAGGTGTTAAAGGAGAGCTAAGCCTCTATGAGAAACTTGCATCCTGTCCAGAGGGCTACAGTGGCACCTAAGCTGCTTCACACCATAGAAACAGGAAATAAGATCCTGGCTCATGACGCAACACGGCTTGGATAAGGCATATATATTTTGGAAAACATTATGCAGGGACTCATGTTGAATGGTTTCCTTTAAATGACCATGAAATCAGGATGACAGAGGAAGGAGGGAGTTGAGTAGGAGGTGGTGAGGGGGAAATAGGGATGGAGATGTGTGGGCAGAGGTAAGAACAGATAGGAGGAGAAAAGTGTGGCACAGGAGGGAGAGAAGGAGTTGGAGGTGGAAAGATGGAGAAAAGACAGGGAGGGATAACACTGGAGAAAGACGTGGAGGGGTGAGGACAACAGAGAGAGTGGAGCTGGTGGAGAGAAAACCTGTCTGCTAGAGAGAGAACACAGAGCTGCCGCCTTGCTCCAGGCACCACATTTCTGTCGGCAATGGCATCTTTATCTGCTAAATGCACTTTTGATGCCGCTCCACATATGTTGCTGTAAATTACTTTTAAGACCCATATTAGACGATGAGGCAAAAGGGACAGAGATGGGGGCCAGAGTGCAGTGGGTCTTTCTTAATGGAGGAGAGAAAGGGAAAGAGTTCTGGCACCAGTTTTCCTTGGGTGTGAGACTCACTCCGGCACACAGTTTTACTCCACCTTCTTTTCCTCTCTCTCCTCTTTGTTTAAGTACCAATATGCTTGTATGCATTCTGTACTGACTTTATCTTAGTTTTGGATAATATCTTTCTTTTTTAAAAAAAAAAAAATGTAATCAAAAAAGGGGGTGGGGTGATATTAATCATGTGAGGGACGTGTGAATCTTTCACACGGAGACAAAGCACGGCCACAAGTCCTTTATTGTTGGATATAGTAAATGGTTTAAAGTGAATCATATCAACATCTTTAACTGTCTTCCAGTATCATTCATCCTTTTGTGGATGATGTGTGAATTTTTTATAATGTACACCACTGTGCTACTTGAAAATACAAGTCATCACAGCAGCTGAAGGTCATTGTTTTTATACTTGAGAGCTGTTTCTGTTTTCATTTTGGTTGCTGATTTCAGCTAGGATGATAGAAGCCCCGTCAGCACTAGATACACACCTGGCTTTGTAGTAGGCGTGTTAACCGACCATTCATTCGAAACGCATCTCCTTGATGGAGTCTGTTTCAGAGTTTGTGCGAGCAAGCCAACGGAGCATTTTTAGCCCCTCTAGCAAGCGTTGGGCTGTTAGCATGGCAGAGCTTGTAGGTACCATCATAATTGCAACTAGCAGCTTGTCTCCTTCTGCAGACTGAACGCTGCAATCTGCGGACACAGCAATCACACCATGCTCCAGAGCCTCTTCGAAATGTATAGCAGTTAAAAAAAAAAAAGAAAAGCAGGAATGAACACTAGAAATAAGTGTGACTGCATTTAATGCTCCACTGCTTTTACTGTGGATGTCAGGCCAATCTGGAACATTTCCTGTATTTATAGAAGCAAAGTCATTATACTATTCTTGTACTGTGGCAACACAATTTAACAGCACGCTAAAGCTCATCCAACAAATTACGTGAAGTCACGACTCATCACAGTCTTCACTTTATTAAGATTCCAAACAGTTCAGTGTGGAATCACGTAATGATCCCAATGTACAAGTGAATGAAATTGCACATATGTTTAGATAACATACTACCGTGGCCTTCCTTAATTACATAAGTATTTATCTTAATTCCTAAGTGCTTAATTCCTTACTTAATATCATGTAAGTTAAAGTAATATTCTTAGAGGATGGTAGTGAATGCAGCTTGGAGTCTGTGTGCAGTGTGTTGGAAAGAAAATAACTTATTTCAACATACAGCTCATATGCAGTCGTATGTTCATAAGAGCCACAAAATTAACAAGCGAGGAAATACTGTCCACCTGACATCAGCTGTGTGTCGTATAAATTTAATCCCTAATCTTTTCTATACAGAGGAGGAAGAGCTTCACTGGTAGACCTTATGTAACTGTTGCACAATCCTTTCATCACATTGACTCGCACTTTGTAGACCTGCCCATCAGAAGTATTGAATGCCTGTGTGATAAGTGCCACAGGCCACTTATTTTCCTGCTGCCTGTATGTTTCCACACAGAACACGATCTCCTTGGTGGATGTCACACATTGAGCTTTCTTCCACTTGAGACAGAATTTAAGTGTAGGGAGGTGTTCTCATATTTTCAGTTATGCCCGAACTGATGTGTGAGTTCCTGCAACACTTTCCATTTCTGTTGAAAGGCTTGTTTTTTGTTTCCCATGAGAGGTGTACGCCGACCTTTTGTTTAAAAGAGATTGCAGATGTAAGTATGAGAGATGAGTCTGGGTCAGTGAAGACGGGGACAAGAGGTGTTAATGAAAAACGGCTTGTGATGTGACTTCACTCGATGTGGAGTGGAATCATCCTTTTCCATATATTGAAGATTTAAATGCAACTGCGTCCATTGTCTCAGGTACTCACTTAAGCCCTGACTTAGTATTGTGTGCTAAGACTGAAAAGGCTAAACACATCCAGGCCAGTGTAAGAGCAGAGTGTCATGTACTCACCCACACTTTATGTAGGTTGTCTGGGTTAGTTTGAGCCACAGAACTTGTGTACGTACAGCAGGTTTGTGCAGGTGACTCTTCTGTTACCATCCATGAGCCAAAATCCTGCTGCACACTTAGCTCTTTATGATCGCAGGCAGCTTTGGTGTTCAGTCCAATTGTGAAAGTGATGTAACACCAAAGTACTGATGTGGTGATGTCTGTGTAACATGGTGGGATTTGATTCATCACTGTGTGGCTGTGTGTGTGTGTGTCAGAAAATAACCCACCTTCACTAACCTCTTTGCATCAAGAGTGACGACCGAGAGCCAATAGGCTGCTGTTGGAATCATTTCGTTTCATATTCTTGACTTCTGAAAGGCGCTGCGTCTTGTGAACTTTGCCTTATTTGTTCCTACTGCATGGATGCTCATCTATAAAGGCTGAAATGAAGGGAATGAAAAAGTGTGGGAAAAATTAGCTTAATTTGGCCTCTACAAAAATTCATAGCTCTTCCGTCCCTGAGCACAGAGGCAGTTCAGCTTTATTTATATGCAACAAAAAGCCAATTAAATCACTGAAAAACAGCGGAGAGTTTTAAGGTAGCTTTGAGATAGTCAGTTTGTTTTCCACAGAGAGTGAGTGTCCTTGTTCGGGCAGGTGACATCGCTCAATTGGGAATCCCCTACACGGCTGTCTGCTCCTGGACTCCTCCGGCCAGCGGCACGCTTTAACACCGGTCGTGTTAGGGTCATCCCTTGATGAAAAGGGTGCTCTGCAGACCACACACTGTCAGGTAGGGCCACTGCGGGCAGGGTTTCCTCCGTTGCTGCCTCCAACTGAGGCTAAAAGAGGAGAGCAAAAGAGGGAAACACAAGCGCGGCACTTCATTTCAGTCACTGCAATACAGCTTGATTTGCTCTTGTCTTTTTGCCCTTTGGGCTGGTGCATCGCAGCGCTGGCCAGCCTATTTTCAGTATTTTCTTTGCCTCCTGTGCCAGGTCCTGTTTTCCGCCTTTTCTCCTTTTTCAAAGTATCCCTCATCCATTCAGTCTGGGTCTGCTGGAAATTACATTCACATATAACTAATCTGCTTTCCCAAATAAGTTTTGGTGGCAACATAATCGCTGGCGTCACAACTTTCTTTTTTTTTTTTTTGAATTAAAGCGCTACATTTATCGACAACAGCTAGGCACCAGAACGTGGATGGGGGCATACATCTGTCACACCAGAGACTGGAGTTTGCATCCATGGTCCTGTCTGTGATTATGTTTGGGCAACAAATGAACTTTGGTTAAGGTTAGGGACAGATCTTGGTTTTAGATAAATGTAAATAAACATAAACAAATTAACAACACATCCTACAATTACATTTCCTGCAAAGCGTATTTCCTTTTGCAAATTAGTTGTACATTGTGGCAACAATCCTGCAAAATATTCTCTCCGAGTGACGTTTTCTGACGTAGAGAAGGCGTACTGCATAGGAGCACAACGCATGCTGATGCTGATGCAGGTTGCTGATATAGATTGAGGGGAGGAACCTGATTGATATTAACTGATTTCTTAACTTGGCTTTGCTGTACCTAAACCAAAATTGGCATTGTGACATGTTGTCCATCACACCAAACCTTTATTCTAAAACTGTACAGAGTCTTTATGAAGGAGTTGATCAAACAGAAAAAGCTAATAAAAACCAAAAAGAGCTGCTTAAAGCTAATGACTGCAGAGTAAGATCAACATTGCCAATGTAAAAATGTTACATCAAAGTAATCCCTTTGACTAAATACAGAACAGAACAACACCGACTGCAGCAAATAGGATTCAGCAACTTGTTCGGGAAAACTTCAGCTGTTTCCCTCAGAGAGCAGAGATGCTAAAAACATTTTGCTGTGATTATTCAGAAAAGAAATTTATTGTTCCTACTCTGTTCGAACTCTGTTTGACTTGTTTTACTTTTGTTGTGCTATTGAATAAGTTCAGAATGCATTTGTTCAATTTTGGCAAAGCTCTCTTCTCTGTTGCAGTAAGACGGAGAACTTACACCAGTCCAGAGACAGAGTTTTTATTGTTTTAAGGAAATCACCTTCTTGATTCACAGAAAGTTGTGACCTACCTGTGCGCAATGTATATATTAGTAGTTTGGCATCTCATCATACATGTACAAACACACCACTGCAAAAGTATTTTACAAAATTTCACTTTAATGCAAAGAAATTTTAAGGTGCAGAATTTGCTGTGCTTTTTTTTGCTATGGAAGTCAAACACAAATAAATACAAAGAAGTCATGCTTATATTGAAATTTATCATAAAGCTATTATGAAAATCTACATCTGTTTCTACGTTAATATGGACGTATGAGGAAAAAAAACATAAAACACATTCTGAAAATCAAGCTTCTTCCTTTTTAAAACTAAATTCATTATAACTGTCTTTTCTGTTGTCCTTTGTAAAGCATCATTTCTGTTGTCCTTTGTAAAGCATCGTGTCTGCCTTACTGAGTGCTCCTTTTCATCTGGGATTTATGCACCAGCCACCATGCAATAAGGATAATGATTTCGGATTACCCATCAGGTCATGAGACCGAATGAACTCTGCTGTGATTTTTGACACAAAACCATTTCGGATTAGTGCTCTTCTTCCTAAATACTTTATGCATATGGCCTGTGGGATTTTTGAAAGCCATGTAAGGGAGGAGAATCAACTGAGCCTCAGTTTTACCATTCCTCCAACCATTCCTAAGAGGCCACCTTTGATTATAATTCATTGTTTCTCTTTGTCTCTTTCTGTCACAGATCTCAGAAACATGCTTAACTATCTAGAGGGAAAATGCTGCTATAAGTGCCAAACAAAGGACAAGGACCTTGCTATGTTTTTTTCCTATACATTCTTTTGTCTTTCTTGAAAAATGTTCTTGTCTTCTTTCTCTCTCTCTCTCTCTCTCTCTCTCTCTCTCTCTCTCTCTTTGCAGGAACAGACGTTTTAGTCCTCTCTGGCAGATTTAATCCAGTCATGCACCTTTACAGTTTCACTGCCACAGTAATAGAATAGATCATTATATAGATCATTAATAGATTTTTTTTTTCAGTTCCTCTGATCAAATTTCTGTCTTCGTGCACACACTGCAACACAGCACACCATAAACTGTGAAAACACCTTGTGACATTGTGAAGGTAACATTCCATTCAGAAGCAACTTTCTTCTGAGAAAAGCTCAAAAGGCTCCTACAAAGCTGAATCTGTATCTACACCGTTTTCTCTGGCAGGCAGATGCAGTGGCATTGCAACAGCACAACGAACCAGTGAAGTATTTTAATAGCTTTAATTGACTTTTTTTTCTTTCTTTTTTTTTTTTTTTTTTTACAAGAGACTGCCATCAAAGTGAAACATTCTCAAAAGATTTTAGCTCTCAGTGTCTGTGAATTGTAGAGGATTTTGTCTATACTGGGGATATTTTGTTAACCTGAGACCTTTAACCTTTAAGAATGAATATTTTACCATTAAGTTCATTCATGGACTTAATAATGATTGTCATTATTTACTCACATGTTCATATTTCACATTTTTTTGTGAAATATTTATAATATAGCATATATATATTATATTTAGAGTCCATCAATTGGTAGTCTAAGAAAGAATTACAGACCTCACTCAAAATCAGTCTTTTGTGGCCAACACAACAGCTCTCAAGCTCAAGCAAAAGTTTATTGCTTGCTTCTTCCCAGAGGGTAGTCATCTTAAATTCACAGGATAGGTACAGTGGACTCCAGTGGTGACAAAAAACAAAACATCTCAAACATCCATAGAAAGTTTTCAAACTTCTCCCTCAGCACCCACTTCTCCTCTATCCATCTGTTTACTCACGATGTTCCAAACAGTTATATCTTTTCAGAGACGCAACTAAATTCACTGCTTCAGTTTCGGTTCTTACCCAATAACCTCTCAGTTTCATTTGTGCATCGTATTAGAGTTCTCCTGTCCTGTTGTATATTAACGAAATCTAATACTTACAACCCCATTTTGCTTTCTCAATTTAACATCACCAGCACATTTACCAAAATGATGGCGCTGCAGAGTTCACTTTAAAGATTGGCTAGATCTTGCCATTAGGATTTTGTTGAAAATTTATTTAGCATGTAAAATTTTTGATAAACATTTCCAAACATTTAAGTCACAGATAAAAAGGCACGGATAAATGCGCGGCAGAGTGTCTGTGAAAACCTCCACAGCCTTGAGGTTTACAGGCTGTGCCAGATTGATGATGTTCAAACAGCAGCTGAAAGAGCTGTGAGGGATTTTATAAAGAGCTCAGGGGGTGACAGCTGAGTCGGGCTGACATGAACCCTGACCTTACACCTCTTTAGAATGTCAGCAAACACGCACATGTGCACGTGCTAACACACACACACACAGACATACTGGGCCCAGTTACTCTTAAATACACACACGTGCATACTCACACACACAAGTCAAAGCTCTCTGTCCCCCTCTCCCACTTTGTCTCTCTCTCTCTCTCTCTCTCTCTCTCTCACACACACGCACACACACACACACACACACAAATGCACGCAGAGACAGGCAGTCTTTGAAGGCCATGGCAGTAGTTGCTAATGTGTTGCAGGGTCCCAGTAAGTAGCTGCAAACTGTTTTCTTTCATCTTCAGGGGAACAGATGAGGAGATAGGAGTATGGGGATGGCAATCATCAGGCAACCAGACTGCCATCACATGAGCAACTCTTATCTCCAAAAAGCCAGGTTTTCAGGAACTCCCTTGTTTTCAGATGAACAGCAGCAGATTGTTTTTTTTTCTTCTTTTAAATTTTTTTTTTTAAATTTAAGATTATTGAGAGCAAGATGCACTTTGAAATCAAGTAAACCACATGAATAATATTAAATTGAATTTTGTTTTATAAAGTCTTGAGGCAAGGAGACAGGATAAGCCTGATTTGTTCAATATTTCAGTATTTGTCTGTTTAATAGACCACCGAATAAACAAATGACTGTGCACAGCAAACCAAATGAGTGCTCTCTAAATTATTCTGAAGGAACGCGAGTGTTAATGCCACTGTAGATAAACTCAAAGGAAAAGGAAGAGACTTAGCACCCACCTCCTGGAGTTTACCACAACTTGTCAGGTGCAGGTAAGCATATAAATAGCATGTTTATCCAGCAAGGGAATTACTGTCTTTGTAGGCAAAGATCCTAACATCTCATAAGTAAGTGGCGTTAACTAATGTGAGTACCTCTTTTTAAGCCATTAAAGAATTCATCATCCTATGTTACTTACCAGTACTCCAAACGGTGCTTGTAATGCGTTTTGTGGAGACGTCAGTAAATTTCTGTCAGTCACAATTATCTGACATTCTTCAATTAGAATGACCATTTATTAAAATATTCTCCTTACGCATAGATTGACAAAGCATTTTTACACACATGCACAAACATACTCACTGTTGTCTTTCTCACTCTCATGATCTTGCCGCTTATCATCAGCTCAGTTTGCTTTTTTCCATTTATATTCTGAACACATAATCTTCTCTCTGTCCCTTGCAGTCAAAAAGAGGATGCTGCAGCAGCATACTCCTAATTATTTAATTACATCAATATTGGTCACTGCTGGAATCACAGTTGTAATTAAGTGTGATTTGAGGTTCCGGGGGTGTGCATGAATTAATAATGAGCTAATCAAAAAGCACTTGGGTTGATTGCCAGGACATTAACACCTAGAAAGAGAAAGGGAATTAAGTGTTGTCTGTTTCTGGCTCGTGGAGCTCATCTGTGTCTGTAAGGGCTCCAGTGGTTTACTGTTTTCACTTGAAATCCTATAATTAACAAATTTCTGAATGTTAATGTCGAAAGAGTTTCATGGCCCTGTACAGCTCTTGAAGACTCTTTTAGATCAACTGTGGATTAGTAACAAGCAGCAATATGGGAATCAGTTTGCTGAAAGTTTTACTTGGACACACACACACACACACACACACACACAAATTGAAGTGTCATTTGTGAAGGTACAAGAGTATTTCTCTGGGGAAATTTGGCAGGAGAGATCTAAAGAAGGAGATAGTGTGACATGTCTCTCAAAATGGCTTTTTTTTTTTGTCCACAAGCAACCTGATCATGCAAGCAAGCACATGATTAAAAAAAAACAAAAAAACATGCTTATGTCCTATTACAGGTAAAAGGAGAGAATACATCAGCTCCTTCCAAACAGGCTAAGATCAATTTGGACTGAGTGTGCAGCAGTAAACCAAGTAGGAATTACTGAGCATTTGTTTGTTGTGATCTGAATATACTCATGGTTGTACTGTAATATGTTTTTGACTTTTTGTTAGTCATGGTATTGTATATAGCATTGTACTGTACCCTCAGATCACTTAATCTGTGTACACAGGTCACTCAGTGGAGAAAAACAGTACATAGACTTGCAAGACACATTAGGAGGAGACATCAAGTGTGAGTCCAGCCTCAGAGTGAAGAGTGCAGCTACCATGGAGACTGAGAGACAGAAATGTTCTGTACTTATAGTAAAGTCAGCTGTACTGCTTACAAAGTCATTTACTACACGTGTAAAGTCATTTACTTTTAATTCAATTCAATTCAATTCAATTTTATTTATATAGCGCCTTCCACAATCAAATTGTCTCAAAGCGTTTCACAGAGACCCAGAGCCTGACCCCAGAGCAAGCACTTTAATTGAAGAAGCACTGTTTTATGCTCAAGCTACAACACATTTTTGTCAACATTTTTAACACAAGACGTGTTTGCTGACAAAATGCTGCAAGGAAGAAAACAATGGATTAAGATGCAGCCTTTTGATGAAAGGTGACCACATCACGAATCATGAGGCAAAACAAAAGTATGTGGACAGATTAAGGCTTCACACGAGGGAAGCCAAACAGAAAGCGGTCCTTTGAAATATAGAACATTTTAGATAATGGCAAATAACATTTGCAGAAATTTGACAAACTTGCGTGTATTTTTAATTAGATCACCATATCAGAGCATTATAATCAAGATTTTTATTTGAGCTTCTTAACTGAATGTGCCTGAGCTTTGTGGTTTAATAAGAAACTTCTTCATAACTTGGATGCTGCAAAGAAGCAGGACCACCCACTGACCCATGGTAGTGTAGCATATTCTGGTCGGCAATAGAGGCAGATGGTGGGCATCTAGCCTCCTCTTGCATGACAGAGCTGGATCTGTCAAATAGCTGCGGTATAACAGAGAATGTTGTTTGGCCGTGACTCAGCAGATCCTTCTTATGAGATTTCAAAGTTCTCCAGTACAAACAGGATCTTTATATTCTTAATTTGGATTTAAATGAATACTTTTAGATTAACTTGTTGGTGTTACAGGTCCAGGAGCTGTTAAAGTAGGGCCCTCTGCTTCAGTTTCTTGTTGGGATGCCCTGAATCTTCCTGCATCTCCTCCTCTGAATTTGGTCCGCTTCTGGCTCATGGGACTCCTAATTCCTAAATGTGTTAGAGCTGTCCTAGAAAATTATTTTCTAAACAGAAAAACAATTTTTGGACCATGTATTGATGATAAGAAAATGCAGTCTGTGAATAATAGCTATCAACAGTACCAACCTTCTGTTCAGCATGTGTGGCAACAGGCATGACACGAGGGAGGCATATTCACAGACATACCAGCTTCTAGCCACAGACCTGCTGGGAAATTGTTGCTTTCTGCACCACTTCTCTTGTGAGTCTCTCAGTGACTGTGTGTCTTGACTTCTAATCTGCTGCTGCAAATGAGTGAATTATTAAAATCATGTTCATATGTTTACACATGTAGCTGCCCCTTTCAAAGCTAAAACAACACAGAAAAGTCAGTATTCACCTAAACTTTTAATTACGGTCGAACAGAAAGCACTGTTTTCAGTGTGGTGTGACCTGCAAGAGAATGGCTGAGATACACACAAAGGTTTATAGAGAAAAATAAACTTGCTTCTCCGTTGTCCTGGTGGTGTTTTGGACACCTTAAATTCAGATGGTGAAGTGTTTCTGGATTAGCTTTATGCTGAGGACAGGAGATATGATTGTGCTTGAAGATTCCCTTGAAGATGGCAAACAATGAAGTAAATTGCCCATCACTACCATTAGAGATGATGTATTCCACATCAGACTATATCTGATGAAGTACAGCCTGCACACACTTTCTGACAGAGGCACATATTTAACAAAACTCTCATGGACCCAAAATGTGGTGGAAAACATCTTTTGGTCTCAGTGTTTGTTTCCCCTCCCTACTGAGCTTTGCTCAAGGAAGAGTTGCCATTGTTTTACCATATTGTTATCCAAAAATAAAAGATGTTAAATGGCTACCACAACGTTTTCCTGATTCTACGCATTGCATAGTAGATCAGTGAATGGTTGCAATATCACTGCCAATGCAGCATGCTTTGACCCTGTGGAGTTTTCTTGTAAACAGTTCATATTCATCGTTTCTCACCAAAATGCATTGTGTGTATACTTCAGGCCTGATGACTGTGTTGAGTGTTTTTTTCTTATCATAAGCAAAGCCAATTTTTGGAATATTTTAAATCATACATTGTTTTCATCCACGCTCGCTAGCTTCCAGTTTAATTCTTCCTTGCCTTTAAAAGCACATTACTGTGTTTCTTTGCACGTTAATGCCAGCAGCTGGCAGCAGGACTATGTATTGCCTTCACCTCATGATTGCATGCTTGTGCGTCCCTACGTGATCAGCAAACGTTCCAAAAATGCAAAGGGTAAGGATGCACACCTAAACTTGCATGAACCCTAGCATTTGCATATGAATGCACACACATCAGCTAATATATCTACGACGTGCTAGACTGTCTCACAGGTATCCATTAAAAGTATGCCACTTAGTCTTTGAACAGAAAAATTAAGATACTTGATACATTCAGTCTGAATTTCAACATCACTGACTTGATGCTCTTGACTAACAAGAGTTAGATTCCTATCATGAAGCTGGTTTTGTTGCTTGCCTGCAAGTATATGTCTTTTTCCATCACTGGATGTCTACTTGTCCACTTTGTTTCTCATGTTGTTAGCATGTTAGACTCCTGTCTCTATGTCCTCAATATAACTGTTTTCTCCATACAGCATTCCCCTTATTTTACATACAAAATCTGCCTTCAAAATGGTTTGACCCTATGACCGGCTCTCACTGAGCTGGCAGAGTTTTATTGGCTTTCATGTTTAATTATCACTAAAAAGAATAAGATGCATTGAGCTATGTCATGGCTTGAAGAAGATGAAGAGCCTGAATTCCAATCAAGAAATGAACATTGCATTGATTTTCTTCATGCTTTGTTCTGTAATATTTGTATCTTCAGACCATTACACAGATTGTAGCTATGTGAGCAAATAAAAACTACAAATATAATTTTTTACAATAAATGTATAATACACTCTTTACTGCCTATGAGGTCACATGCTGACTGGGATTTTCAATTGAATTTATTGTAGCTTCTGCACTTTGTTTTTCCTGCTAAATCCTACAACGTGAGTCAGTGCTTATGTGTGTACTGCATGTGTGTGTCTGTGTGTATATGTGTGTCTTGCGCGTGTGTGTATGTCGGGAAACAATTCAATTTGATGACTGTGATACATTCTCTCCTTGTCTGTCTGTCTATCTGACCATCTGTCTGTCTGGATAAATTTCTTGATTCACTTTTGTTCCCACGGTGATGTTGCACCCAGCGGACGGTCACACACAGCCATCTAGGGAATGAGATTGTCAGTACCCATCACCACACAACCTGCCAAACGACTAAAATCAAAAGTGATCTGAAAGGATTGATATTGTGGACACCGTGTCTTGCAGTAGACGGTCTGCGGACACACACACGTGAAAGTGCCTGCACCCACACGTGCACACCCAGAACAGAAACACATGATTTCTCACTCTCATTTTCTCTATCTCAAAATAACACACAAATAAATCCTCCTACAAACACTCACATCTAGGTGTACCACCTGTGCCCCTCCTTTCCCTCGCCGCTCCTCTCTAATCCACTTGAATGTAGCTGGATATTAGATTAGAAAGTTATAGATGTGATTATTCGTCCCTGGGCACAGCCATCTATTCGCTGATTAAAACATGAACTGGGGGCCATTATGTAACAGCTTAAAGAGATTAAACCTAGTCACCCCTGTGGGGCCCGCTTTCTGCTGTAACATGTAATAGAGATAGCGCAGGCGAAGGCACACATGACGGCATGTTAGTTATACCTCTACAGGTAACAAGGTAGAAAAGCAGAGGAGTGACAAAAGACTAATGCCAAGAGAAGTGAGCCTGGCAATGTGAGCTTGTCGCAAGTTTAACTTTCCAAGGAATTGAGTGTCTCTTTCAATATCTTCAATTAGTGAGCTGAAAGCCAGGAAGTGACCGGCTCTTGTTTTGAAAAAGGATCCAAACACACCACCCCCTCCTGCACATGTGAAAGTGTGACTTCTGTTTTTGTTCTTTCTGGCTACATAGAAAAGGTTTTAAACAATAGCATAAATATATTACAACCCACAACAAAATAGATTAACAATCTGAAGCAAGACTTAATTGTGTTTAGAAGCCAAAAAGTGTAATAATGGTATTTTTGAAATTTCTTTGCTAGCAAGCCTGTAGCTACAAATCTGTTGCTCTCATGACAGAAAACAAGTGAACACCCTGCTCCATCCAAGCAAAACTGGACTGGTTGATGGATGAAAGTCAGGAATCAGTGTTATCACTCACACTGAAACATTCATAAGCAACATGCTGGCTGCTCATTGTGAAGCCTCTGGTAGGCTCCCTGCTGGGAGCAGAGCATTGAATTTATTTTTTTTTAAAAGCACAATCAAATGAGCAGCCCCCCCACCCCTCCTCTGTAGCAATTTATTTCATGTCTCTGTTCACAACGAACATCAGCACAAATACCCGATCATACCGTAAAGCTACAGGAAAGACCAGACATCGTTTTCTTCTTCATTGTCAAAATAGAGTAGAAATGTTTGTTAAGTATCCTAGTATGCCGTAATGTTAACAGTGGTAAGAGAATTAAATCTCTATCAACTGCTTCTACATGCGTCATTGGCCTAACATTACAGCTTCCATTTGCTGGTCTGGGTGCTGCCCTTGTGCTCTTCCCTGTTCTTGCTGCTCAGTTTTGTTTATTTGTGTGCAAGCAAATTTCCCCACACCTCTGCTTTGTAACATGATGGCGTATATATGATTGATTATGTACGTAGACACCTTCTCTGTTTTGAGAATAGTGTTTGTTACCCATCTCTCATGTTAGCTTGAGACGCAAGTTCAAATCAAGTGGGTGTGAATGTCAGATCGTCGCTTTCGGAAAGTTACACAAACTGACGCAGCCCCTCCCACCCCACCCCGTTCTGATATCAGAAAAGTGTGGAGAGGGAGGGGATTTCAGATGCTGCTCGATCACCCGACAAACATATTGACCACTTAAGCCGTACCTTGGCCATGACCTAATCATCTAATGGATGTTTCTGTAGCCAGTTTGAAGCAAATACGTACTTTAATTAATACATTGTGCCTTTGAACACATTTAAAGGAAGACTTCGACATTTTGGATAATATATTTTTTTTTGGCAAGAGTTACAAGAGTAGACTGAAGAAGATGAAGCTAGAGTCAGCATCTCCCTGACTTAGTTTAGGATAAAGACTGAAAACAGGGGGGAACAGCCAACCTGGCTTTGTCCAAAGCTTTCTTGCACCTCCAATGTTCACAAAGAGAACATGCTGTATCTTGTTTGTTTAATCTGTACAGAAATGTAAAAAACCCCCAAAAGTTATGGTCTTTACAAGGACTGTCCTGTAGTCTCTATCGGTTGCCTGGCAACCTCATGGTGAAAACAAGACTCCAGAGAGTCAGTGCACCCAGCCAGATATGAGAATGGTATTGATCTGCTCATATAACTCTCAGAAAGAAAGCGATTAAGTATAGTCCGTAAAATATGGAACGATGCCTTTTAAAACTGTTCCTATTAAAACTAATGTCTATACTGAAAATAACTGCATGGAATTAGTAATTTTGTTGCACACTGACATTAAACGCACTGAAAGCAGTAGGCTATTGATGTAAAAACAGAGCAAGAACCCTTTTTCCCCAAATTAGGTATGCATATATATATATATAAACTTTCTTTCACCTTCTTCTCTGCATTATCAAGGTGGTGATATCCTCTAATATCTTCTTCTACACTGTCTTCTGTCTCCCCTTCTCATTATCGCTGTGTCTTTGATGCTATGAGTTACAGGCATAGGCAACCAATGGAGAAATATGTTCAACTTTCTACATACTGTATATCTACCTCTGTAATGATGATAAACATGAATAAAGTGATGTTGAGTTGTCTTTGATGATCCTCCCAGTCAAAGAAAAGGGGAGATGGAGACAGTGTGACAAAGTCTTCTAGGAACTTAGTTAAAAGTAGATCTGGCGGGCTTTGGGGCAGACAGGGTAACACACACCCACCCACCCACCCACACACACCACAATCTTTATTCTTTCAGTTTAAGTGGAGGAATTATTCAGTATGCACATCTCCCATTCACAGTAGTGGAAATAAGAATCCAAACTGAAAAGTGAGGAAGAGGAACCAGGTCTCCTGTCTGCTTTTCCAAGAATATGAGCTTGTACCTGGTATTTGCAGTGGATCTGAACTAGAGACAACCTGCTAAAATCACATTTGAACTGAGTAACAGGGTAAAATATATATGCATTAGACACTATTTGATGATTCCTTTACTTCCATTTTGGCAAATTTGTACAATGTATGTACTTTTACTAATCCACTGTTAAGTAACAAGCAGCCATTCTAGCACCTCTGTGAAAATGAATGTAGGCATACAGTGGTGCTTTGAGCTACATGCTCAAATCAAGATGCTAACATGCTCACAATAACATTGCTAACACACCGATGTTTAGCAGGTGTAGTGTTTACCATTGTCACCACTTAGTTTAGCTTGTTAGCATGCTAACTATTGTAAATTAGCAACAAACACAAAGTACAGCTGAGACTGCTGGAAATATTAGTTTTGCAAGTATTTGATTGGAAACCACAGTACTGGACAGATTAATGATGAAAAGCTAAGGGATCATCAAAAACAGTGGGGTTCATCCTCTGGGGATCATGAATGTCATGAATGTGAAGTTTCAAAGTTTTTTAGTTGTTGCTGAGATATTTGAGTGTAGACCAGAGGTCTTCAACCTGTTCCTCAAAGGGCCGTGTGGCTGCAGGTTTTTGTTCCAACCAATCAAGAGCACACAGTTTGATCAATCAACTGTCTGAAGACCGAGATCCGTTGATTAAATGAGTCCAGTCTGGTATGCTGCTGCTTGGTTGGAACAAAAACCTGCAGCAACATGGCCCCTTTGAGGAACAGGTTAAGACCTCTGGTGTAGACCAAAATGGTGGACCGACCAACACTTCAGGTAGAGGAGGCAAATGATACTAGATGTATTTAAATTTTGAGTTGTGGGATTTGTAACTTAAACTGAATTTCAAAATAATTTGCCTAAATTTTAAATTTAAGTAGTGTATTATATGACACTTTAGGCAAAATAAAGTTTCATATAATACACTACTTAAATATCAAATTTAACTCACTGGCAGTGTATATAAAGTATATACATGTTGTACTACCACATGGAACTGTGAAAATCCCATCGCCACTGACTGTTGCTCGTGTAAGTGCTGATCCATATCCAAGTGTGCCATATGTTTCTTGTGTTACTTATTGCTTTCCCATTCCCAATAAAGTGGCAGAATAAAAAGGCTTTTACAGGTCCCTGCGGGTAGCAGCTACTTCCAGTGGTAGTCACTGAGCTGTGGGGCTGCTGTGGTGACAAATGGCACCAAGCACATATTTTACTATTGCCATTTACAATGCATGATCCAGGCTGTGCTGCTCAAATGACTGTGCAGCAACACTGTTGAGAGTTATGTTAGCTGGACGAGTGTGAGTATTTGTGTGCTGCAAACACACACACACACAAATATGAATTGAGCTTGTTTTGGGTTTGTTCGTGGGTCAGCTTAAATGTTTATCTTGTTCGTGCTCAGTTAGACATTTGGAGGTGGCACCTGTTATACTCAACTCAAACTCAAAACAACTTTATTGATCCCACCAGGGGAAATGAATTACATAGCTGTGGAGGATAATTTAAAAAAAAAAAAAAGATGTACATAATATCTTATTGTACTTTTGCAAGGATGATGTGTAGGAACCACAAGATTACCACATGAATGTGTTGACGTGAATATGTGGAAATCGTTCTGGTTTACTAAAAGTGATCTTTGCCTGCAATAAGGTGGGTGGACTCTGTTGTGGAGATAAGGTACATCGTTTCGCAGATTCAGCGGACGTGGCCGTCAGGGGGCAGGCATCAGTCGGTGAGCTCTCGGAGAAACGTGGCTCCCGGCTTTGCTCCACACCGGCAGTAATTAGGGGCGCGCACAGGCTCACATACGCTCAAGCAATATATGGACACAATGAATTTAGACAAATGCAAAATCAAGGCAGATTCGGCACAAGTAACAGGCGAGTTATAGACATGCGCCTAGAGCTAAAATAAATCCAAGAAAGTAGAAGTAAAATATCTGTCACAGTCTCTTAAGTCTATTCAAGAAAGTGTGATGAGGTAATTTAAAGATGACATAAGGATCGAGAGCGGGAGAGAATGCTCTTCATCCGAAATCTGTAAAACAATACCCCAATTCAGACAGGCCATTAATTCATATGTTTGAGTGAAAATTTAATTTCCATCCTGTTTGTGTTATTAAAGTAGGGAAGAGATGAAAAGAGGAAAGAGAGAGGCAGAGTAAAGGAGAGAGTCTAGTATGGTAGCCAGAGGGCGGTGGCATTTCTCTCTCTCTGCGTAAACTGAGAGACTGGAGAAGGAGAGAGCGCACAGAGAGGAAAGCAGAGCTTAGTGGCAAGACAGCAGTGCTGCTGACACGAGTCGACCCCGTGGTTGTTTCCACCGCCACCTCTCTCTCTTCTCGCAGCTTAACCTGCGCTTTTCTGAGACGGACACAGACATCGGGACTAGAGGCTGTACACCTTACCCACCGTTTTGGTTTTTGAACTCGTTTGATTAATCAGCAGATCCTGTGGTGGAGGGGAGGGTGGGGGTTATCATTATCCCCCACCGTGGACCGAGGAGTTTTTGTGTGTTTATGTGTTTTACGCGTCGCCTGTAATGGGGAAAAGTGGACAGAGAAGTGGAATAGGACACGGGGGTAGCAGCTTGGCGAGGATGTGCGCCACGCCGGGGATCCTGGTTCTCCTGGTGCTCGTACACCCAGGAGTCACCCAAGGTAAGGCGGGAGAGCGCCTCTTCTTTCAGACCTTCCCCCCCCCCCCTTTCTAAACACCTTAATTGTTTCAAAGCGATGGACCCTCTCCCTCACGGCTGGGATGCGGTTGTGTGTTAGTAGCGGCATGTCAGTTAGTAGGCTGAGAGGCAGAAGTAGATCCTGCCGAGGAGGTATACTTTTTTTTTTCTTTTGCCATATTTCCATTTAAATCGAGCTGGTGCTGATGAGTGGATGGTTTTCTGTCAGTGTCTGAAGGTGTAAACCATGTACATCTGCGCGTTTCCTTGCCTGCTTTAACTGAGCTGTACAAACTGAAAGGCGAAACTCGGAGCCCACGTTTTTCCGCGACAGACGACTAATAGAGGCTAATTAATTTAGGAAAACTGATTCAATAATGGTGACTAATAATGCATATGTGGTCTCCACATGCTGTTGAGAAACAGATAGATACGGATGTGATTGCAAAAACTCCCGAGGAACACAGGAGGAGGGAGACTTCATGTCCATGTTAGAATCCAATAATACAGTGATTTTTTTTTCTCCCCCGTCGGGACTCATTCGTTTTCTAAATTGGTGGATCAGCTCCGAGGTTGCAGTTAAATCAAGGTGTAAACTGTCAAGGGCAGGACTTGGGAGTTCACGATTAGGCGACCAATGTCTCATTGCAGAGCACTTCGTAAAATAGAAGCGACGCTTCACTGCTCCCATTGGAAAATTGATCAGAAGTCACAAACACTCACAGCCGCCGGGAGCGTACACGCAATTACACAAAACCCCTCACAACACACACACACACACACACACACACACACACACACACACACACACACACGCACACACAAAACCCCGGAGTCCGCAGAAGAAATATGCTGCTGCAAACATCACGGGTTGAACTTGAAGATAAAACGGCACAAGAGCATCAACTCACCATCATTAGCCTGTGATAGGATCCGGGGTGTATTAATACTGCGCCGTTAAAATGATCAGGTGTTATGTGTTCGTACTGTATTCACACCACACGCCCCGAGTGAAGCATAACAGGAATATTAAAGTGATATTTCTAAAGAGTGGCGTGCGGCCGCGCAGCGGATGGCGTTTGTGGAGGAGATCGCAGGTCGTAGACCGAAGGCAGCAGCCTAACTTTCCACCATTAAGACGTTTCATCTTTATTTAAGAGCTCCGTGAGTTTAATAGGCTGCTCCTCGGACGTCTTTCTCTCCGTTCACACTCTCAGTGACCTTCTCAGGGAGAACGTGTGCCTTGTTAATGTTCATCCAGAAGCATTAATGACCAACACTTCAGTTGTTTTTACCAAGCTGATTAACTCACCACATTTTTCCTGTATGGCCTCACTAACCCGAGTTTGACCTAAACATAGCCCCTTATTGTGGATTTCATCCCTTTTTAAGAATAATATGCTAATATCCTATCAGGATTCAGTGTTCCTTCAATCTTTACGCTCCATTATACAACTAATATTCCACCTGAAAGCCTCTGAGAGGGTACTGTAAGTGGCCCAGTCCACTCCAGAATGTAGTCATTGAATTGGTATCAACTTTACTGATTAGCATAAGGTTTTCTATTTTTTTGTGTGTGTTAAATTTGGGTAGTAATTGGACATGATGTTACTGCCACCCTTCTCTCGTTGCCCAGGGGAGCAGCATTTCAGCAACACCCACCAATATTCATTATGACCGTTCTCTATTGGTTTACTGTTAAATCAATACATTGCAATTTGGGGGACATGATTTGAGCCAGCTTTCACCTAACGCTGATAAATCACACCTTGCCACCAACATGCGACTCAATTTGACTTTGGTAGAGAAATCTGATAATTGGAAAGTAAAACTGTTGATGCAGATGAAACTCTTCAGTCTTTCCACGCTCTTGAGAAGCGCAGCTTTCCTCTCATTTTTGCCCCCGCCCCCCTTTGCTGTTAAAGCTTGATATTTCTCTGCCTCACTTCTCTCTCTTAGTATGCACTTGTCTGTTATTTCTATGTTCCAAACAACTTGACTCATGTCTCTGAAGTTGTTTCTTTTGTGTGCGAGTAGTCACTCCATTAGTTGTTCTATTGAATGGGGCAAAACACACAAACACATTGACCTAGCTGTGGGGGAGTGGGTTGCTTTGTGTACATAGCTGATCCTCTCTGTGCATCAGCGCTGGATTCAATTCCCTATTCAACCAGGTAGAGAACTTCCTTGAAACTGTGTTTCTAAGTGCATTTTGTCTTTGAATGTGAAATACAAATAGCTGTTTCAACCAAGTTGTTCTGCTATTTAGTTCTGGTCATGCATCATTGAGTGTCTTATGGTCAGCAGTTGCCTCCAGTTTAACTCCTCTGTGGAACATGTGGTTTGGTGAGTTTAATAGCAGAGTTTGTTTTTGAGGTCATGACTAATGATGCTGAGGATGATGGCTTTTGTGGAAATGATGCTGGTGCTGCTGAGGATTCAAACTTAATGAAAAATAATGAGGACCATCAAATATTACAATTATTTTAGGTGTTTTTTTTTAAATCCACTTTGAGCACACTCATCCCACACAAAATGGATTCAATCCAAGTCGTTCTACTTTACATCCAGGTTTCTCCTAAGCATTTAATTACGAACTTTTTTTTTTTTTTTTAGCTCTTAGTCATTTAATCTGGCATGTAGACATCATCTTTCTGCTAGCTTTGCAGAGCTTTAGAAACTATGATACGCTATGGAGGAGTCTCACGCACATACACACACACGCACTCTCTCTCACGCACTCACTGACATGTGCACATACAATGAGAGGTGAGTGTTAGTTGAGATCCTCTCATGCCAGCGTGAGTGCATGTGTCAGCCTTCCTACTAAGCCCCACCCTCAAGCCTTTGGGCCTATTAAAAAGCCATTAGCTAAGCCCCCTTACATTTGATCTGAAATGAATGGGTGTCAAGATCGCTCGACAAACTCTGAAAAGTCCCCCTTGTTTATTATGATGACTAAGCTGCGCGGTAGCCAGGTTCTGCAATTCAGCTGCTATAGGGTGTTGGGGAAAACATTTGGTGTGTTTCTGCTTTATATGGCCCCGTAGTCTCCGTCATTTCAGATTCCACAGTTTGGCTGCTGGGTTCTGGTTACAGATGCTCATGTTTCTGTGGCATGTTATGTTTCAGCTCTGCTGAAGCACACTTTCATGTAAATTTAACACACACTTCCATTCGAGGAGCCTTTGCTTTTTTTCTAAACTTTGTTTAAATATATTTTCTGTAACGACAGTTGATTTAAAACAACATAGTTTGAAATAAATATATGGGTCTGTATGTACTTGTGATGAAGGTTGCGTGTCTGCACAGGTGGGTGTGTAGGTACATATTTGTGAACGTGATGGTGCAGGGGTGTAAAGATGTACTGAAAGTGCTGCTGTGTGTGATTTTGTACATGTGTGTGTGAACTTGGCATTATAGCAGTGTTCCAGCAGAGCTCACATGGTGTTTCATAGCCTGTGTGTGTGTGTATGTGTGTGCACACACTTGGCATTATGATATTGCCAGAGCTCCCATGCTGTCTCCCATTATGCTCTGATCCTGTCCCATGGTGCACTGCAACCATCCAGGGTTCAGTGCTTGTAGGGGGACAGCTGGGGATTATTGCAAACTAAATAGGCCAACTTGATTGGCTGCGCTACTCCAGCCAGCGCAATCTGATTGGCAGAGTCGGTTTTATGTGGTAAATTTGATGCTGTTTCTGTATCAGAGCGAGGGAGAGGGAAGTAGGAGTGAGAGAGGGAATGGATGAATGGATGAGGAAGGGAGAGATCTCTCTGGGTGGTTTGTACCAGCTTTGATCACTCCACTAGGACTTGACAAGCTGACTGACTGCCACACACACACACACACACACACACACACACACACACACACACACACACACACACACACACACACACACAC
>JBBMJY010000024.1:11591753-11610473 GCA_037833715.1 Toxotes lorentzi | reverse complement strand
CCCCCCCCCCCCCCCCCCCCCCCCCCCCCCCCCCCCCCCCCCCCCCCCCCCCCCCCCTGTGCGTGTTTGGGTGTGCATTTGTGTCTTCGAGCGTGCATGTTTACCAGAGAGACGGGCAGAGCTGGAGGAAAGAGGAAAAAGAGAAAGGAGAAGCTAAATGTTTTGAAACTGATTCTCAGCGTCTCCTGCTGTTAGGCCTAATTCCTTCTAGAGTTTCATGTAAAGATCTGGAATTATGAAATTTTCATGGCCTGCGAAACCTAAGGCCTCATTTGGGGCTCTCATTTCCAGGCTTTTTGTTTTAGTTAGTTGAGTGTGTGTCTGCATGTGGGTGTGTGGGGTGGGTGTTCTGAGAGAAAGCTGTTTGTTCCCAATCAATGGCCTACTACATAATCCCACTGGTCTCGTGCAGTCCTGCACTGCAAAAAATTATAAGCCTTTTTTAGAGTTTTTATCACAAATTTAAATGCATGTTTACATCACTAGCTTTCAAGTCAAATTATTAAGTTGTAACATAAGATACAACAAATCTAGAAACACCACTGGAAATTATAGTAAATATTTTTTAGTAATGATTATTTTATTTCAAAAAATAAATCACATTATCATTGAGTAATTAAAAGTTCTTATTTGCCTGTGCCACTAAAATTCACGGAAAAAAGTCCTACAAAATTAGTAGAGAAAGCTAAATCAGTGTCAAAATTCTCTTGTCATTTTTTGCAGTGAAGTGCAAGGAGAAACTGGGCATTTCTGAATCCCATAGTAAACAGTTGGACTCAGTGAACTGCTCCCACTGAGTGCCAGGCCACAGATTTCTGTACTGTTGTCCATCGTCTCAATTCCTCTCTGCTGTCATTTGTACCCATTTTTCTCTTCGACTCTATCTCTCATTTTCTCTGTCCTGCTTTCATCTTTCTCTTTCCCATCTGCTGCATCTGACATTCTGTTCGCCTCTCTCACTTTTAACTCTATTTTATTATTCTCTTCCTCTGCTGCTGTCTTGCACCACTCTTGTCTCTTTCTCCAGTTAGATTTACACTGTTTAATTAGTGTGGCCCAAACAGTGGACATATTGTTGTGCTTCTGAATGGAGCCCACAAGCAGCAGGACATTTTGTGTTTGTGTGTGTGTGTGTGTGTGGTCACAGAAACTCATCAGTCAGCCAGAGGGAGGGAGAGAGTTTGCCTACGCACACATGTATGGTTCCAGTACAGATAGATGGATCTGAAAGGAAAGAAGGAAGGAGACAGGTAGAGAAATGGAGCTCCTCACCATGCCAGCTGCTCTCCATTGAAATCTCACCCTGGATCTCTTTGTTTTAAGGCCTTGCCTCTATCCACAGTCGGCAGCTTAGGCTTTTCATGGTCTATATATTCTTTTTATTTGATACCGTAAAACCTCCAGTAAATAGCCAGGGCTGGTTATATGCTTCGAAAACAACGAGCAGCACACTGAGCTTATTGGAGACAAGCGATTACCAGAGACACTTTTTTTCCCCCCTCTCGCTCTCTCTGTGTGTGAAGAAACCAACTTCTGCCTCTTCAGCTTAATCCCCCGTCCCTTCCGTGTCTGTCTATGACACTTTGTTTGGATTCATGCCAAAGCACCAATCTGCTGCGTCTCCAGATTTTTTGCTCATGGCGCTCATATTAAAGACAGGCTTAAGATTTGGGGATATATGTATAGTTTTTACAGTATTATCTGCAATGCAAAACCTTATGAGCCGCAGCATTGCACAGGTGTCACTCCTTAAAATACACAAATGCAAAAGACACACAAAAAACAACACATTTCTACATACGTGTGCTCTGTTTGAAAGAACAATTCCTTGAGGGCAGACACACGACCAGCAGATGGGTGCTGGGTGTTTTGGCTGCGTGGCATGTTTGTGTGTTGGGGCAAGAGAGTCTTATTTGTGTCACCATGAATATGTAATTAAGCTGCCATTGAGAAAAGACGACGTGCCGCGACAGGGGGTCCACGAGGCTGGCACCCGGGTCCTTTTTTGTTTCCATGCAAAGCTTGTTATGTGTATTGTTCTGTACTGAAAGAGTGCGAGTGAAGGAGAAAAAAAAAAAGGATAAAAAAAGGAGGGACAAGGTTAGGGACACTGAGAAATGAAGAAATGGTGAAAGAGTGACGTGGCAGAGAAGAATAAAAACAACAAAAGTAGAAGGTTTTTTCCCTTGTCTTTTCTTTTTGGTGAACTTGACATTCATGCTCCTTTTTTGATAGGAAACAAAAGCAGCACTGTAAAAGCCCATAGAACTCCTGGTGTGGAGAGAGGATTGGGGAGAGTGGTAGTAGTAGGAGGAGGAGGAGGAGGAGGAGGAGGGTGCGAGCAAGTGGGCTGAGTGGCATTGGGAAGCCGCCTGAAGGATTAGTCTTTCTCTTCCTCGTATCTTTTGCCGTTATATTCTCTCTTCCTTTGTTACTCTTTTTTTTCTCTCTTGTTCTCCTTTTGACATCCCCCCCTTTTCTGCCAGTTTTCCTCTCTCTTTCAGTCGTCCTTGCTCCCTCCCTCCCTCCCTCACCCCAACAGTAACTCTTTTCTTTTCCCCACTCTCTCCCTCTCTGTGCCAAGCTGTCTAGTAATCTAGTGGTCCATCTGAAGGAATATGCAAAAACCTGAAACCATAATTACTATAATCACCACTGTAACTTTTTACCTCCTAGGCTTACGTCTGCACTTTGCACATATGCATGCACCCACGCACACACAAACACACGAGAGTTATGCCAGTTTTGAAAGAGTACATTGTAATTCTTTAGGATGCCGTGAAAAAGGGGATTTAGCATGTGTTGTAAAAAGGTTTTTGGTTGCATGTACTCCTGCTGTAGACTGTAGACATGATGTAATTTACTGTACTGTACCCTGTGTAGGCTTAGGAAAAACAAGGGCATAACAGACAAACAGGCAGGAACGCACAAAAATGACAAAAACCCTGCACAATACAGCTAGAGGTTATTGTGTATGATCAGTACAAAGGCATTACACAAACACACACTGTACAACAGACATACACATGCTACAACAAGTCCTTTCACTTATTTTGGCTCCACACCAACTGTAATAAGGAACCCCGATATATTTTACTCCGGGGATGACAAGATTACGTGTAAGCAGTTTGCTTTGATTCATTTGAACACAGCATTCTAAGTGGCTAATGAATATGGGCAGTACTTTGCTGAGAAGGCATGTTTTGTATGTCCATTGTGTATGTGTGTGCGTGGAGATGAAATATCACATTGCTATTTTCCAGAATTATCCATGCACACAGCATTTTTTTTCCTTTCCCCCAGAGGAGAACAGGTAGGAAGGTAATGTAGGTGGTGAGAGGAGAGAACGGAGAGAGAGAATAATGACTCTCCACTGTAAAAATCTCACTTCCTGAAGTCTTTTGTTCTCCGGGAGAAGAAGTGATCATATAGGGGTGAAAGAGGCAGGGAATCAGAAAAGCCAGGCTGAGCAATATTGAACGAGTGGGAGGGAGAAAGATATAGTGACTTGGATATAGGGACATCAAGCGCAGGAGTGAGATATGGAAAGACTGGAGGGTTAGTAATTAATCACTGTTCTCAGAGAGAGGGAAGAGATTTGATGAACAAAACAGTGGAAAAGGGATGACTGAATAATTTAAACCCACTTGAAATTACACTCATGCAGAGATTATGGTGTTTTCATCACTCTCACTTTCAAAACTGGTCAGTTTTAGGATTTTGGCAAGGTTGAGGGTTTGGCTTGCACCTCTAGAGGTCAGGAATGAGGTCTACTTCACTTATTCTAAACTAATTCAAGAGAGCAAAGTGTAAGTCGCTGTTTGTGAGATCATGAGGACAAAAAATGTCAGTGCTGTGAAAGTCAGACCAGGCTGTTTTTGACAAGAGCCAAACTGAGCTGCTTTTCAGTCAAACATCAAAGAAACAGAAAAGTGAGAGGTACAGGAGGACACAGTAGCTGTGTGGTGAGCTGCTGGTGTGTATGTTTGTCTGTGATTGAGAAAGACACACAGTAGCCCTGTCCTTATATATATATTCTTATACAAAAGGACAGCCTGGCTGCCTGTTACACCTTCCAAGGCTAAGTGCTGGAACTGAACTGTTAACAGTTCCAGTCTTGTTTTTATATTAAAACACATTGGAAAAAAAATTAGCTTGTTAACCAGTCTGTGAAGAAAGTTTGGTCAGTGCTACACCGAGTCACAATTACCACATCTACAGAACAATGTTTTGCCTAATGTATAATGAATGAGCTCATTGTCTGTGAGTTTGGTTTTCTTTGTGTCCATAAGTTTCTGTATGAAAATATAAAGTCAATTTATTCATTTTCCCACAGGATATACCTCTACATTATGATGGTTTGCGTTTCATACCTTGTGTTTTATTGCATATATTTTTTTGATTGTGTGCGGAGCGAGTTGTGCAGGTTTTCCTATAGGGAAATCACTTTAATATTGAGTGAAATGAGAAAGGGGCAATATGAATAAAAACATGCCGGGTCAGAAAGGAGATGTGCACAAACTTTCTCACTTCATGCGCACAATGGATTCTGTGGGACGCACAAAAGCTGACCATCTGGGCAGGCATCATTACTGAAAACATGAAATATTTAAAACAAATACATTATTTCATGGCAAATCGCACAATTCATAATTTTGTATTTTAAAATCTAACCAAGATTAAAATGTATATTTCAATTTTGGTTGTGGACATTTTTCTTATGGTAATACTTTGGTTAAAATTCTACAAGCCTTCATTCAGTCAGGCTCTGGTGGAGATAATCAGATTCTGCTTTTTGGGAAAGACTGTTTCCAAGGAGGCTTAAATTAAATAGGGTGATGATGAGGTCAATGGATGAAAGCTTTAAAATAGTTTTGAATGATTGAGAGATTTAAGATCTTCTCTCCTACAGTGTCTCACCAACCTCAGAGTGAAAGTCAGTTTTTATTATGGGCGCTCAACACTGTGACTCAGCAGTGCAGCTATAAAAGTACAGACCTACTGACTTGTTTTGTGCTGTTGTTTATAGCATGTTTCAACCATGCTTTGTTTTCATTGATTCTCTCCCACACAGACTTTGTGTGTGTGTTTGTGTGAGTTCATGCATGTGTACGTGTGCGTTCTAACTTGTTAGCTGTGCTCCTCTGAGCCCTCTGGCTCTCCGGGCTGTATTGTCTTACAACATTTATTGATGTTTATTAAAAAAAAAAAGGGATTGACCCTAAAAATCACTCTCTCTTCCACTCTCTTTCTTACTCACTCTGCTTGTGGTATTTTGTTTTTCCATCCCCAAGGATTTCTGTAAAGCTTAAGGTTAAGGCAGGTACAGTAGGAGTCTTGTTGCTTTTCGCTTAAAATGAAGTTCATTATAGCTCATTATGCGGCTTCTTGTAGGAGCATTTCTGCTCAAAGGACAAAGAGGATTGGGTTTAATCTTCTTGTGTCCTCTTATGTGATGTCAAATAAAGTAATCCACTATGCTGTCATTTATTTTCTTGAGATACTAAATGAAACCATTGTGTGTCTTACTAATGACTAATATTTAACAATTTTCCTTTGACTAACTACAACACTCTAATCTATCAAATCAAACATGCCATTTAAATCTCTTTTAATGTCTCATTGAGTCAGCGATTTAAACTCTCCCACTCCAAACTTTTTTTTTTTCATCATTACACACTCTTAAAAAGATCGACTCTTGTTTAAATCAAAGAGGTACTACATCTGACACATTGTTCATGAAATGTTGAGGTATCACATCATTATCTGTGTTTTTTGGAGGATGAAGATTGGAGCTCCCTGCTGTGATCTGACAGCTGATGAAATCTAGATGTAATTTTACATGAGAGTCACAGGCGCACACATACATGCTTGATCTGAGAAAAGTTGTTGCCCAGCATGAAAAGTTCATGAAACAAAGGAAGAGCTAAACTGGACTCCAAGTATGTAAAAAAACCCACTTAATTCTCTCTTTCAAATGCTATTTATATGTTTATAATTATTCATTCTTTTGTTAGTAACATGGGGAAAGACTGGAGTGAAAAAAAAAGGAACTGGAACCAAGTCCTAGTTTAACCAGTCTATTCCCAAAGAATTTACAGTGCTACTTTGATGTTGTAAACAACTTAGTCAGTAATGAGGAACAATGTTTTATTCTGTCTGGAGCAGCTCTGCTTTTAATCAGGGTTGTTTGGACATATTGGTGTTTTCCCAGCATCATTTAGTTAAAATTAATGCATTTTATTGTGTTTTATTTTATTTTATTTGGTTACATTGTGGTAACATTGGATTGGTCTTTATATCATCCATCTTTTTCTTGCACTTGTTAAACTAACTTGTATATCTGTAGAAGAAGCTGGCTGACAATTGAGTCCTGGTTTGGATGATGTAGTCCAGTCTGAATCACACAATGAAAGGGATGAATGCCCACTGCCGACAATTGAATTGAAATGAAACGTATTGAGCTTGTTTTACAATAAATTTTTTCCTGTGTTTATTTTATTAAGAAAAACTTTTTTTCTACCACTTAAGCATTCCAGTTTTTTACTTGTCAAACTGAAAAATGGTCTGTTTTGTGTTTGGACGTTTTGGCTTGAAGAATTGTTTCTTGTTTTGTGGGTTCAAGTTCAAGTTCTTACTGTGGCTTTTGAGCCTTCATGCAATTTTTGGAGCCCACACACACTTTGGTGCATTCTCAGCTCACAACAAAGGCATAGATTAGCTGCCTCTTTCCAGAAATAATTTAAAATATCTCCGCCTTAAAGTCCTGCCAGTGAAGGAAGTTCATTTTTACTAGTAGAGGCCATGATTTAATGAAATACATGAAATTACACACAGGTGTTTCGTATTTGAGGCTGTGATCCAGCACATTTCAGAGGGTTTTTTTGCTTTTTTGCTTTTTTGCTTTCATGTTTTTTTTTTCCCTTTTTCTGTTGCCACCATCATCATCATCATCTCGCCGAGGCACAGCTGGTGTAGTGGTGCGGTAACGGTTTTCAGCACACAAACTGGCTCACTGTCCAATGACATGTGGCTCAATCAGCCCGCCAATATTGGAAGACACACACACACCCGCGCACACACAGTATACTAAGGGACAAGTGTCTTTGCCCTGTTGAACACTAGTATATAAGGGGGTTTCCAGACACTGCAGCCAAACACGCACAAACATGCCCACACACACACACTCACATATAATGGCACTGAATGGTTATTTTGGCAGATAAAGTAGATGTGGGGATAGACACTGTGTCTCCATATGCAGTAACCGTTGTGTTCTTGGCAGGTTTGGTGTATCCTGTCACTCTCTTGGACCAGTCTGATAGTTTGGCAGATGAAGTTTCAGAAAGGCGGCAAAAGCCACCTGTACAGTTGTTGTGATTCATCAGTATTGTTATGTTTGTACCAAATTCATTCAAATCTTTACATGTGAGGTTTGCCTAGAGATTAGCTATATATGATTTTAATACTGATAATGTGATTATTTTTCATAATGCCATCAGATAGCTTAAATGTTTGCTTTAAAGTAAGATATAAAACTGTGATCTTAAAGGTGTACTACAGTAATTTAGTGTTGTTCTTCTACATAGATTGGGGGACTCATGAGAGACAGATTCATATAAGAATGATGCAAATCAAAGAAACAGAGGCTGAGATATTCTGACCATGAGTCTCTAGAATGGGTCACTACACTAATACTACACAACACTAATATTTCAACTCCTGTTTTTGATCATAATGGGTACATGGAATTGAGAGTGTCCAGGCCATTTGTCTCCATGCTAATGTTAGCTGGTAAAAAAGGTTTACGGTGTTGTCTGTGTTTGTGAATCTTTGTCCAAGTATCTTCATCCTTTGATGGGTTTCATAACCAGTCTCGGCTTTACCGCAGCATTCCTGGACATTTACCTCAGATAAATTGGTTGCAACTGTACCAGCTGTACACAATCACAACATTGTGCGCAACTGCACCAGCTGCGCACAATCACAACATTGTTGCCTACTTGTTGAAATATACTTCAGGGTATGTACTCTGTGGCAAGTAGCCATCTGTAAGTTACATATCTTGTATTTCTGCCGATGACGTCATGTGTATGGGGTTACTTTTCCTGTGAGCAGATGAATGAGCGTGAAACTTATGTCATAGTGTCACAGCAGGGTTATTTCACCACATAAAAAGAACATGAAACAAGTGACTGTGAGCCTCCTCACTCTGTGTCCATCTCTGTTTCTCTTTCACTCTGTCTCGTGTTGGTCTCTTCTTCGCTCCCTCTCATCTTTCTCCTCTTTAGTCCGAGTGCCTTCCCTTCTCTCCTTTCTTCCTTCCTTCCTGGGGGAAGGGGAGATTTAAACTTTGAACAAAAGACACAAGGAAGAAAACTTTGCAGAAACATTTGAAGTGTTTTTCCCTCTCCTCTGTTCTGAGAAATGTCATCTACACCCAAGGAACAGTTTCAAAAGAAGCAGAAAGAAGCTGACTAAAGCCAGACAATGCCCACGGCTCCCTTTAGCTCCTCCAAATCCTTGTATTGTTGCTGTGGTTATTTGTGTTGCCTCTTCCTCTGGGCCCCTCCAGGGTTTTGGTTTATCTCCGCTCAGTGCTGAGGTCTTGTCAGAAAATGAGGGCAGGGCTGCCGTTTTGGCCTCAGGTCAAATTGTTACTCACAAAAGTTTATTTTTAGTTTGAAAATGAACTGAACTCACAGCTAATGACAAACTTGTCAGTTCTGAGAAGATATTTGTTTCATTCTTCTGACTTTGTGATGGTAGCATCTGGAGTGTTTTACTGTATTCATTCAGCAGTGGTGAGCTACAGGAGGAAGAACATTGCTAACAATGATACTGAAACCGAAAACAGTACCTGCTCAAAAGACAGCAAGTCAGTTTCCTTGACTTCCATCCTGAAATGACATCTTGTTAAGGGAACAAAACTTGTGGTTGACATGTTAACATGCTTAATTAAGAAAAATATTCCACATAATTTTGGCTCTTATGAAGGTTATGAACAGAAATGATATTAATATTTTTCTAGAAAAAGCTCGTAATTGAGAGCACAGCACTGTTAGGTTTAAGAGTTCGAGAGCAATTGTCGTGTCGCACCTCATTTTATCCTCATCTGAAAGACACCTGTGTTGCAGGATTCCAGGGAAAAGAGCAGCTCTCACCTTCCCAGAATAGTTTCCTCCTCACTGTGCTGTTTTAGTTTAAGTCCTTTAAGCTTTTAGTTCCATCACTTTTAGTCTTCAGAACTGAGGAGGGGAGGTGTGTCCGATGAATTATTTACAGAGCCGAGAGTTAAGATAACAAAATGCCTCAGAGTTTCAGACAGGCTGGTGCCATCAGGGTTATACAGACTTTGTAGTGACCGCAGCATTAGAGATCTAAGGTCCTGATCATTTAAATTATATCTTAAAAAGTCTGTTTATTTCAGCTACAAAAAACATATTTTCTCAGGTGGCATCTTGTCATGTAGACAGTCCCAAATTTTTTTCACCTAATCTTTATTATTCAATAAAAATACAGATATATGTGGTCTGTACCATTAATGGACATGAAGACATTAAGAATAAAATAATAAGTATGGTAGCATTTTTTGATTATTTTCATCAAACCATACCATTTGCGTATGTGATGTAGCTGGAAGAATCTGTGAAAGCTCGATGTATGGTCGTTTGTATGGTGTATAAAGTGCCAATATTTTTCCATATTCTCTTAATAGATAAATTTACATAGCAAAGGGTATTGTTTTACCTCCAGGGAAAAAAGGTCCATAATGAAGAAGCTGTGTTCCCTCATTATCTCTACTTTTGTGTCTCCCATCCTCTGAAATAACGATTGGAGTAAAGAAATACATGTTTTCTGTAGGCTCATTTTTACAATAGGTCATTAATGCAAGCTATATTCTTTACTATCAGGGCCTCATTATAGAAAAAGATATTAACTCTGATAGATGCTATATTCAATGGAGTGGTTAATTTTTATATTCCATATTTAAAAAAGAATTAGATACCCAATAAAAAATTCAAATAACTTTATTGAAAATTATGTGCAATGTAGAAAAAGATACTTAGAAGTACTTGAAATTACATGGGATGAAAGCTATCATCCTTTAACCATATAGATTGAACAATAGGACTGTCTTGGTTACTTGCTTGGTGTTTTCTTGATGACATGTGAGGACATACAAACATGGCTCACCCAGATAAAGTGTTTTTGAAGCTATAAAAATGAAATAATATCAAGGCCTGAAAAACATGAAAGCATAGGATTTGAACAGAAATACTTTATACGTCTTGGTTTTTGGACTCATTCATGATATAGATAAGGTTTGGACAAAATCTGAGACGGCGCTGCAACATCCTTATCTGATTTGACATGAAGTGACCCGTTACCCCTCCAAAAGGTGTTGAAGTAATACTTCGAGAAAATGTCAGAGAGTTTCAGTGGCGTCTGGTCGATAGGATGGGAGGGCTAATGAAAAACAAAGTAACGGCTTTAAAGAGATTGAAGTTCAAAAGGCGTCTCAACTTTAGAGTGCTATTTCATGTTAGGGTTCCCCTTCCTTTGTCTCCAGTCAATACTCTAAACAAGACCCTCTAATCTGTGGAAACAAAACCGATTGTATTCAGGTTTTGTAGACCAAGTGTTGCAACCAATTTGCCTGTAGAAAATCAATCAAGGCAGATTTACCATTTCCCCCATGTCGGATACGTAGAACTGGTTAACGCACACACACAGACACACATGCAGATGTCTCAGCAGTCTGCTTAAGTGGACATTTAATCATCAAGGACCTTTTCTTGCTGGCTGCTCCACTGAATGGGTCAGACACACACATACACACATGCTGTTCCTTGGTGTTACACACACACCCTGTCGTGTGGCAGTGTATTGATTCTCAGTGTTGCTCTTGTGTTGTTGGTTAAACAAGACAGTAATAATGGAGCAACATTGTTTAGTCTGCTTATTGAACTGTGACTGGCCGACATTGATTGTTGTCTTCTGCTGTGGGAATGCATTTGTGTCTGTGTGTGTGTCTATATGAGATTGTGACTTTGCGAGCAAGTGTAGTTGTGGGTGTTTTTGGTGTGTGTTTGTGTTATGTTTGGAGGTAGCCTTGAGAAAGAGGAGAAGGAGGAACTGTTGTGGGTAGGAAATATTTCTTTTACTTAGTTCTCTTATTTTGTTGGTAGTTTAGAGGGTGAAGCTCACTCAAGGCTGCAGAAAATACAGTGAGACAAAGGAGTACAGAGGAGGATGGAAGAAAGAATTAGTGAAAGGTATATAGTCACTGGGGTGTTTGACAACACTGACTAGAGGCAGAATGTAGTGAAAGAGACAAAAGATAAGAGAGAATGAGAACAAGGGGAAGGGATGCTAAAAGAAGATGAGAAAAGAAGGAAAGAGCAGATAAAAAGCAAGGAAAACTCAGGAGAGAAGTAGCAGAGCTTCATGTTACATTCCAAGGCTTCCGTCAACTTCACGAGCACTATTTCAGTCATAATTCATTTCTGCACTACTTGCACAAATCTATAAAAATCACTGCAGCATCACGCGTATGTCTGACTCTGAAAATAGAGCTGTTTTATATCCTAGAGCTATAGCTGGAGTCAAAGGAATGCCTAACACATCAGGGCACTAATCTACACATTTCACAACTAATTAGTCCGGAGCTATCCGGAACATCAAACTCACTCAGATTGAGCATTTATTGAATAAATGTCCCTTTTATTATATTTTCCTTTACAAATCAACCCAGAGGCAGATCTTTTTAAAGATGAAAAAGCTGCCATCAGGACTTAAAGGTTGAAGTTATAATGAAATTATAATGTAGGGTATTGAAGTAAGGGTTGAGTAAGTCTTCATTTCAAGTCTTCAAGTGTACCTGAATGAAACTTATACTTAAATCTTATCATGTTATTAACTTTTGAAGTGCTATCCTGTAGGCTTCAAAAGAATTCATTGAGCTCTGTGCTTTTCCATTCATCACACGCTGTTTTGATATTACACAAGGTTATGCCGTCTAAAATTTCCATGCCTGAAGCCCTACAAGCGTCCATGAATAATTCATAATAGTTTAATATTGAAAGTGGTCATTTGTTTCCATGCCAAAGCTCTGTGAAAGGAGAATTACAGAATGCTTTGGCACCCAATAATGAATCATCAAGATGTTTTGAATTGACACTGAGAGCATCTAATATTAGGTATGCTTTATTATAATGAACAGAGACTCCAAAGCACCTCAGACATTTCAGCACTCCCCACATCTCCGGCTCAGCAGTTGAATTGGTCTCAGAGACTTGCAGAGGGAGCTGCTTGGTCTGCATTTTCTGGTCTATCATTAGAGCTCTCCCCCGTTTTCTGGAAACACACATGTACAGTCAGACATATACATACGCTCTGAGGACGGGCATATGCATTACTATATGCTCACACACACACACAGACACACACACTCACTTCGGTATATCGAGAGTCGAACAGACATACATATTCACAGTGTAGACCCTTGGCTGAAAATCACTACGTTGCCTTCATTTTCCATAAATTTGAATTGAGAATTGAGAACATGGAGTCACATGGTTGTCTGTTGGTAAGTGGTTCATAGCTTTTTTTCAAACTGTGAACAAACTGCTCAAAAGAACTGTTTGAATTCAGTGTTTGCCTTTATGTGAAATATTGAAAAGAAACAATGCAAAGCTCCCCTAAAGAAAGAAATGGAACAGCTGCATACTTTCTCAGTTCAGTACAATTTCAGTTTTTAAGTCATAAAGTCAGTTCAGTGTGTGAAAATGTGCCACCGATATGCACAACAAACTGTAGCCAAAGCTGACTTCTGGGGCATTTTGTGGCTGGAAGCTGTGGCTGGTTCATCTCGAGCTGTTTGGGATGCTGCTCCAGTCTCTTTCTTTCTCACTTGCTCATTCTCTGTCTTGTTCTCACTTACTTTCTTTATTTCCACCGTTTCAGCGTTTTTTTTTTTTTCTCTCCTCCAGCCGCAAAGGCCAGAGGCACTGTCCCCAGGGAGAGCGGGGTGTGTATGTGTGTGCGAATTGTATGTGTGTGTATGAGAAAGAGAAAGTTCAAGAGATTGTGAATATGCAGAAGTGTCTGAGAGAGAAAGATAGTGAGACGCAGAGATTGTATGAGAGAGGGATTGTGTGTGTGTGTGTGTGTGTGTGTGTGTGTGTGTGTGTGTGTGTGTGTGTGTGTGTGTGTGTGTTTGGTAACTCCGTTCCTCGGGCTCTCTAATTGGGACATGGGTTCTGTCTGTGCTGTGCACCAACCATTTTGATGTAAGTCCCACATGAGCATCGCTGTAAATCTTGATAATGGTATTAAGCTTGTTGAGCTGGTCTGGGACTTCAGCCTGCAGTGCGTGCATGCATTCAGCCACACACGCACACTCGCACACATACGAGCAGAGGGTGGTGTGGGCACTGCTTATTAATGTAGGAAAGACCAACGAGCGCATATACACAGTAGCCCAAACTCTGCCCATTACTGTAGCACAGACAGTCCTCTGTGGCACTTAAGACAGCTTACTACCTGCTATAAATGTATTTCAGAGAGCTATGGGGAGATGTTTGCTTATATACTGCACTTACTGGAATGCAAAATGTGCTACACATTAAGCTCAGTTCAAAGATAAGGGCTTTAATCAAAATCAAAGTGCTGAAACTGTAATACATCAGCACATTGCAGACATATGGTGTTTGAGGTGGGAGAAGGTACTTCAGCAGCAGCTAATTAAAATGCACAGCAAAATGATGGGATGGTCAGATGTAAAGTGACATGGTACTCTATGCTATAGAGCTGGTTAGACATGTTCTTTTGTGACAACTGTCACAGCAATAGGTATTGTCTTGTCAGCACATGCAGTGGGCGACGTAGGGAAATTACAGCATGTCTTGATTGGTTTGAGCGTCTGTAAGTGCACAGTGAAAGTGCTGAAATTGTTTCACTACCTCAGCAGGTTTCAAACATATTGAGGCTAGCAGGAGACTTCATTTTATTTGAAGCCCCTGCCTTATAACTCAGCTTCATAGTTTAGTACTTTTTGAGAGACAGTTTAGTCCATAACAACATAATAGTGGTGACTATTATCAGTTCCCTCTTTGAAGTAAGGTGGAACAAGTTCATATGTATGGAAAAGGAGTGAAATTATACCATCCACCTGGCTGATTCTGTCACTTTTATTGCAGACGTGTTTTTGCCTTTCATGAAGTCATGTAAAGTCATTACAGCCTGTAGGCAAACTGTCTGAATTAAGCTCATTTCAAAACCTTTTTAAGTCAAATTGTATTAAGGCACTGGAAGGTGATTTGGCTGGTGCATCTCTTTGGTGTTAATGCTAATGTTTCCATCGCATTTACTTCAAGGCAGTGAAATTACCTCACAGCAAGCTCCTTGATTTGTTTTGATTGTTTTGCTGATTTGGAACAAGTCATGCCACGATAGCAACGGCAAAATAGTTTGCCTTAATATTGTGAGATACGCATCATAAGGCTGTATCAACCGCATAAACAAACATAATTTTGTCATGCATTTCAAATGGCACATAGACTGTTATGCTGAGACTGTATCAGCAGTCCATCCTCTTCACTCTCTGCAAATGCAAATGTTGTACCAGCCAAGTGCTGTAAAAACTAATGAGAGTAATGGGGTCTAGTGTACTCAGTGATGGGCCCAACATAAAGGGAATATGTGGGGATTAGGCGCACTGTAATATATGGGAATAGATGCTTGCATCTGTCCATGCTGGCTCGGGCTTAGTTTATAGTCTCCATCTCTCAGAGCAGATGAAAATGTTATGATGCTGATGATGAGGGAGTGGGAAAAGAGTGAGACACTTAGACTACAAGAGAATGAATAAGAGAAATACTGACAGCAGAAAAGAAAAATAGCAAGAAGGCTGAGCTCCCTATTCATTCTGTTAGGTGTTTTCAAGAGACTTTTCAAGAAGTCAATATTTCATATAACTGTCAAACAAAATCTTAGTCGAATGTCTTGTCCTGTGATTATTGACATAAGCATGGTGTGCAAAAAAAGGGCTGTACTGTTGTGTCAAATATTAAGCACGTCTCCCCCTGGGATTTTCATTACAGCAGCTGTAAAGCAGCGCAGTAATAATGTCTTATTAGTGTCAACAAAACTCTTGACTTCAGTGCACATAGACACAGTATGTATCTTCAACTTGCAACTTGGAAGGTTTGTAAGAGCAAGAAAAACCATTTAAGCAGACATACATTTACACATACAGATAAATACACACACATACACACACACAGCCCTCTTGCAATTCTCTGTAATCCTTCTCCTTAACAAATTGTCTGAGAGTTTAGAGTTTGTTAGGGGAAACAAGGGGGAATTTAATCGCCGTGACACCAGCAGGGGAATCTAATAAGGGAGACACCAGTGGGGCTTGTTTAATGATTTTCTCCTTTCGCCTTTTTCAATTACGGTACCTTGCTGTGATCTCTGCTGAGTCCTTCTCTATTTTTTTGTAGCTGTCTCCCTTTGTCTGAGTCAATTTCTCTCTCTACCTGTCTGCCTGCCGCTCTCTGACTCTCCGTTGGGCTGTTTGCCTTCTGGTTGTTGAGGTCTCTCTTGTTCTTACGGCTGAAAACATGTAATAAGAAACTACACTGTGCTTGCAACTACTTTCATATTGTATGCAGGGAATATTAAATTACATGAGTACACTATTTAGTTTGTAAATAAAATCAGGGCAATGAGAAGTGGAATGTGAGGGCCGTCACACAGATAAGCAACTGATCATTTTTGTCAAAGTGTTACACAGATTTGACAGAAAAGGCTCTGCTCTTTGAGAGAGCTCTCATAGAATATGAGCGGCAATGAGTGGTTTGCTGGAAACTGATCCAGCTTTATTAAACATACATGAAGATATAATTTTAGTTAAATTAACCATACCAAGGAGCTTATAACACAGCGGAGGGAGCTATGGCAACAGACTGTGTTGGCATGAACATTTCAGCAGAGTAACAGTGAAAGTTAACAAGTTATAAATACCACAAAGTACATGTACGTGAATGTGATTGGGTGTCAGTAGTCAGCTGGTAGCCAAGCAGCTGGTGAATGATCCAGTGATTGTGAAGCATGAGAAGGCAACTAATGCCAATCGGCTAATGCCGGTGAAATTTCAGGCAGGTGCTGGAAGGGATAGCTCATCACACAGACTTTTATTTTCTTTACTACACAGATCTACAGATATTTGTACGCAGTACTAAAGCAGTACTCCAAAAAAAAGTATTTCATTTGTTAAAAGTATTGAGCCACTTGAGAATGCTTGATTAATTATGATAATGTATGGCATTATGAATGACATGGATGGAAGCAAATGAAAGGATATTAGGTTGAGAGCGTATACACTGTGCTCCTCTGACCTTCTGACAGTCAGTAGGTCACATTACTTCTGACCCATTAGCTAACTGGTACTTCAGCTCTGATCTACCCTAGCAACAGAACCCCCCCCCCCCTCCCCCAATCTTCCTCTTCCTTTCTCCCTCCCTCTCCATATATACCTCATGTCCTGAAGATGAGACATACCTCCATGTCTGGACTGTCGGAAATGTTTATGTCTTCATTCTGTTACTGTGGGTGACAAGGCATTCCGTTACCCCGGGTGACAGGGCATTCCGTTTCCCCCGGTGACAGGACATTCCATTGCCCACAGTGACAGGGCCGGGCTGCTGTGGCATGTGCAGGGAGGAGACATGGGCACACCAGGGGTGACTTTCTATGTGTGTTTGTGTGCGATAACACATGCATGCTAGTGAATGAATGGATGTTGTATGTGATTTTTGTGACTGTGTTAAATTGCAACTGCCAGAGGTCCTTAAGTATGTAATAAATGCATATGGAAAAAGGCTAAAAAAGTTTGGTTGCAGCAATAAAGGTTTAAATGAATATGAAATGAATACAAGTCACCCAAAGTGTGTGTTTGTGAATGCAAAGGTTTGTCTGTGTTTCTAGGCAAGCAGGGAGTACAGAGGAATGGGGAAGGGTAGCTGTCGCAGACAATGAGTAAAAGGGCAGTGGAGGGTGAAGGAGGATGCACTTCACAGAGGAGAACAACGCTGCATGACTGTGTACTGCCCTAAATCTCAAACCATTTCCCTAATTTATTCACTTTACCTGCATTTTTTGTCCTGTGACAAAGAGTCAGTCAATAGGTTGTAAAGAACCTATTTCAGGCTCTAACAAACTATTATTAGCTTATTGTGGACAGCTGAACCCACATAGATTCAGGGAAGCAGGCAGAAACAGTGTCACATTTTAAAATTATAATGCTCTAAAATAATCACTGGTAGAGGTGACAATTAGAGTGAGTGAGCTGTAGAGTTTGTAGACAGTTATACAGCATTGCCAGCCAGTGGAAAGGCGGCTATAAATCTGAAACTGGATCCCTGGACCCCAGCGCACAGACACACATGGACACACCCATGTCATTTCCATTGTGCTAGCCTTAAGCCTAACCACTTGAATGTAAACAGGTCACTTCCTCTTATGTTCTTTTGTATTTACCACCCTGTGTTGTTTGTCACTGGTGTTACCACCTGGCTAAGGCTAACATGTTCTGTTACTATTAACGTACCCTGTTGCCTACATGGGACATGGCCTAAGAAATTCTGTTACACTCAATCATTTCAAATATAGTTTAAAGACCTCCTCCCCCCAGTGTACAGTGTTTATCATTACTCATAATGCTGTATGTGTGCTGAGTTTTCCTTGACTGAATCCAGGTCATGGAGATTTCTGATTACAGTGTAAGCCTGACCCTCTACACACCACATTTGGAGTCTCAGCAGAAATGCACAGATGGCAAAAATGTGTCTTCCACCCATCATCTCCACTTTAGAATGAAACAAACCACTTGTAAGTTTTTTTTTGTCTTAACAGTAAGCCGATCAAGATGGCGGGTAGGTTTTTTTTTTTTGTATTCAATGAAATTTGTATGAAAGCAGTCCTGGTTTGATTTGAAAAAGAGACAAAAAAGAAAGACTAATGCAATGCAGCTCGCGAGGAAGACAGGCAGAGCCCATCATGCGAGACAGAAAGACAGGCAAAAAAAAAAAAAATGCAAAGAGAAACTGCTCATTGCATTTCACATTTTCACTTGAAGAGGAAGGCATCATAAAACTAGAAACCATTAGCAGCCATTAGGCTGGTGTCAGTCAGCAGCAGAATAACAACCCAGGAGTGAGCAGGCAAATGGTCCACACAACTGAGGCTGCTTGGATGGAAGAAATTCAGCTTTTAGCTGGCTTGACTGTAATGCCCCAACATTGTCTGATATCGACTTTCTTCTGTTTCACAATGACACACACACACACACACACACACACATTCATGGATGAGCTCGGGAACACGTGTGCACATGTCTACACACACAATTTCTCTGTTTCTGTCTTGTTCACTGACTACATTCAATTAAATCTTACCTTAACCTATCTGTTATCCACATGTAATCTTAAAGCAGGTCTCTAACCTGTTCTTTAATACATACAGAGGATTTTCCTCATCTTGCTAACCTAGGAAAGGGAATATTCTTACAAGTGTGGAACATTTCTGTACGAATTAGACCTACTTAGACTTAGACTTAGACTTTCTACCAGCACACATGAATACACACACACACACACACACACACACACACACACACACACACACACACACACACACACACACACACACACA